>JBBDGP010002532.1:137500-567500 GCA_037952835.1 Lithobates septentrionalis
TGACGTCATAACGTCAGCTCCGCCCATTTGTCTTAAAGGCATTTTTTTTTTTGTCTTTTTTTTTCAAACAACGTTTTTTTTTTTTGTGCATTTAAGTCCAAATATGAGATCTGAGGACTTTTTGAACCCAGATCTCATATTTAAGAGGACCTGTCATGCTTTTTTCTATTATAAGGGATGTTTACAGGAATAGGAATAAAAGTGATCCAATTTTTTTTTTTTTTTAACAGTGAAAAAATAAAGTAAAATAAATAAGAAAAAAAAAAATATGAGAACGGTGGTCAAACCACACATGTGAGGTATCGCCGCAATCGGTAGAGGGAGAGCAATAATTCTAGCCCTAGACCTCCTCTGTAACGCAAAACATGCAACCTGTAGAATTTTTTAAACGTCGCCTATGGAGATTTTTAAGGGTAAAAGTTTGACGCCATTCCACGAGCGGGCGCAATTTTGAAGCGTGACATGTTGGGTATCAATTTACTTGGCGTAACATTATATTTCACACTATAAAAAAAAAATTGGGCTAACTTTACTGTTGTCTTATTTTTTTATTCAAAAAAGTGAATTTTTTTTTAAAAAAAAGTGCGCTTATAAGACCGCTGCGCAAATATGGTGCAAAAAAAAGTATTGCATTGACTGCCATTTTATTCTCTAGGGTGTTAGAAAAAAAAAAACAATATGTAATGTTTGGTTCTAAGTAATTTTCTAGCAAGAAAACCTGTTTTAAACATGTAAACACCTAAAATCCCAAAGGAGGCTAGTCCTTAAGGCTCGATTCACACCTATGCATGTTGCTTTTGAGCGTTTTTGGAGGTTTTTTTGTGATGCTTGCCACGTTTTTGAGCAGCGTTTTTGTAGCGTTTTTACAGCGTTTTTGCCGCGTTTTGCATTCTTTTTGTTTTTTTTTAGACTGTATACAGTCTAAAAAAAAAATAAATAAAAAAAAAAAAAAGAAGCCAAAAACGCTGTAAAAACGCTGTAAAAACGTTGCAAAAATGCTGCACTTGCGTTTTTGATGCTGGTCCATTGAATTCTATTACATGCAAAACGCTGCATTTTGCATAAAAAAAGTCCCTGACCCTTTCCAAAAATGCAGAGGTACAAAAAGGCATTGATGTGAACATGTTCAATAGGAACCCATGTTAAAAAATTCCCATGCATTTCTGCAAAATGCATCAAAAAACGCGCTAGTGTGAATGGAGCCTAAGTGGTTAAAAGCCCTTTTTAGTTAAATTTTTCTTTTCTTTTCTTTTCTTTTTCTTTTTTTTTTTTTTTGCTGCATTAATGCCCTTGGGAGAAATCTATTGTAATAGTTTTATTTGCTCATCTGGTTTTACCATAAATTCAGCCTTGTTATCAATTCTCCCTTCTACCTATAGGGGTCACTGGTACCTTTTGACATTAGAGGATACACTGTGGGCTTGAGTTATGAATATTCATATCCTTTCCCAGTCTACTGCTAGGAGTTTCCTTACCAGTCGAGCATCATGGGAAAGGGTATAAATATTTGGGGAGGATCATGTGAGCGGCCTGAGGATGGTGTGTGTGGAGCGTCTGAGCCTGAGGCCTTTGCATAAGTTTGGAGCAGAGGCCTGAGAGCAGAAGAAGCTTGCCTGCCCAGAACGTCCTGTTGCTTGGGGCCCCGGGCTCCTTGCAGAGGAAAAGAAGGGTGTCTTTGATGAAGTACCAGAAGTGACTTACCTGTACTTGTTGCTCTGACACTGTACTTTGCGTGCACTCATCCAACTTTAAAGAGGAGTTCCATTAAAAAAAATAAAATGAAAAGTCAGCAGCTACAAATACTGCAGCTACTGACTTTTAATTGGACACTTACCTGTCCCAGGGTCCAGCGATGCGGGGGATCGAAGCCCTGCTCGTCTCCCCCTCCGTTCAGCGGCACCGGCATTGCAACTGTGGGCGCCGGGCTGTGGCTTCATAGCCTGGCACCCACTGCGCATGCGCGAGCGGTGCCGCGCGCTGTGATTGGCCGCTCAGTCACCTGGGACCTGTAATGGGTCCCAGATGATTGACAGGAGGGAGGGAGCAGAGCCGAGTCCTTCCTGTGCCGAGGGGGAAATGATGTCACCAGCCCAGGCACTGGAAGAGGCAGACTACGAGGGACCCCCTAGCAACAGCCATTTAGAGGTAAGTAAAAAAATATATATATATCCAAATGTTTTTTTGTAATTTTTTTTAGGATTTGTCATTTTTTGTATTTTTTTTTTTTTTTGGGTGGAACCCCACTTTAAATCTCTACTGGTGTTTTAATGTTGAATTCTCGATGCTTGGGTTCCTCTGTCTGCTGCCACCCATATAAGAGGTTCCCACTTTCCCTGATGGATGTATTTATACTAGGGTTGCACCGATACTAGTATCGATATCTGTGCTGATACCGAGTATTTGCACAAGTATCATCGGTACTCATGCAAATGCACCGATACCTGAAACCGATACTTTCAGGCTTGGTTCTTTGAGCCGTCAGTGGGTCTCCACTGTGTTTAAAGAAGTTCGGTAATTGGAGCTTTCAAAAAAAAAAAGAAGCCGGCAATGTTTATTAACAACATTGCTCAGCCCTAAAACACTAAAATAAAAAGAAACTTTGTTTCTTTTTGTATATTTCTGTTTCTTTATCTGCAGATCAAAGGGATGAACAAATGTTCCTGATTTAACCCCTTAATATTCCTTAATTGGCTCTAATCAGCCTTAATTAACTCCCTTTTCTCCTCCATTTAATATTTTCCTGCTTTTTTTCTTTTGTTCACGTCTATTTTATAAACGATAAACAAAACTTTTTTTTTATTTGCTTTGTTAGTGAATATTTTTACACAAATATATTAACATATATTTACACATTTCACATTGAAAAAGCACCAAATTAAGAAAAAATAAATTTATTTCATTTGTAAATAACTTTTCCATGCTTTGTACCATTGCTGACAGCTGAAGTGTAAACAAAACAGTTGCGGTAGGTATCGGTATTTGGTATCGGCGAGTACTAAAAAAAAAAGTATCGGTACTCGTACTCATGGTAAAAAAATTGGTATCGGTGCATCCCTAATTTTGTCTTATGGAGAATGGAGCAGGGGGAGCTTCAACACACAATGGTGAGCAGGAAAAGAGTCGGCCCATCTAACTGTTAACATTTCAGAAACATACACTATAAGATACCATGGCATTGTCTCAACCCACCTTTCTCCACCTATCAGTAAATATTGCTTTCACATGGACTGACCCTTTAAAGGTTGCTCTGTCTGTGGCCAACCTTTGTATACAATTTCTTTTCAGTATAATTAATGTCTTATGATTTTTATTTTTGCAGCATTACCAATGAAGCGGGGGCATCCATCTATAGCGTTAGTCCAGATGCTGCCAAGGAGATGCCAGATCTAGATCCCAATCTGAGGAGTGCAGGTATGGTTTCTTATTCTCCTAGAACTTGACCCTTTTTATATGTAGGTGGCAATGCCTTAACCATATATGTGTTGCAAAGGCCACAGGGACCTCTTCCATCCTTGTCAAAGGGAGTGCTAACTTTCTGTCCTTTCATACAACATGACCACCTTTAAATGTCAATATCTGGTTGATGTTACTGAGGAAGTGTGATACTTGTATATTAACCACTTCAATATCGGGCACTTTGATCCCCTTCCTGACCAGGCCAATTTTCAGCTATCCGCGCTGTCAATTTTTGAATGACTATTGCGCGGTCATGCAACATTGTACCCAAACAAAATATTTTATCTTTTTTTTTTTGTTTTTGTTTGAGACAGCTAAAGCTTTCTTTTGGTGGTATTTAATCACCGCTGTTTTTATTTTTATTTTTTGCTAAACAAATGAAAAAAGAACAAAAATTTTGAAAATAAAAAAGTTTTTCTTAGTTTCTGTTAAAAAATTTTGTAAATAAGTAATTTCTCTTCTTCACGGATGTGCACTGATGAGGCTGCATTGATGGGCTGTGATGAGGAGGCACTAATACGCAGCGCTGATTGGCACTTATAGGCGGCACTGATGGGCATTGATGGGCGGCACTGATGGGCATTGATAGGCGGTACTGATAGGCGGCACTGATGGGCACTGATAGGTGGCAGTGATAGGCAGCACTGATAGGCGGCACTGATGGCCTTTATGGGCACTGATAGGTAACACTGGGTGGCACTGATAGGCGGCACTGATGGGCACTGATAGGCGGCACTGATGGGCACTGATAGGCGGCACTGATGGGCACTGATAGGCGGCACTGATGGGCACTGACAGGTAGCACTGATGGCCTTTATGGGCACTGATAGGTAACACTGATGGGTGGCACTGATGGGCACTGATAGGCGGCACTGAGGAGGAGGCACTAACAGGCATTACTGATGGGCACTGATTGGCATCACATGAGGACATCACTAGTGGGCACTGGCAGGCATTACTGATGATCGGTGCACTGATTATCAGCGGAGAGCCGCTTACCGGTTTTCCTCTAATCGCGCCCTGTAAGCGTGAGTAGAGGAATGCCGATAACCGGCACTTCCTATTTACACTGTGATAAAAGAGCCCCCGTCATAGGCTCTTTACCATAATCAGAGATGCAGTGTGTCTGGGCGACACACCGCAACATATAATGTCCAGTCGGGACAATGGAGCCCCCGGCCGGCCGTCATTCTGCTATAGGCCAGGCGGGAAGATGTTAAGCAAGCCCTAGATGTGATTTTTTTTTTTTCTCCTGCAAAACGATTGACAACTTGAATGTGCAGCTGCTATATGCGCATTTGAGCATTACTTATGTAAAGGGATGTGTGCCCTGAATACAGAAAGCATATGTTCGGGGCATATGGTCCTGCAGTACCACTTAGATGTGCACACAGCCAAAGTATATTTTAGCCTGTCATTGATTTTGACAGGCTGATGGCAGCAGGATGATCGCCTTCTGAAAATGTTAGGCCTGGCTGTCATGCTGGAGCTCCGCCTTCTATGAATCACTGACCAGACACATGTATAGAGAGAAGTCATTCTCACAGTAATTTACAGCACGCATGTTACAGGTCCGTGACCCAGAATTTATTAAAGCAAGACAAACCCTTTGTACTTAAGGACATGTGAAGAAGGGTTATACCCCCTGTTAGATTTGTTTTTTGACATTTTTTTTTTTTTTTTTAGTTTTGGATACAGAGAGGATAGGCTTGTGCCCTGGTAATTACTCCTGTAATTTATTTTTGTCTGTGTCCTATTGGGGGAATTTCCCCTCATTCCCTGTCTCAAAGCCAAAAGAGGAAGTAAGAGGAAATCCCTCCAAAATAAGGAAATGCCTGGTTGTCAGTGGGGTCATTGGAACTCCTGTCCCCAATTCTAAATCCCAATTACTTTCCTGCTGTGTTAGATGTCACCAACCTGCCCCCCCACCCCGCCCGTCCAGCATTGACAGGCCCCTCCCATAGCTGTAGATACAACAGAGGGCTTTGCAATGATGTGGGCATAAAACTAACGTAACAATAATGGCACCCTGTTTATGTTTAGGAAACCGTTTATGTATCCCTAGGACAAATATAATCTTTGCTGTAAAACTAGATAATTTGGGTAGAGTTTGTTTAGATACTTTAAAAAAATTTCACACAAATAGAGTTTTATTTTCGTGATATCTAATCACCACTAGTTTTTTATTTTTTGCTAAATAAATGAAAATAAAAGACCGAAAATTTTGAAAAAAAAAAAAGCAAAAAATTTTCATAGCAAACAGGTAATTTTTCTCTTTCACTGATGACCACTGATACGCGGCACTAATAGGTGGCGCTGAAGGGCACTGAGAGGTGGCACTGATATGCTGCGCTGATGCGCACTAATAGGCTGCACTGATGAGGCGAGACGGCTAGGCAGAACTAATAGGCGGCACTGATAGGTGACACTGATGAGGAGGCACTGGTAGGCACTGATTGGCAGCACAGGTGGGCACACATTGGCAGCACTGGTGGTCGCTGGTGGGACTGCATTGATTATCAGGACACTGATAATCACTGCCCTGATTATCAGTGTACATGTCCCTTTTAGAGAAGCCAGTTATTGGCTCTCTTCTCCGATCCTCATGCTGTCAGTGTGAGGAAAGGAATGCCAATAACCGGCATCTGTTTACCTTCGTAAACAGCTGTGATTGGACACAGCTGATCACATGGTTAAGGACCGCTGATTGGCTCTTCAGTATGGGATCAGCAGTGTCCTCCGGACACTGCCATCACAGAGCGTGCCGCCCGCGCCCCGCAGTGGTAGCAATGATGGACAACATCATATGACGGCGTCCCAGAACTAGACGACTGCGCTGTAGCTGTCATTCGTCTGTAGTGCAGTCAGACAAGTGGTTAAGGTGCTAAAAATGCATCTCAGGTCATATAATATACTACATTTGTACTTTATTACAAACTTTAAACAGATGTTTCAAAAATTATTAAAAAGGTGAATTTTGTTACAATTGCCATTTCACAAACATCCTAAAATGCGGGTTTCCCTTGTTTATCTTGCCTCTCAACCACTAATGTCTTATTAAGGGAATGTCTGCAAACACCACCAATATGTTTTAGCAGTGGTCATGGTTTTGCTCTCTATCCGAGTCCACTTCGTGTATAATGTACATAGACGATGTGTTCTCCAAGCGTTTCGCTGTCCACTTTCTCAGAAGAGCGAGGCTGTATAAAAATATAAACAAGTGTGGCATTAAATTGATAGTAAAGCTTTTTTTAAATTTTTTTTATTAAAATAACAAACCTGTTGTACCTACCTCCTCTTCTTGGGTCCTCTGCCGGCACCCCCAGTTCCTCTTCTTCACCGAGTGCACCCGTAGGAAGCCACTTGCTCCTGAGCCGCTCTGTCTGCATCTATAGATAGTCAGTTCGGCTCAGGCCCACCCCCTGCTCCCTCGTCACAGAAATTGATTGAAAGCAGCAGGACAGTGACTCCCGCCGCTAATCACACCTTTAAAAAAAAAAAAAAAAAAACCCTGCAAGACAATGGCATAATGTGCTAGTATGCATTGCATACTAGCACATTATGAAATACCGTAGAACGAAGCCTTCCAGCGTCGCGCTGTCACCGCTGACAGGGTTTCCATTATCCTTTTACTACCACTTGAACAACTTACAGACTGTAAGATTTTACCCCTTAAAGAACAGTCCATTTTTTGCGACACACAGCACTGCGTCGCTTTAACTGACAAATGCACGGCCGTGTGATGCTGCACCCAAATAAAATTAATGTCCTTTTTTTTTCCCACAAATAGAGCTTCTTTTGGTGGAATTTGATCACCACTGCGGTTTTTATTTGTTGCGCTATAAACAAAAAAGAGCGGAAATTTTGAAAAGAAAAACAATATTTTTTACTTTTTGCTATAATAAATATCCCTGCAAAAAAAAAAAAAAAGTCTTCATCAGTTTAGGCCGATATATATTCTACATATTTTTGGTAAAAAAAAAATCACAATAAGCGTATATTGATTGGTTTGTGCAAAAGTTATAGCGCCTACAAAATAGGGAATAGATTTATGGCATTTTTATTATTTATTTATTTTTTACTAGTAATGGCAGCGATCTGCGATTTTAAGTGGGACTGTGACATTGCGGCGGACAGATCGGACACTTTTTTTGGACCCTTGACATTTATACAGCGATCAGAGCTAAAAAATAGCCACTGATTACTGTAAAAATGTCACTGGCAGGGAAGGGGTTAACATTAGGGGGCGATCAAGGGGTTAACTGTGTTCGCTGGGAGTGTTTCTAACTGTATGGGGGCTGGGCTGACTGGAGGAGGAGACAGGTCGCTGTTCCTAATCACTAGGAACAGCAAATCTCTCTCTAACTCCCCTGTCAGAGCGGGGATCTATCTGTTTACATTGACAGATGCCCGTTCTGGCTCTCGTTCCAGTGATCGCGGGTGGCCGGCAGACTTTGTGGCCGCCGGCCACGCACATCGGGTCCTCGGCTGTACCTGCCACGATGTACCCTTACGGCGATTTGTGGGAACGTGCCGACCTGCCGCCACGTAACGACGGCAGCTTGGCGGCAAGTGGTTAAAGCACAGTAAACAAATGTTTTTGCGATTTGTGTGTTATGACACCTTTAACCACTTCAGCCCCAGAAGAATTTACCCCTTTCCTGACCAGAGCACTTTTTGCGATACAACACTAATAATTGCGCGGTCGTGCGCCGTTGCACCCAAACAAAATTGACGTCCTTTTTTTCCCCCAAATAGAGCTTTCTTTTGGTGGTATTTGATCACCTCTGCGGTTTTTATTCTTTGTGCTATAAATAAAAAAAGAATGACAATTTTGAAAAAAAGCAATATTTTTTACTTTTTGCTATAATAAATATCCCCCAAAAATATAAATTCTTTCTCAGTTTAGGCCGATATGTATTCTTCTACATATTTTTGGTAAAAAAAAACAAAAAAAAACGCAATAAGCATATATTGATTGGTTTGCGCAAAAGTTATAGTGTCTACAAAATAGGGGATAGATTTATGGCATTTTTATTAATTTTTTTTATTAGTAATGGCGGCGATCTGCGATTTTTATCGTGGCTGCAACATTATGGCGGACACATCGGACACTTTTGACACTATTTTGGGACCATTGTCATTTATACAGCGATCAGTGCTGTAAAAATGCACTTTCCTGTGTAAATGACACTGGCAGGGAAGGGGTTAAACACTAGGGGGCGATCAAGGGGTTAAGTGTGTCCTAGGGAGTGATTCTAACTGTAGGAGTCGATGGGCTTACTACAACATGACAGAGATCACTGCTCCCGATGACGGAACAGTAGATCCTTGTCATGTTGCTCGGCAGAACAGGGAAATGCCTTGTTTACATAGGCATCTCCCCATTCTGCCGCTCCGTGAGACGATCGCGGGACACCGGCAGACATCGAGTCCACGGGACCCACGGGCACAGTCACAGAGTACGCGGCGGGCGCACATGTGCCCACAATGCCGCGTCTTAAAGGGGACGTACAGGTACGCCCATTTGCGCAGCCGTGCCATTGTGCTGACGTACATCATCGTGCGCTGGTCAGCAAGCGGTTAAAGTCCCTTCATCATTGTTTCTAAAAATGTTGACTTGTAGGATGTAGGTGCCTTTGTAGGTGCCTTTTGATTTCCAGGTTTATGAAAAATAACATAGATCGGCAGCCGACTGTATTGTTGTGCCACATTCAAAATTTAGACTAAACAACAGAAGGGGTCCCCTAGTGGTGGACTTTTTAGGCACATGCAGAAAAAGCATAAAAAAGTATATAAAGTACAAATATAATTAAGTAGAAACAGTAAATACAAAACAGTAATATAACATCTATTGTTTGGAATGCGAATCAGACAGTTTTACATTAATAATGTGTATACAGTGTTTGAAACAGTGCTCTTGCACCCGACGTGTTTCGGAGTAATTTAGCCTCCTTCCTCAAGGGTGGGTGTAAATTAGAAACCGTTCTATAGTTTACACTGCATTAGCTGACTTGGCATTCTATAAAGTTTTAATTAAAAATGCAGGGGGCTTGCCTTGCCATCCTAGGCTGTGCGTTTCTATTGATGCACACAGTGTAGGGAGACACAACTCTAGTCCAGCCTTTTTCAATCAGGGTGCCTTGATGTTTCTTCAGGGGTGCCTTTGCAAAATGCCTAAAAGTTTATCAAAAAATGTAAACAAGCCAGCAGGTGGATGAAGCCTTTTAGTTACACAAAGTCACAGGTTTTCATTATGCACCATTACGACTTTCTAGACACTGGCATCCTAACAACCAATGACATCATCAGTTAAAAAGGAGGATGTCTGTTGCCTTTAGGTATTCTTTGGTCATCTTTGACCATCCTGTGCCCTTCTCCCTTAGCACTGAGGTCACATTAGCTGACTGATGGAGAGAAATTGAGGGGGAAGAGAAACATTGGCATACTAGTCGGTACCAGTTTGCAAAAGTGTATTTGCTTTGGAGGAATAAATCACCTCTAACGTTGGGTGTCCTATGTGTGGATGTTGCTGCATTATGTAAAGCTATTAGAACAGATTTTTACATTTTAGAATGGGGTTCCTCGAGACATAATTTTAAAGGGGGTCTTGACTGAAAAAAGCTTGAGAAACATTGGTCTAGTCCTTGTGTACAATGGTGGCTCCATAGGATGCTGCAAGCGAAGGGAGCCACTCTGAAGCAGGAAACCTGGGGCAGCTGTCATGGCACCAGCTTAAAGTGGAGCATAGGCAAGGATTAAGGACTCGTGAACACTGGATGTTTTTACAAAGGCTGATTTTGGCTTCAGACATTTTTTTTCTGCAGCCAGTAAACTCCCCAGCATGTTATCCTATGTGTCCATGCACACATAGGCTGTTATCAACGTTTTTTGGCAGGGGCGTTTTCTGGCTGGAAAAAGAACCCACTAGTGAGTTTTAAGAGGAGCTTTTCAGCTGTAAAAACTCTAATAAAAGCTTAAAATGCTGAAAAACGCAGCTATTCAGCATTTTCAAACCATAAGCTTTTGTGGGAGTATAGTTTTGCTTAAAAAAAAGCAACAACTAAAAAACAACTTGAGAAAATGCTGCAAAACTCATTCTACAGCTAACGCTACTGACATTTTTTTAACGTCTTGTGTGCATGAGGCCTTAACCTCCTCCCACCCGCCGTATAGTAAAATGACGGCGGACAGGGATCTCCTCTTGTTCTGAGATGACGTCGCCCCAGTGTCACCGCTCTCGCACGCCTGATCTCGGTAAAGAGACGATGACACGGCTCTTTAGCCATTTGATCTGCTGTGTCCAATCACAGCCGGTCACATGTAAACGCGGAAGTGCTGTTTATCAGCTCTCCTCATCTCAAACTGACAGAGTGTGAGGAGAGGAGAGCCGATCAGCGACATCTCCTCGCAGGGGAGACCTGTACAGGTAATCGGGGCACTGATTATCAGTGCAGCCCCAGCAGTGACGCCAGTTTGTGCCTGTTAGTGACATCAATAAGTGCCCATCAGTGATGCCAGTCAGTGCTGCCTTTCAGTGCCACTCACCCGTGCCCCTATCAGTGGGGCATATTAGTACCACCTCATTAGTGCCCATCAGTGCAGCCTATCAATGCCCATCAGTTCCGCCTCATCAACGCACATTAGTGAAGGAGAAAAATTACCTTTTTACAAAATTTTCTGACAAACTAAGAACAACTTTTTTTTTTCTGACTTTTTTCGTTAGCAGAAAATAAAAAAACCAGCAGTGATTAAAGAGGAAGTAAACCCTGATGGGTTTTTCTTCCTTTCTTCTTCTCTACAAACTAGTTAAAAAAAAAAAAAAATTAATACTAAAAATGCCATAAAACTACCTCCTATTTTGTAGACGCAGACGCTATAACTTTTGCGCAAACCAAAAATATGTAGAAGAATACGTATCAGCCTAAACTGAGGAAAAAAATGTGTTTTTTATATATTTTTGGGGGATATTTATTTTAGCAAAAAGTAAAAAATATTGCTTTTTTTTTCAAAATTGTCGCTCTTTTTTTGTTTATAGCGCAAAAACTAAAAACCGCAGAGGTGTTCAAATACCACCAAAAGAAAGCTCTATTTGTGGGGAAAAAAAGGCGTCAATTTTGTTTGGGTACGACGTCGCACAACCGCGCAATTGTCAGTTAAAGCGACGCAGTGCCGAATCGCAAAAAGTGCTCTGGTCAGAAAGGGGGTAAAATCTTCCGGGGCTGAAGCGGTTAAGCATGGCGCCCAAAAATTTGCAACTTTTTTACTGATTGCAACAAGCTCAAAAAATAAGTGCCAGTTCAATTTTTATTTTTTTGCATCCATTGGCTTCTGGGACCTGGCCGGTGATGAACCATAAGTTTTATTTTTGCCTCTGTCATGGCACGGTGTAGAGGCTGAAAATAGAAGCCGGTCCTCTTAGCCTCGGTCAGGTCAGGCCCGGTGTTTTCTTTTTGGAGTTGTTTGGAAGTGGGATCAATTTTTCCAGTAATTACATAGATGAAGCAAATAAATGTCGTGCTCTTTATTTAGTAAGATTTCCTTCACGCTTTCATACAATACTCTAGTTATGCCGGCCAGCTCAGCCTCACGACTGCCAAGCCTGTTAAATGTTTGCCCTGGCGAGTTATCAGAGAGAGCAGAACAAGTCTCATCTAACGGCAGCCCGGTTCCGTGTCTGCCCTTACATTGGCAGTGTACTTTATTCTGGCAGCATCAGGCTCTGATGGTACTAAAATGTTCAAACATGGCATGTGCCTAGTCCTAGAGGGCCAAGGCGATGAAATATATAAGATGACGAGCTGCCTGTCATAGCTTTGTTGTTATTTTGGAACATTTTTTTGAGCATCCTAAAAACGACAGCATTAAGCACCGTTTGTATTTCATAAGGACAGATGACATAACCCTGATAGAATTTAAGAAAAACTAAACCTCTCACTGAAACAACATTTTATAAAAGGTGTTCACAGTCCTCCAGCCGCTAGGTACTTACACTATATTGTCAAAAGTATTGGGACACCTGCCTTTACATGCACTTGAACTTTAATGGCATCCCAGTCTTAGTCCATAGGGTTCAATATTGAGTTGGCCCACCCTTTGCAGCTCACAGCTTCAACTCTTCTGGGAAGGCTGTCCACAAGGTTTAGGAGTGTGTCTATGGGAATGTTTGACCATTCTTCCAGAAGCGCATTTGTGAGGTCAGGCACTGATGGACAAGGATTCCTGGCTCGCAGTCTCCTCTCTAATTCATCCCAAAGGCGTTCTGTCGGGTTGTGCAGGCCAGTCAAGTTCCTCCGCCCCAAACGTGCTTATTCACACTATATTGCCAAAAGTATTCGGCCACCCCTCCAAATCATTTGGTGGAGGGGGGATTACGGTGTGGGGTTTGTTTTCGGGGGTTGGGCTTGGCCCCTTCGTTCCAGAGAAGGAAACTCTTTAGGCGCCAGCATACCAAGACACTTTGGACAATTTCATGCTCCCAACTTTGTGGGAACAGTTTGGAGATGGCACCTTCCTGTTCCAACATGACTGCACACCAGTGCACAAAGCAAGATCCATGAAGACATGGGTAAGTTTGGAGTGGAGGAACTTGATTGGCCTGCACAGAGTCCTGACCTCAACCGGATGGAACACCTTTTGGGATGAATTAGAGCAGATCAGTCCTGGGCAGCTGATACAATCCTACAACATCGCTGGATCAGAGGGGCCTCAGGCAGGTATTGGGGGGGGGGGCTGCGCACAGGCTTTTGATCTTAATGCATAGAATCACTTTAAAAAAAGACCAAATGATCTAAACATGATAAAAAACCATAAAACAATACAAATATGTTTGAAACCAGTACAGAACATCTCAGCACAAGATATATAAGACATCCCAATGCATTTCAACTTAAAAGGTTGTACATCTTCTCCAGTGGCTTGGTTCAGTAATGAGTTCTATAAGCTAAATATATATGAATAGCAAAAAAAAGAAAATCAGAAACATATAAATAATATATATATCAATAACTCACAAAAAATATTTCTTAACATGACATTATTTAGTATGGGTGCATTCATCTAAAGAAACCACTTTTTTAAACATGTACAGTAAATCAATAAATAATTGAATCTCATCTCATTATATTGTGCTATATAATTCCTGGTGCCAAGGTAAAGTCCCATTCCGCATATTTATTTTATCTTGACGGACAAAGTATAGTATATGCAAAAAACAGAACAAACACAGTGGTTTACAGAGCTTTATAATCCGAACAATGACTCATCACTTTCCTTCCAAAGGGGTCCATCCAAGGTTTCAATCCAATTAGAGACAGTGAGTCTGAAAGGAAACGGCTTCTGCTTGGATTCTCTCTAGAAAACACATACTAAAGTAAAGCATGTTATCTTTGAAAGTGAACTTTCACTCACCTTAGTGAATGAGCCAACTGAAAATTCACATTGCAAAAATATATTTACAATTTTGTTCAGAGAAATAAAAAAAAATGGATTTTTGCTCACACATGATTGGATGATTAATGTCAGAATACCTTCACTTTTGTTTACTAAGTAAAAATTCACTTTGCAAAGAGAAAATTTGATGACTTCAACCATCCGATTATGTTCTGTGTTTTTTATTTTCACTTATAGTAAATCAGGGTCATAATGCTTTGGGAATCCATGTTACAGGTGTATTTAATGCTTATATATTATAGCGGTAACAGAGGAGTTAAAAAAAAAAAAGAAAAACTAATGTAATGTAACAAATGCAAAACAGTTAGGCCCCGTTCACACTGGAACGGTGGCGGCGCTTTACCGTCATTTTAGCGGCGGTATCCGGCCACTAGCGGGGGGCGGTTTTACCCCCGCTAGCAGCTGAGAAAGGGTTAAAAAACACCGCAAAGCGCCTCTGCAGAGGCGCTTTGCCGGCGGTATAGCCGCGCTACCCCATTGATTTCAATTGGCAGGAGCGGTGAAGGAGCGCTCCTTCACCGCTCCAAAGATACTGCTAGCAAGACTTTTCGCACTGCTCCAGTGTGAAAGCCCTCGGGCTTTCACATTGGAGACAAAGCAGCGGCTCTTTCGGGTCAGTTTGCAGGTGCTATTTTTAGCGCAATAGCGTCTGCAAACCGCCCAGTGTGAAAGGGGTCTTATAATTTCTTTATAATGCAAGGAAGAACCTCTATGGCAGGAATACCTTCTGCTACGGAATTGTTTTCTGGCGGGGAGTACGGAAAGCCTTCCCCAACGGCCATAGCCGCCGGCGGTGATCTTGTGAAAAAGAAACTGTCAGGCTGGTTGTTTTGAAGTTGATCGATGGACCAACATCAGTACAACCAACCTGCGCACAGAAGGATGGAAGCAGGAACTGGATGGATTTTGATCTGTCTTTGGCTGGCTTAAAGAGACCAGCAGTCACGTACATTGTTTCTCGCAATAGCGTCGCCCTGCCGCAGTATATGTGCGGTCTTTAAGAGGTTAATACCATTTTGACCAGGTGGCCACACTTGGTGAAAATCTGGGTCAGTCCCGGATGAACTGGCCAAAAATGAAAGCGTCCATGGACACACACAGCGCGGCTTGGCCACGGATGTGGGTGCCGGCTGTCAAAATACAAGAGCCAGCAGAAGAGATTCCTCCATCCATGCTGTTTAGTGTGGATGGAAGGATCATCTGTAAGATTCGAAATCTGTTTGTATATGACCAGCCTTGGTTGTGAACGTCATCAGTAGCTTTGTCAATCAGCCTTTTCATGTTCGGCTTAGTGGCCTTACAGGGTTAAATGGCTTTGTTGAATAGAATGAGCTAGAAGTGCTCGCATTTCCCAGCTCTCCTTCCAAACATGCTAATTTAACGTAATCTAAAGTCTTGTAGCACACACTAAATAAATGAATCTAACATTTTACATCTGGTAAAGGTTATGGCAATTTATATGTCCCCCCCCCAGTTACGAGGCATTGACACACTGAGCAGTGAAAAGCCGTAGACTCCACAATAAAAGTGAGACTTGCTCATACAATAGGAGGAAAGTGTAAGTTGCTTATTTATTGATTTTTCCGAATATTCCACGGAGCTCCTAGTTATGGATTAGATTCATATACTGCACGTTGGGATTTATTTAATGGAACACTTTATTAATCATAGATTGCAATACATAACAAGAATTTTGTTTTAAATGGATTTTTTTTTATAATAGACCACATACAGGAAATCTGTGAATTCAATAATGATTGTAGGCAACAATTAAAGACAATCGGTGAACTGCTAATTCAGGAAAACGTTCAGAGTGTTTTAGTGTCTAAACTGAGGTTTATGGAATCCTTTGCAGCCATATTTAGCAAGCTTTATAAGGATTTCAGGCAGGACTGCAGTCTCTTGTCAGATGATCCTGTGAAGTGAAAGGAAATCTCCCAAGAGGAAACAAAAATCCTCCGACTTTAAAACTGACAGGTGGCTCTGATTGGAAAGCCTGTGTAAAAGGGGCAATAAAAAAACAAAAAAAAAAAACAGTTTTTTTGCCTAAAAAATTGACATAAAGCGAACAGACGTAAACGGATGACATCCAATTACGTCGTCCTGATCTATCTAAAGGGAAAAAGACGCCAACCTTGTTCTGTTTTAAAAAAAATGACCTGCGCAAACACAAATAATCATCCATAGATCGAATTGTAAAAACAAAATAGAGGGTACACCAGCCTCGTGCATTATCATAAAAATGATTTATTGTGGGGGAAAATAAAAAGGAATTCCATTATACTGACAAAGGAAAGCAAATACAGGCACATAGAATCCAGTATAGATGCTCCAGTGATGCTTATGTTACCCATAAATTATATTTGATATTTTTTATCTCTCAGACATGATTTAGGTTAATGAAAGTTCTTTGACCATGAGTGAAAGCTTTAACACAATAACAAAAATGTATTGGTAAATGGTAAGGAGGCCTAAACTAATAAACAGGAGTCTATCTATTGTACAGGAAAAGGGTAAAAATCATTGATTACATAAAGAAATACAGAGTATAATACTCAAAACATGAATCTACAAACAGGACAGAAAAGACATAAGACATATGAAATAAAATCTGGGGTGTCAATTTAAATAAATTCTAAAATAAATATTATCCGAGGGTGCTTACGGATTCCCTCTATTTATTCCATATATGTTTTAACTTGTCTATTCCTATAGTTAGCTAGTCTATTAAAACTCTGACCACGTGTTACTGTTGATAGCACAATAATATAAGGTTAGCTATGAAAACTAACACACTGCTTAATAAAACAACGTCTTATTTATTTCCCAAGAAAATAGGAAAATGCTAACATGAAAATACTAAAGAAAGATATTACAAAGCATATAACAACACGGAACATCAAATATACTTACCGCAAAGCTTTCCTATAGATACGGTATCATCAGCTGGGCTCGAGATGGTAACAGAGCTCTCTATCTCCGGCAGCCCTTTTTATACTTCAGTCATACACCATTCCGACCCAACCCCATTGGCCCGGCCCATCTAGACCTTTGACGAATCAATGTATTTACGGGGCAGTCCTCCTCAATAAGATTATATTACTTTCTGTCCAGCTGTATTGGCATCTAGGGGCCGCATTGTCGATGTATCATGTCTATGTATCCTGGGTCAATCTTCAATGCCTTTGATCTTTGTAACCCACCTTCATCAATTATCCTGGCCGCCATGGCCCTCTTTGAAGTTTGCTTGCATAGCGTTATAACATCAGATGGTCAGGAGCCAAACTTTTGTTCAGCCTTGATGGGAGGCCTTATCTCTGAATAATCCGATATGCTACAAAGCTTTGATGTGCAAATTGTTACATTCCAAATGCCACCTGTTTGCATCAACCAGGAAGTGAAACTCCAGAAATATGATATTAAACCATGTTGCCTTCCAAAAACATACATTCAGTACAAGTACAATGGAGATATTCCATACTGTAGTTACCATACTATTGCCCACCAAGGTTCCATTCTGGTGACTGCTCTACCATAGAGTATGTAATCTCCCCTCCCATCCAGTCTGTGTATATCATTACAGGCTAATGCCTCATTGGTTGGCATGGCGTGGCTCTGATTAGTGGGCCCCCCTATTCCTGGCTAAGGATTGGCTCAATCTCCAATCCCTATACTTTGCATAAGTCAGCCCCCTTTAATGCAAATCCTTGGCACTGATTATTTTGAGTGGGAGATTTAACTTGTAGGTACATTACCTTTTCAGGGAAGTTAAGTATTGATGACGGGCTGGCCACCCTCATTGCATATCTAAACCAGGTATCCTTTGAAGTGAATGTTTGTAGAACAATGAGGTTTGGGTCCCATTGTTTAGATAAACAAGCTTAGGCCCTGAATCGTCAGTATAACAGGGACTTTTGGGAAGCTATGTTACACACCCACATAGATACCACTCTAAATTAAATATATTCATAATTACCATATTTTACAGCTATTAATGGAGATTTCACATAAACTCATAAGGCAACACCCATCAACAGGGAGCGAGGCTTACGTGTTTCAATGGCAGAACCCTCTTCATCAGAGCTCATGATGAAGAGGGTTGTGCCCTTGAAATGCTTAAGCCTCGCTCCCTTTTGTGTAAAAGAACCTTCCACGATATGGCCTGTAGAATAATGAATGAAGCAGCTAGCAAAATTTTCAGATACAAAGTATAAACGTATAGGAACACAAACGTGCAGCACTACGGTGACCTTAAATTACTATATATAAAGTGATTTCGTTTCTATGAATAAACCACAAATAACCATTAGATAAAAAAGGTGATAGTTGTAAATTTTTGTTTCATGTGATAATTGCTCAACTGTTTATTAAACGCAAGAGTTCAGGAAAAAATATATTAAAATGAATTTTAGTGCAAAACACCCATTTTTGGTTAAAATATAAAAGATGAGGTTGCATTGAGTAAATAGATACTTAGATACTTTTCATGTCTTAAAATTGCGTGCGCCCGCATAGAATAGAAACCAGCTTCTAACTTTAGCTTGTTCAATTAAGATTTGGCAACAAAACCTGGAAGCTGATTGGTTTCTATGCAGAATTGTGACTAATTTTATTTTTTTTTTCACACTATCACCAGTCAGTGTCCCTGATCACTGCCACACCAGTTATATGATGACGCTGTGCTGCACTGGTGATAGTATGTAAAAAAAAAAATTGTGAATTTTTAATTACTTCATTTTCCAAAGAATTATGACAAAAAATTACAACTTCAAAAAACTCTCCATGCCTCTTATTAAATACCTTGGACTGCCTATTTTCCAGAAAGGGGTCATTTGGGGGGTATTTTTACTGTCCTGATGTTTTCGGCCCTCAGGAAACAAGATGGGCCGTCGGCACATCAGGATTGATCAATTTTCAGATATATATCCCATAGTTTTTGGACTCTACAACTGTCCTACAGACTAAATAATATACACCAATTTGGGTTATTTTCACCAAAGAAATGTAGCAGAATATGCATTGACCTAAATTTTATGAAGAACAGTTATTTACTTGCAAAATTTTATATCCTAAACCAAGAAAAACACATTTTTTGTCTTTTATTGTTTGTTTAGCAAAAAGTAAAAAAAACAGGGGTGGTTGAATGCCACCAAAAGAAAGCTCTAGTTGTCTGAACAAAATCTTAACATTTTGTTTGGGTACAGTGTTGCATGACCGCGCAATTGTCATTCAAAGTGTGACCGCGCTGAAAGCTGAAAAATTGGACTGGGCAGGAAGGGGGTAAAAGTGCCCGGTATAGCAGCGGTTAATTTATCTTTTACTGGAATGAGCTTGTTGAATATATAACAATAGTGAACGGAGGGAACACAAAGGGATCGTGTGATTGTTCTATAGCGTTACAGAAAAGGCTTGCCAGACGCCAGAGCTTGGATTGGTGCACACTGGCTGTCCCAGAGTTGTTTTTCTGAGAACCGCTGACCTAAATGATAGCTTCCTTTTAAAGATAATAAAGTAGTAGACGAAACCCTCTAACCTCAGGGCTGTTAGGATAAATATTAAATACTACCCATGTCGAGAACATCTGCAAATGCAATTTTAAAACTTGCAATGATGTGTGTTTTACAATAGAAGGCAATTGTTAATGTTTCTAAATATAATGGCCATAACTTACATCGTTTCTTATTTTCCCATTGGCTATGAAGGCGTATGAAACTCAAAAAAATAAAAAGATGTTCCAAAACACTGGAAAACCAATTTTTACATTTCTGTATTTCACTAACTTGTATATTCTGTCAGTGGATCTGAAAGATTCTAACAAAGATTAAAAAAAAAACGGGGCATTATTTAATGTGGAACGTCAGATATATGTTTTTACAGTGCATCCGGAAAGTATTTACAGCGCCTCACTTTCTCCACATTTTGTTATGTTATAGCCTTATTTAAATGTCATTATTTTCCTAAATAAATCTACAAACAATACACCATAATGACAACGTGAAAGAAGTTTGAAATCTTTGCAAATGTATTAAAACGAAAAAAAAACCCATGTACATAAATATTCACAGCCTTTGCTCAATACTTTGGTGAAGCACCTTTGGCACCAATTACAGCCTCAAGTCTTTTTGAGTATGATGCTTCAAACCTGGCACACCTATTTTTGGGCAGTTTCTCCCATTCTTCTTTGCAGAACCTCTCAAGCTTCATCAGGTTGAATGGAAAGCGTAGGTGCACAGCCTTTTTTAGATCTCTCCACGGATGTTCAATTGGGTTCAAGTCTGGGCTCTGGCTGGGCCACTTAAGGACATTCACAGAGTTGGTCCCATAGCCACTCCTTTGTTATCTTGGCCGTGTGCCATCGTTGTCCTGTTGGATGATGAACTTTCACCCCAGCCTGAGGTCCAAAGCACTCTGGAGCAGGTTTTCATCAAGGATGTCTCTGTACATTGCTGCATTCATCTTTCCCTTGATCCTGACTAGTCTCCCAGTTCCTGCCGCTGAATAACATCCCCACGGCATGATGCTGCCACCACCATGCTTCACTGTAGGGATAGTATTAACCAGGCGATGAGTGGTGCCTGGTTTCCTCCAGACATGACGCTTGCCATTCAGGTCAAACAGTTCAATCTTTGTTTCATCAGACACCCTTCAGGTGCCTTTTGGAAAACTCCAGGCAGTCTGTCATGTGACGTTTACTGAGTAGCTTCCATCTGGCCACTCTACCATACAGGCCTGATTGGTGGAGTGCTGCAGAGGTGGTTGTTCTTCTGGAAGGTTCTCCTCTCTCCACAGAGAAACGCTGGAGCTCTGTCAGAGTGACCATCGGCTTTTTGGTCACCTCCCTAACCAAGGCCCTTCTCCCCCGATCGCTCAGTTTGGCCGGACGGCCTGCTCTAGGAAGAGTCCTGGTGGTTCCAAACTTCTTCCATTTACGAATGATGGAGACCACTGTGCTCATTGGGACCTTTAATGCTTCAGAAATGTTTCTGTACCCTTCCCCAGATCTGTGCCTGGATACAATAATGTCTCGGAGGTCAACAGACAATTCCTTGGACTTCATTGCTTAGTTTGTGCTCTGACATGCACTGTTACTGTGGGACCTTATATAGACAGGTGTGTGCCTTTCCAAATCATGTCCAATCAACTGAATTTACCACAGGTGGACTCCAATCAAGTTGTAGAAACATCTCAAGGATGATCAGTGGAAACAGCAATTTTGAGTGTCATGGCAAAGGCCGTGAATACTTATAAATGCCTGTATAGCCTGCCTTACTCCCACTGATGCCAATGATGGGACGATATTCCTTCCACTAACACAAATGATTGGGCATTATTCCTTAGACCAATACCTGGGCCTTATTCCCCCTTCTATTGAGCACAAGCTCTATGTTTTCACAAATACATGGCACAGATTAGCCCCTCTCACTTTGTGAGTTGCTAAAAAGTTTCAGCATACATTCTGATGAAAGGAAAGCATCACCAGACTAATGACCTATCCTAGGCAAAGCCACTGGCTAGAGCTCAAGGATTGTTTTTTAATGATAAAAATTGGAACTTTTATAAAAATAAAACTGTTACTTTATTTTGTGACAGATCAGCAGTTTATTTTTGCAGACTTGTAAAGTTACTGAAATGTCTACTTTAAAAATCTTGCCCTGTAAATTATTAATTTTATTTTGAGTGGAGAGTGAGGAAGGGACTGTGTGTTTTAATATTATCTCCACATCTGAAATTCTAATGTGAAGATTCAGTGTCATGGAGTTCTTCTCGTAATCTCCCTTCCTTGCTGTATTCTTCTGTGGGAGTCAAAGAAGTGTTCAGTGAAGGTGGTAACGGTGACACCAAATTTTGTAAACTCCATTATAGGGTCAATACTTGTGGTTCTTTGCATTAGTTTCCCCCTTTCCATTTAAACTGCTTGTATTCCTCAGTGATGAGTTCTCTGCACTGGAATTCCCACCAATTCTTCACCCACCTTGCCCTGAAGTCTAATTTTTCCTGTTGCAGGAAGATGGGGTCTCATTTTGCTTGTTACATTTTCCTTAATGTAAAATAACTGAAAGGTCCAATAGGCCTTGTTCACCTAATGGCTTTGTGTGGTGGGTTGAGCTGTGAAATCAAATGTAGGAAACTCACCAAGCCTCAAGAAGTCAACCACTGGTTTCCCATCACCTCCTATTCTGTTGACAATTGTAATATATTGAATTGACTATAATTTTTTGCCCCAGTGGCCATCGTCATAGAGCATGGGTCCCAAAACTTTGGCCAGTGGGCCATAGTTTGGATGTGTACAGTCTTTGCTTCTCTAGCCCTGCCCCCCTTCCCCAGCTGCGCTGTGACGTTGGTTGCTAGGGCCACCGGCATCCTAACAACCAAGGACATGCTTGCCCATGCATTCATAGGAAGATGGAATGTTTTCCGTCTGGACCTTCTCTTACTCTCATTCTGCTGTTACATCACCTGTACTCTCATTACAGAGGTTAGGGGGACTCTGATGGGGACACTGATGTAAGGGTGGACTCTGATGGGCTCACTGATGTAAGACAGGCTCTGATGGGGACACTGATGTAAGACAGGCTGTGATGGGGACACTGATGTAAGACAGGCCGTGATGGGGACACTGATGTAATACAGGCTGTGATGGGGACACTGATGTAAGACAGGCCGTGATGGGGACACTGATGTAATACAGGCTGTGATGGGGACACTGATGTAAGACAGGCTGTGATGGGGACACTGATGTAAGACAGGCTGTGATGGGGACACTGATGTAAGACAGGCTGTGATGGGGACACTGATGTAAGACAGGCTGTGATGGGGACACTGATGTGATATAAGGATATAAGGATAGAGGACTTGATATACAGAGGAACTCTGATTGGGACATTGATGCAAAGGAAGATTCTGATGGGTTGAATGTTGGAAGGAGGGGGAGGGGGGGCTCAGATGTAAGTAGGGGACTCTGGTATGGATAATTATTTTTTTGACCCAAGAATATATGTAAAGTATTCAATGTGGCTCTCAGAAAAGTTTTGAGACCACTGTCATAAAGTATGGGTATTCCCAGCGGGGACACAGGCAGCAATTTAAACCGGGGGCCCTAACTTTCACCTACGCTACCCAGAACTAAAAAGGATACAAAACTTTTGGCTTTAGATATACTTTTCATATCAGTACTACTTGGTGGACATGTAACCAAAATATTAAAGTGCTTAAAACGTCTGTCATAATATATGCATGTCTCATTGTGGGATGTTTTATTGAAAAGGAGGATGTGAAGCATAGGGTGTTGCTTCCGATCTAGAAATTATATTTCCACCCCAAGTTGGAAAGTGAAAGGAAACACCAATATGAAACACTTTCCACTTTCTCTATATTATAAAACATTTCAGAGGTTTTTTTCTTTAAAATCCTAAAAAAAAATCAAAAAAATCCTATTGCTCAGTAAGGAGGGGAATCCCGAGCTTTAATGTGCTTTGCATGCCCTCCTCTATAGTGAAGACATGAATCTGTCTGAGCTTGAGAATCACAAACTGCTGTAATTATACAGTACTGACTTTCACAGAAAACCACATTTGTTTGCCTATTATGTTTTTCAGTTTCCATAGCGAGACGTGTACAGGATCCATTAGCTGAGCTTGTGAAAATTGAGCCTAAACACATTGGCGTCGGGATGTACCAGGTAAGGATATGCTGACTATTTCATCCTTGTATGCCTTCCTATTCTAGGTGATAGAAAATTATTATATATATTATATATACACACAATATTTTTTTGTGTGTCCCTGTGATTTTCCTTGTGAGAAAAAATAAAAGCACTCAATGATTTATTATTTTAATTTTTTTTAATTTGATGAAACTCCGTTTGTGCATTTGTGTGTATGTATATGTGTGTGTCTACTGTATATAGACACACACACACCTTCATACACTCAGTGGAGTTAGACATGCCAGCATCATAGGATAATTAACAACTTGCTGACCAGGCTTTTTCGGGCTCTTTTTGTTTACAAGTTTAAATCAGTATTTTTTTATTACTTATAACCCCAAAACATTATACAAATTTTTATTTAGCGGAGACCCTAGAGAATAGAATGGCGATCGTTGCAATTTCTCACACGGTATTTGTGCAACAGCTTTTCAAACACCATTTTTTGGGAAAAAATACATTTTAATGAATTTAAAAAAACAAAACAATATATACCTACATTTTTGTTGGTGTAATAGGAAAGATGATGTTACGCCGAGTAAATGGACCTAACTTCATTATTGCGCCTGCTCGTGCAATGGCGACCAACTATGGTACTTAAAAATCTCCTTAGGTGACGTTTTAAACGCCTTTACAGATTACATGTTTAGAGTTGGAGGAGCACTAGAATTATTGCTCTCGCTCTAATGTTCACTGTGATACCTCACATGTGTGGTGCAAATACCATTTGCATATGCGTGCAAGACTCTCTCTCTCCCTCCCCTCCCCCCCTTCCCTCTCTCTCTCCCCTCCCCTCCCCCCCTTCCCTCTCTCTCTCTCCCCTCCCCCCCCTCTCTCTCTCCCCTCCCCCCCTCTCTCTCTCCCCTCCCCCCCTCTCTCTCTCCCCTCTCCCCCTCCCCTCTCTCTCTCCCCTCTCCCCCTCCCCTCTCTCTCTCCCCTCTCCCCCTCCCCTCTCTCTCTCTCCCCCCTCCCCTCTCTCTCTCTCCCCCCTCCCCTCTCTCTCTCTCCCCCCTCCCCTCTCTCTCTCTCCCCCCTCCCCTCTCTCTCTCTCCCCCCTCCCCCCTCTCTCTCCCCCCTCCCCTCTCTCTCTCACTCTCTCCCCTCTCTCTCACTCTCTCCCCTCTCTCTCACTCTCTCTCTCCCCTCCCCCCTCTCTCTCTCCTCTCTCTCTCCCTTCTCTCTCCCCCCCTCTCTCTCCCCCCTCTCTCCTCCCTCTCTCTCTCCCCTCTCTCTCTCTCTCTCTCTCTCCGCCCTCCCTCTCTCTCTCTCCCCCTTTCTCTCCCCCCATCTATTTCCGCACCTCTCTCCCCCCTCTCTCTCTCCCCCCTCTCTCTCTCCCCCCTCTCTCTCTATCCCCCCCTCTCTCTCCCCCTCTCTCTTCCCCAACCCCACTCTCTTCCCACTCTCTCTCCCCCCTCTATCTCTCTCTCTGTCTTCCTGTATTCTCTCTCTCTCTCTCTAGATAGATAGATAGATAATCAAGGTAAATAGAATATAAAAATAACAAACAGAAGTAAATCCCAATGGAGCTGACATTTTTGTTTGTTTATTTATGTGTTTTCAAATTCTTTTTTAAAAGAAAGATAAAAGTTCTGTAAAACCCATATTGATAATGTAAAGTAAAATTGCTTTTAAAAAATACCTTTGCATTCCTAGTTTTAAATTTTATTATATCGGCTTCTCATTATTCCACTCATGATGGGTTTACTTTAATTAAAGTAGAACTTTAGTCAGAAACCCAGTAATACACTTCCTCACCCTGCTCTGCACATGCTCAGTTGCTCTCTCTTTTTTAGCACTAGTGTAGAAAATGCAGAGGCCGATCTGCTGACAGCCTAAAGATTTACTGCTGCTCAGGGGCTCTGGGCTTCAGCAAAATGGCAGCCTCCAGCAAGAAGTATCAGGAACAATGCTGGAGGCAATTTACAGCACACACTCATTTTGGTAGCGTAATTATTAATGTGGAATATATATTTCTTGCTAAAAAACAATCTTTTTTATCGAATCATTTTGGGTAAAGTTTACTTTAAGAAAAAACTTTTACACTAAGTTACTTTGTTGTTGTTTGTTATATAGACATGTTATGCTTTTTTAGGCAACACATCGGTGTTGAAATGCTTGGATGCAGTATGTGAATACTGATGAGCTGCTCTGGTCTGACTGGCTTAATTTGTTTTGTACTACATATCCCCCAATCCCCCAACTGTCAAGGTGGAGAGGGGCAAAACAAAGTGAGGCTTTAATTGTACCTCATAGAGACAAAAAATAAAACACAAAATTCAGTAATAATTTATTATAAAGATTAAGTGCTGGTTCACACTGGTGCGGTTTCTGATGTGACTTGAGTCGCACAGAACAGAAGGACAAGGGAAATCGGATTATTTTGAATGGTGCCCGTTCACATCATTTTGAATCATGTGTTGCGATTTTGGAAAAGGTTCCTGTGCTGATTTGGTGTGATTTCAGTGCAATTTGGTTCCATAGAATATGCTAACCACAAAACTGTACTACATAATCGCACTGAAAATCGTATTGAACGTGCATTGCAGTAGTGTGAACCGAGCCTAAAAAAACACCTTTCACACGTTACAGTAAGTGTGACCATTGATTAATAAACTCTGAAGTAAGACAAGTTCACATTATATGGCACCTCTGATCAACACATTTTGTGATTCTATTTTGTGATATTTTGTTGACCATCAACTACACACATCTGGGTGTGGATCCTGAAGAAGCAACTAAATCTTGAAACACGTTGATCGGAGGCGTAGAGGTATATTTAAATTAGGGCTGGTACCCATAGAGTGTATTCAAAATTCAGCTTGAACCCACCTTCGGGTTTCCAGAACACTCAAACTCATTGCTATGTTCCACAAACCATTCTTGAGTTCATCAGACCAGGCCACCTTCTTCCATTGCTATGTGGTCCAGTTCTGATGTTAATGTGCCCATTGCAAGCACTTTTTGGCTGTGGTCACGGGTCAGCATGAGCGCCCTGACTGGTTAGTGGCTACGCAACTCCATAACTCAATACAAAACAAACTGCGATGCCCTGTGCTTTCTGAAACCTTTCTATCAGGACCAACATGAACTTTTTTAGCAATTTGAGTTACAGTAGCTCTTTTATTGTATCGGACTATACGAGCCACTCTCCTCCGGTTGTCTTTCCTTGGACCACTTTGGTAGGTCCCGACCACTGCAGACCGGGAACATCCCGCAAGAGCTGCAGTTTTAGAGTTGCTCTGACCCAGTCGGTTTGAGTTTTATAATTTGGTCCTTGTCAAAGTCCCACATATCCTTACACCTGTACATTTTTTTTCTTTTAGACTTCAGGGCATTATTATACAGTATACACTTGTCTTTTGCAGCACCAAATTGCATAGATTGTTATTTCTGTCATTACATAATTTAACCTGTTTTGGGCACTTCTCTGAAATCACCACAATCCCTTCAAGCCATGCTTCTTGTGTAAAACCTATATCTAAACCTATTAATTTAAAGTAGCTCTAAAGGCAGAGGGTTTTTTATCTTAATGCATTCTATGTATATGTGCAGCAGCCCACCTGATACTTACCTGAGCCCCATCTTGATCCAGCGATGTTGCACGAGAGCCTTGGTTGTCTGTAAAGATTAATACTCTCTGAAACAACACAAAGTTCACGTTATGTGGCGCCTCTGATCAAAACTTTTCGTGGTTCTATTTTGTGATCTATTGTTCACCATCTACTACACACATCTGGGTGTGGATCCTGAAGAAGCAAATAGATAATGAAACGCGTTTATCGGAGGCATAGAAGTATATTTAAATTAGGGATGGTACCCTTAGAGGGTATTCAAAATTCAACTTGAACCCACTTTCTGGTTTCCAGCACCTCAAACTCGTTGTTGTGTTCCACAAACCATTCTTGAATTCATCAGACCAGCCCACTTTCTTCCATTGCTATGTGGTCCAGTTCTGATGTTAATGTGCCCATTGCAGACACTAAAGTGGTTCTAAAGGCTTTTTTTATCTTAATGCATTCTATGCATTAAGATAAAAAAAATATTTAGTGTGCAGCATCACCCCTACTACTTACCTGAGCCCCATTTTGATCCAGTGATGTTGCACGAGAAACTCGACTGTCTGGGACTCCCCTCCTAAATTGAGTGAGACAGCAGCACCCACTGCTGTCAATCAAAGTCAGTGAGCCAATGAGGAGAGAGAGGGGGCAGGGGCCACGCCGTTTCTCCGTGTCTGAATGGACACACAGAGCTGCATCTTGGGTGTCCCCCTAGCAAGCTGCTTGCTGTGGGGGCACTCAGCAGGAGGGAGGGGCCAGGAGAGTCCCGAGAAGAGGAGGATCCAGGCTGCTCTGTGCAAAACCAACTGCATAGAGGAGGTAAGTATAACATGTTTGTTATTGTTAAACAAAAAAAAAAACAAGACTTTGATATCACTTTCATACAGCAATATGAAAAAAAAAAACATAACGCCCTAACCCCGCCTAAAAAATGTTTAATCCCATACATCTCATAATGGAGCCCTCTGAAATGTAAATACCATTTAACCACTTGCCTACTGGGCACTTTTAACCCCTTCCTGCCCAGGCCAATTTTCAGCTTTCAGAGCTGATGGGCACTAATAGGCGGCACTGATGAGGACACACTGATAGGTGGCACTGATGAGGACACACTGATAGGTGGCACTGGTAGGCAGCACTGGTGGGCACTAATTGGCAGCACTGATTGACACTAATTGCCACTGTTTGGGATGCACTAATCATCAGGACACTGATGATCAGTGCCCTGACGATCAGTGCAGATGCCCCCTTTCACACTAGCCAGTTACCGGCTCTCTTCTCCCCTCATGCTGTGGCAGCGCGAGGAAAGGAATGCTGATAACCGGCAAGTGTGTTTACATCACGATCAGCTGTGATTGCACACAGTTGATCACATGGTAAAGAGCTGCTGTGATTGGCTCTTTACCCCAATCTGTGATCAGCTGTCAAAGACCGCAGGTGGGCGCGATCACGGGAGGACGTCATATGACACCCTCCCAGAACTAGGCAGTTTGGGATACTATGTGAGAATGAGGTTTAAAGATGGTGTATAAACCAAATAGCACATGTGAATAAAGTTGTAGAAACAATATAAACAAACTGCATTTAAGGACCCCAAAAGGTGTACAGCAAGAGCATCTATCTGGGGAGAACCCCCCCCAAGGGTTCTATTATAACAGAAAAAAGATACCATAATGCAAGTAGTGAGCCCAAAAATAACCTACACAAATGTTTACAAATGTGTACTAACCGCCGGTATGTTGAGCAAAGATAAAAGAGAAAATGATCGAGAAACTAACTACATTCCAGGGAGTCCTATACCCATATAATGCTGCAATAAGGTATGAAGGGCACCCACAGAATAGCATCACACACATTGCAATATGTCGCCACTTTGTCAGAAGGACCTTCGTTGTGTTTTTATTATTTATTTTTTTTAGGCAAGCCATTCATTTAGTTTGTGAATATAGAGAAATGGTGATCTTGTGGAGCGAACTGTCAAGCTTTTCAATTTTCCGCAAGTTAACATGATGACAGTGATGAGAACTCCAGGCAAATCTCTTTTTTTTTTTTTTTCCTTCTTTTTTTTGTATGATTTCTTTTTTTGGTATGAATATATTATCTTTAGCATAGTGATGAAATACTACACAAACAGCAATACTTTAAAAATGTTATTTCTGCTATAGTTTTTGTTTCTTAGTAAGATGGAGTGCAGGGTTTGTTTTCCTGGCGATTTTTTTTTTTCCCCCTATAAGCCAACCTAACACACAACTCCTTCCCCTTCACCTTTATGTAAGAACAAGCTGTTATCCATAGGATAGAGAGCTTATGTATAATGTACTGGGCTGTGCAGACCATGCAGTTCTGTGCAGAGTTTTTGACCAATGAAGGCAACAGGCCCAATATTTGTAGTTGCCAGTGTTTAACCATTTCTATACCGGGCACTTCCCCCCCCCTTCCCAGGATAATTTTCAGCTTTCAGCGCTGTCACACTTTGAATGACAATTGCGCGGTCATGCTACACTGTACCCAAACAGAATTTTTATCATTTTGTTCCCAGAAATAGAGCTTTTTTTGGTGGTATTTGATCACCACTGGGGTTTTTATTTTTTGCTAAACAAATTTAAAAATGCCAACATTATTGGAAAAAATAAGTTTTTCTTTGTTTCTGTTAATAATTGTTTTCTCCTTCACTGATGGGCACTGACGAGGCGGCACTGACGAGGCGGCACTGATGAGGCGGCACTGACGAGGGGGCACTAATATGCAGCACTGATAGGCGGCACTGATAGGCGGCACTGATAGGCGGCACTGATAGGCGGCACTGATAGGCGGCACTGATAGGCGGCACTGATAGGCGGCACTGATAGGCGGCACTGATAGGCGGCACTGATGGGCAGCACTGATGAGGAGGCACTGACAGCCATTACTGATGGGCACTGATTGGCATCTGTGATGGGCACTAACAGGTTACTGATGGGCACTGACTGGCATTTTCATGGGCACTGACTGGCATGTGATTGACAGATGTGGTGGGCGCCTCTGATGGGGCTGAGCTCATAACCAAGCGCAATCCCCCCCCCCCCCCCCTCCACGACAGGAGAGCCGCCGGCTCTCCCTGTCAGCGCGAACCGAGGAAAGCCCTTTAACTGGCACTTCCTGGTTACCATTGTGATTGGTCCTATGTCATAGGCTCTTTACCACGATCAGAAATTCGGTGTGTCAGAGCGACACACAGCACCAGCAATCGCCGCACTGCGCGCCACTAGGGGCGCACACGAGTGGCTTATCCTGCTGGACGTCATATGACGTCCAGTCAGGATAACAGAGCCACATTGTGGACGTCAATCCGCCATAGGGCGGGCAGCAGGTGGTTAACCACTTCAGTACTGGACACTTTCTTCCTCTTCCTGCCCAGGCCAATTTTTAGCTTTCAGCGCTGTCGCACTTTGAATGAGAATTACTCATGCAACACTGTACTCAAAGTATATTTTTAAATTTTTATTTTTTTTTAAACCGATAGAGGTTACTTTTGGTAGTATTCAAAGAGGAACTGCAGTCTGCTCACATAATTTGTAATAAAAACATCTTTGCCATTCTGAAGCTTCCCTCCAACCACTTTGCATATGATTTTATATATACTGTGATTCTGTACTTGCCAAATATGCTGCAGAAATCTCCCTCCGCTGAGTCTGGCTGCAGCCATTATAACTGTGGGCAGCTGAAGCTGCTGCCTGTTCACTTTCTGGATTTACACAGAGGCACACCTCCAGCTCTGCATCTCTCATTGGCCCTCTTATGGCTCATACCCCATCCCTTTACTGGCAAACTCTCACGAGAGTGAGAGAGAGAGAGCTTTGCATGATGTCATAAGCCTAGGCACAATCTGGTTAATGTAAATCAGGGATCTCCAAACTACGGCCCTCCAGCTGTTCCGGAACTACAAGTCCCATGAATGTTCAAAAAATAATTAATAAATTTGCAAAAGTGTGTTCAAAAAATGTTCAAAGAAATGTGCAAGCTGTGACGAGTGTATCAAATAAGATACTAAAGTTCAAAATCAAATTCCAATGTGCAAAAAGTTCAGAAATCTTCACCATCAGATAGAAGAAGACATGTCATGTTAACTGTGATTGAAATGATGGTAATTGTAGTTCCTGAACAACTGGAGGGCCGTAGTTTGGAGACCCCTGATGTAGATGAATGTTCATTTTCAATTTTATTATTGTGTTTTGTACATGTAGTACTTTGTCCATCTTCCGATGTACTGTCTAAGGCTATCTGTGAAAGTTCATAATTTTGGGTACACATTAGGTGATCTTGGGGTTGGTGCAGATTTTCGCCTTCGCAATGATATATGTATAGCATAAATATATTAGATTAGATTTTTTTGCTTTATTGTTGCCAGACCCCGATCTGTATCCTAAATATATTGTAATCTTCTTGTTGTGAATATGAATGTCATACATTTCTATAGGTTTGTATTCTTGTTTGCTTACCCTCTTGATGGTAGTAATTCTGGCTCCATGAGGCTGATCATCGTCCAAGCCTGAGATCTGGCCAGAACGTGAAGCTCTACTGTGTATAGATTTTAAATCCAGGAAATGGATTGCAGATCCTCTTACCGTCTGTAGATTCCATAGGCCAGCTGCTACATGTCATTATTTCTTTGCCATAAGGGTATGCTTGAAGGATGGAACAGGCCTGCTGTACTAGTGACCCAACTCTCTATACTGTCATTTTCAGTAGTGACCCCTAGAAGGTTATAATGGTTCCCTTGTGGAGTAATGGTTTATGTGATCCTGGGGAAGAGGGAAAAAAGCGAGGAGAAAACGCCTAAAATGAGTTGATTAACTATGTCTAGTACAGTTCTGACATTCCTCTCCTTCATGTAAACAAATATTTTTATTTTGCTCGAACACTACTTAGAATCCCTAAACATTTTATATTTTTATTTTTGTTGTTTTTAAGCAGACACCCTAGAGAATAAAATGGTGGATGGTGCATATTTTTATGTCGCACTAGATTTGTCCCGCATTTTTCAAGCGCAATTTCTAAAAAAAAGATACACTTTAATGACTTTTAATGCACAAATATGTAATAGAGTACCCGGTTGTTTGGTAAAATATAAAAGATGATGTTAGGCCACTGCCTGTAAAAGCGATTCAGTGGCTGTATAGCCACTAGGATCACTTTTACCTGATAGGGAATTGCCAGCTCTAAAAAAAAAAACGAGACTGGATCATGGTTGTAGCCTTAACCTTGATCCTGGTATAACCACTTAAAACTTAGGCTGTTTATAAACAGCCTAAGGCAGTGGTCATCAACCCTATCCTCAGGGCTCACTAACAGGCCAGGTTTTATGTATTACCTTGGGGAGATGCAGACTAGAATACTGCAATCACTGAGCAGCAAATGATATCACCTGTGATGTGTTTCAGTTATCTTGCAAACCTGGCCTGTTAGTGGGCCCTGAGGACAGGAGTTGGTGACCACTGGCCTAAGGGACAGGAAATGGTTCAAATCACTTTCTCTTCCTTACTGCATTGGCTTGAGGGCTGTGGCTAATGATCAGAGCAGCAGTTGGTATAGTTTGAGAACAAAATATTACAGCTCACACATACAAAAATGAAATTTAAATCCTGCAAGGCTATTTAAAGCATCCAAGCCTATCAAGCAAAAATATGGGGATTTGGTCACACCATATGGCCATACAGTGCTTTAGCCCACTACTGCATCAAAGTACCCCATTATCAGTGGGTCCTACACTATTCATAGAATGAAAGATCCACACTCCTCTTTATGGGAGAACTAAAAGGACTCCTCCTATAACTCAGGTGGACACTAATGGTTGGGGGGTGGGGTGCTCCAGCCCAAGTGATCTGGTCAGGACCCATATAACATATAAGTTGGTATAGTTTCCTTGAAAAGAGATCACTGCAAGTTTTGTTTGCATTAATACATTCATATGGACAAAATTAAGCTACATTTTTATAGAAAGATAGTCCTTTTGGTGTTAAGATCCACCAACTGGCATCTATGGCTTTCCTTACTCTTGCACCCTAGCTTCCCAGCACCGTAATGGCAATATAGAGCCATAGAGGACTAGAACAGGATTTGAACATAAAACTTGTCATTGTGTTTTGTATGATATTTCAGAGTGGTTGGTATGGAATATTTTGCAGCAGGAATATACAAACTATCACATAAAATAAAAAATGTGCTTTAAAGTATAGTATATATTATACTCATTTACTAAAACCTATCAAAAGTCCTTTTCAGTATTTTTAAATCTGCAGCTTTCAATAGATTAAAACCTGTATATCCTGTCATAAGGCACTCAGCAGGTAACAATGTGCTGTCCCTTACAATTTTGCACCTGCAATGTTACCCCATTACATGACCTTCCGGTGGAGCAGCAATTTGAACACACATTATGCAGGCATGGTCCAATGTTGTCACCATATGGAAGCCTGCTTGAAATGCCATACAGTCATCGCTGGAGGTGCACATAGACAGGAACTGGCTGCTGGAGATCAGAAGCACTAATATGCGGTATAGTTAAAGCAGTGGTGAGCATTCAGGGCGCCAGCAAGGCCTTCTCTGCTGGCCTAAATACTGCCTTACGTTTTATTATATTTTTTCCATGAATGCATTATTCCCAATAGTCTATTATCTTAATTTTATAGAATCTCTCTTGGTTTTGCAGCTTCCAAAAGTGTATACATAGTTAGTAAGGTTGAATAAAGACACCAGTCCATCCAGTTCAACCTGAGTGAGCACCCACAATTGTCCCCATCCCCGCACATTGCATCCGATCAAGATGCCCATCCACTAAATTATTATTTTTTATATATTTAAGGTACCCATGTAGCGCCATCAATCTACGCAGTGCTCCACACCGGTCCCCACCCCCAAGGGGTCTGCAATCCAAGGTCCCCAACTCACACCCATACACCAGGGCCAATTTTTGGACAGAAGCCAATAAACCTAAGAGCTAACCTAACCTAACAGCATGTCTAACTGCGGCATGTATGTTTATGTTTGAGTTTTTATCCAACCATATTTCAGCCATGATGGTCATCATGTGTTGCCAGGGTCAAAGAAATGTGCCTTGCTGCCTTCAGAGTCACGAGTGCAGGCACCTGTAAGTTGACAGTAAATGGCAATCAAACTGTAGGTTTAACCAATCAGATTTTGAGTTGATGACTCCTGGGCCATCTAGAAGGTGTACAGTGCTGAATTTTTTTAAGTATATATAAACAATCACCTTGTAAAACAATCCATGCCATTGTTTTGGGGCTGCGACCCCATTTCCTGAACAAGGTTATTGCCCAGTTTGCTCGTGTTATGCTGAAACCAAATAAAATTTATTATAAAAAGCAACTCATGTAGTGTAAAGCAGAAATGAAAAGTAAAACAATTGTGTGTAAGATTGGAGGAGAGCAGGCTGAGTTTCCACCATGGCTAGAGAACTGACCTCGCTGTGCTCTCATTCCTAGTGTAGTCAGTTTTTGATAGGAAAGCAGAGGCACTGGTGTTCTGACAAAATGTCGAACCTGGCAGAATGATCAACCCACGTCACTTCCGTTTTTTTTAAACCAAGTTGAATTGCAGATTTTGTTGAATTGCTGTTTATTTTCACAAATTGCTGTTTGGACACAACACCGGCAACCAAATAGAGTCCGGTGCACGATATTATGAGCGGAGATTGTTTGTTACTCCACTCTGAAACAAACCAAGAAAATGGCCGCCTCCGAGGCGACGACAACCTTGTCATTGTTAGCCGATGTGCTGTGAAAACAGCAAAATCTTCCTGTACCGGACTGTATTCGGTAGCCGGTTTTGTGTCCAAACACCAATTCGCCCAAATCAGCAATTACTGATGGTTTAAAGAACACGGAAATGATGTGGTTAGATTTTCTACCAAGTTGCCTATTTTGTCAGGACATCAGCAGGAACACCAGGGATTGCACAGATTTTTTTCACGGTGCAACAGGCACATATCAGGAATATAAAATGTTTGGTTTATATATTCTTTAAGGCAAAAAGGGAGTAGACAAGTAGGCCAAAGGAAAGGTTACAGCCAAAAACTGCTGGATTCATTCAAGTAGGACACCACTGAAGGCCTAAGCATAAAATGCATGTCCCGACATTGAGCTACAGAACTTACTTTCTAAAGTAAAAATTTCCAATGAGTTCAACCGAAAGACAAAAATAAATGTAAAAAACCAAGTTAGCTTCTACAGACACATCACTTTAGCAAACGAAATGTCATTTAATTAGGGTTTACATCTACTTACATTTCTGAAGGAACATATTAGCAGATTTGATCTTTACACTGGGTGTGTTGCACAAAACAAATTTTTTTCTCCGTATGTGTCTAGAAACTCAATTCCAGAGGGCAAGCCCTCGCTTCTAGTTTTCAATTTGTTCTTGTCTAATTCTGGCCGCAACCATTCATTTTTAGCAACTGTAGGAAATATTATTTTTGAAACCCAAATCGTATTTTATTAGATAATGATTAATATCTCTGACCTTTCCCTGCATCTGCTCTATAAATACACAATGGTCGATGTCAGTCATTGTCTAGGGTTTCATCTCTGACCCGCTTTCCATGACATAGTCTGATTTATACGAAATCGGTTTAATAGCTACTCCAGGACAAAATTAAAAAGTCTCTTAATCCAGACTTAACGTTGTTTGCTTTCACAACTGTAAGTCATAAGTAATTAATTTTCTTTGGAAAATTAGTTCGGTTAGCATTCCCAGTAGCATCATTTGTTGACACAAGGTTATAGATAGGTTAATATTTTTCTTCTGCATATTGGCCTCAACTTTTGCAAGACCTTAAATCATAACAAATATACATTTGCTCAACTGCAAATAATTCAGGCTTATGCCAAATGAATGTTGTCTTTATTTTTACCATCCAAATTATGATGCTTGGTGTGGCGTTGGAGGCCTCGAGATTGAACTTCCAACCTGCTCGGAAATTTATTTTTCAAACAAAGTTAGAAAAGGCTACAGAAATCTGTGAGTTAAGGCTTTAATGCAAGCTTTCCATATGTTTGTTATTTTAGGGTATTCAAAGTTTACATCTTCTTTGTTTTGTGACTTAGTGGAGAAGTTTAGTGCCCATCATCCCATCCTGGAATATTGTAGGCTTTTTAAAAGCTTGATTGTGCATATCGAGAAAATGTATGAATTATGTGACCTATTGATGTCACCTGAACACAATTTTTTGTGTTGTTTTAAAGATTGTTTTTTTTTTATCTTTTTTTTTTGTATTTGTTTCATAACAATTGTATTGCAAAAGTCAAATTGTACAGAAAACAATGTAAAATGCTGAAAATTAGTACAATTGTGATGCATGATAATTTAAGTATAAATCTTCCAAAAGATGTTCATAAAGATTGTTTTTTAAATATAGATTACTTTTTTTTTAAGGCCAAATTTTATATAGCAATAGAGCAAACACAAACTGATAACAAACTTCAAGAAAAAAATTATCTCAATTATCACAGATAAAATATATTTAGTTTTTTTTAGATCTCCTGGTTAGGTTTCAGCTTTTGTTCTCTACAGTTGTGTCTTAAACAAATAGCTTCAAAGAATATGTTACCCCCAACATTTCATATTCCTGCTATTTGTATGTTGTACCATGTACTTGTTTTAAAAAGTATCCTGTTCTCTTTGTATTTTCTCCTTTATGTGAAATAAATTTGATCCTGCCAGTCCCCCTACTTTCCTCATTCAAACTGACCACGGTAGGCATGAGAGCACATCCATCCCAGTGTGGTCAGTTTTCTGGTTGTGCAGGGGGAACAGCCTGCTTGTCCTCTAATAGCCAAGACTTGTGCTGACACGCCTCCCCCTGCACTGCCATTCACTGGGAATATCAGTGTACTGCTGTTTCTCTACCCCCACCTCTTAGGCATCTGAGAACAGAGATTTTGTGACCTCTTTTAAAAAAAGAAAACAAGGTATTTATTTTTTTATACAAAAATGAAAGCGTGTTGCACTATCCATATGTTTTTTTTCCCCAACATTCATGTTTATTGGTTAATTATATGTATGTGGATATATAGTGAGTTTAGCTATCACTGTTTTAGTTTTCTTTATTTTTAATCAATTCCTTATCCCAAATCCAAATCCTCCACTGTTTTAGTTTTCAGTCACTGAGATTATTTTAATTTTGACACTCAGCGCAATCAATTTTTATTTATTTTTATTTTATTTTTTGATTTGTACACAAATGTTTTGCTTCCATTTTTATTTTAAACTGAATGAGTTGTTTTACATGGTGAGTTTTCATATGTACTTTGAGTACCTGTGTTATAAAATTACCACACCTAAAAAATGTATTTATAAGATCTGAATAGTCATTTACAGACTCTTAGGGCTTGTTCACACCAGAACGCAGTGTGGGAAACCCACATTCTGTGTTTATTTCCCGCACCGCATTGAAAATTTCACATCTGTGAAATCTTCTACAGATGTCAGTATATTCCTAACGACACCCCAAACGCAGATTGTAAATGCAGTGCGCTTGCCTGCACTTGATCGCTTGGTACCACGCAGTTTGGTGCAGTGCATTTTACATTTCTCCCGGTGTGTCAACTTGCATTAAAGCGGAGCTCTGCCCGCCGCTGCAAAAATTAAAAGCCAGCAGCTGTACATACCGCAGCTGCTGACTTAATAATCAGAGACTTACCTGTCCTGGAGTCCAACGATGTCGGCACCGCAGCTGATGTTTCCATCAGCTGTCGGGTGAATGCCGCCTCCATTGCGAGTAAGGAAACCCGGCAGTGTAGCCTTTTGGCTTCATGCCAGGAAACCTACTGCGCATGCGCGAGGCTCCGCCCCTCTCTCCTACTGGCCCGGCGACAGACGGAGGAGGAGGTAGCCCCAGCCATGATGTCAATACCCGCGGCTGAGGCTCCCGGAAGTGGGGAATGCATACCTGTGAAAGACATCCTGTTCCCCTTCCCCACGAAAGGTGCCAAATGTGGCACCGGGGGGGGGGGGGTACAATGAGCTGAAGTTCCACTTTTGGGTGGAACTCCGCTTTAAAAGCTGCATTTGAATGCATGTTAACTGCTTGCCGACCAGCCGCCGCGGTTTCACTGCAGCAGAATGGCAGGGCTGGGCGAAATGACATTTACCTTATGTCGCTTGGCCTTTTGGCCACTGCGTGCCCACTGCGTGTGCCCGGAGCCGATGCGAGAGCCCGGCGGGCACCCACGATCGCTTGTGACAGAGCGAGAACCGGGATCTGTGTGTGTAAACACAGAAATCCCGGTTCTTTCAGGGGAGTAGAGACAGATCCTGTGTTCCTACTAAGTAGGAACGCTGATCTCTCTCTCTCTCCTCTCCTAGACAGTCCTATCCCCCCTACAGTTAGACCACACCTAGGTCACTCAGTTAACCTCTTGAACGCCCCCTAGTGTTAACCCCTTCCCTGCCAGTGACATTTATACAGTAATCGGTGCATATTTATAGCACTGATCGCTGTATAATTGTCAGTGATCCCAAAAATGTGTCAAAAGTGTCCAATTTGTCCGCCGCAATATCTCAGTTCCTATAGAAATCGCAGATCGCCACCATTACTAGTAAAAAAAAAAAAAAATAATACAAATGCCGTAAATCTATCCCCTATTTTGTAGGCGCTATAACTTTTGCGCAAAGCTAATCAATATACGCTTATTGTGATTTTTTTTTTTTTTACCGAAAATATGTAGAAAAATACATATCAAAAAAATTTTTTTTTGATAAAAAATGTGGCATATTTATTCTAGCAAAAATGGTATAGTATAGTAAAAGATATTGTTTTTTTTTTTTCAAAATTGTCGCTCTTCTTTGTCGGTCTTTTTTGTTTATAGCGCAAAAAATAAAAACCGCAGAGGTGATCAAATACCACCAAAAGAAAGCTCTATTTGTGGGGAAAAAGAGGACTTCAATTTTGTTTAGATACAATGTCGCACGACCGTGCAATTGTCAGTTAAATCGACGCAGTGCCGTATAGCAAAAAAGGGCCTGGTCATTGAGCAGCCAAATCTTCCGAGGCTGAAGTGGTTAAAGTAATGCACTGTATATTTCCATTCATGTTAAATAGCAACACCCCTAAACTTTCAAATATAACTAAAGGCATTTGTTTTTAGAGTTTGGATGGAGTGGAGAGGGATTTGAATACTTGTCAGGTTTTTTTATTGCGATCTTTGTCCTTACTATTAAAGAGATTCACCTTCTCCATTTGTCCTGGTGACTATTATCACCAAGAGTGAAAGTGAAAGAAAATTCTAAATTTTGAGTTGTCCCCAGAATTGGAATAGTGAGAAAATCATCCAATTGGGACACCAGTTCCGCTGATCTTGGTGACTACCTCATTTTGGAAGGGTTTCCTCTCACTTTTGTTGTGGCTATGGAACTGGAAGTGAAGGGAAATCTTTCCAGTTGGATAAAGATGGCAAAAAAACATGGGTTGTAACCAACAAGTATTACGCTCTACAAAATGGAAAAAAAATTGCCTTAAGGTCTACTTTAAAAAAAAAAAAAAAAAAAAAACACACACACACAAACCTGCTTTGGGAAGCGAGAAAGTGCTGTGGTCATATGAGACCAAAATTGACTCGACTCGCTGTGTTTGAAGGAAGAAAAATGCTGACTATGACCCTAAGAACACCATCCCTAGAGTCAAGCACGGAGATGGAAACATTATGCTTTTGGACTGTTTCTCTGCTAAAGGTACATTGAGGGGCCAATGGACGGGGCCATTTATTGTAAAATTTTGGATGAAAACCGTCTTCCCTCAGCCAGAACACTGGAGATGGGTCGTAGATGGGTCTTCCAGCATGACAATGACTCAACACATACCACCAAGGCAACAAAGGAGTGGCTCAAGAAGAAGCACTATAAGGTCATGAAGTAGCCTAGCCAGTCTCCAGACCTTAATCCTATAGAAAATTTATAGAGGGAGCTGAAACTTTGAGTTGCCAAGCGACAGCCATGAAACCTTAAGGATTTAGAGAAGATCTGTAAAGAAGAGCGGACCAAAATCCCTCCTGAGATGCGTGCAAATCTGGTCACCAACTTCAAGAAACGTCTGACCTCTGTGCTTGCCAACAAGGGTTTCTCCACCAAGTATTTAAGTCATGTTTGGGGGATCAAACACTTATTTTACTCCCTGAACTGCAACTCAATTTATAACATTTGTATCATGTGTTTTTTGAAGATTTTTGGTTGATATTCTGTCTCTTTGATTTAAAATACACCTATGATAATAATGATAGACCTTTCATTTCTATGTAAGTGGGCAAACTTAAAAAATCTGCAGGGGATCAAATAATTATTTTGCCCACTGTATATATACATCTTTTGATTTTACATATTCAGTGTGTATGGACACAGTTGAAGCGGCAGCTGGGGCACATAGTTTTATGAATTTACATGTAGCACGGGTTATATTATAGTAGCTATGGTAACTTTATTACTATATTGTAGACAACGTTGGCAGCAAGTTATTGTATTGTTTAAACTTACTTTTTGTGTAATACCTTTCTTTACGATGGAGCAATGTCGGTGGTAAATGGATGATGCTTTTTTTGGGGTTGTAAATACTAAACTCTAATGAAATTTTTTAAATAAAGTAGATATAAGGTAAATATTTAATTGTACAAAGTTATTTTCATGTGATTTTCACAGGTTTTGTAGACCCAAAATTCTAAGTACGTATTATCCTGTATCGTGAATACAAAGCATGTATGCTTGTTTCAGTCGTTAAAATAATGGGGTTCCCTGTATAAATCTTGTGCATTTAATGAAGTTTTCTTCAGATGCATTAGAACTTATCTGGTTCTGTCATCTTTTTCTCACCCCACACTTCGCTGGAGGTTTATGTTTATATGCTATTACTACAGTGAAAAGTGATGCGTTTATTGGAAAAGGCTTTTTGCACCGGTTTACTAGAGTCATTCATTACTCGTCATAAACACTTTTTTTTTTTTTTTTTGTATCAAATTGTTTTTTTTTGTGGTCACGGGGTTTATTTACGAATCCAGTTAAACAAAAATGTTACCGTTACAAAAGAAAGTCAGTTTATCCAAAAACTTTCTATACTTTTTCTTATAAAAAGCAGCCCGGTCTTGGCCAAATAGATTTATTTTAAGGGTTTTAGTCTACTTAATTGCAGATTCCTAATCTAGGCACACACCGCTCGATTCTCCCATATACAGCCCATGGACCGAATGAGAGAAAATCAGTCAAAATCACCCCATGGATGGTGGAATGTCGCTTGCTGGATATTGTATTTGGCAGCAGTGGCTGTCTGAATGCAGTGGTGCCGTTGAGCGTTGACTTCATCTGGTAGGATCTAGTCACTGTTCAGCTGATCATTTCCCACCTGGCCTAGTTGATTTTTAAATAGATCTTTGTCAAGTCAGGAATTGCTCACAGGGTCATCCATGCCTTGAACTTCAAGCCGTCTATGGCATGCCTTGTTTCCTTATGTTCCTTATGTTCTGTAGATAACACATTGTAGTAACAGACTGCTAATAGGGAGAGCCTGTCTGCTGTTTTTGACATTGCTCCCTAGCGACTTCAATACCGGGCACTTATACACCTTCCTGCCCAGACCAATCTTCAGCTTTCAGCGCTGTCGCACTTACTTTGAATGACAATTGCGCGGTCATGCTACACTGAACCCAAACTAAATTTTTATCATTTTGTTCCCACAAATAGAGCTTTCTTTTGGTGGTATTTGATCACCTCTGGGATTTTTATTTTCTGCTAAACAAATAAAAAAAAGACCCAAATTTTTGAAAAAAAGGGGTTTTTTTTGTTTCAGTTACAAATCTATGTAAATAATTAAGTTTTCTCCATCACTGATGGGGCTGCGCTGATGGGCACCGATGAGGTGGCATTGATGGGCACTAATATACGGCACTGATGTGCACTGATAGGTGGCACTGATGTGCGACATGGATGGGCACTGATAGGTGGCACGGATGGGCATTGATAGGTGGCACTGATGTACTGTTATGTATGGTACTGATGGATGCCAATCAGTGCCAAACAATAATGCCTGCCAATCAGTGATGCCCATTGTGGGCACTGATTGGCATCCATTGTGGGCACTGATTGGCATCCCTGGTGGTCTAGGGTGGCATACCTGGTGGTGACATCCCTGGTGGTCCTAGTGGCGTCCCTGGTGGTCCAGTGTGGGCTGCGCTGATAATCGATCAGACAGACCCCCCCTGTCAGAGGAGCAGCCGATCGGCTCTCCTCTTGCGTCTGACAGATGTTATTGAGGAAAAGCCGATCACCGGTTCTTCCTGTTTACATTGTGATCAGCCATGATTGGACACAGCTGATCACGTGGTAAAGTCAGAGACTCTTAACCTAGATTGGAGTTGCTGTGTGTCAGACTGACACACCACTACAACGATCGCCGCCGCGCGCATCGGCTTAATATCCTGGTGAGGTCATATGATGTCCGGTCAGGATATTGAAACCACTTTGCCGCCGCCATTTTGCTATATGGCGGGCGGCAAGTGGCTAGGCAGCTGAATGAGACGGTGGGGGAACAAAGGAAATGTTAGTTTATGCAGGGGAGGAGTTGAGCATTAAGGTGCATTCACACCTGCAAATGCATGAGCACCGCAATTAGATGCAAGAACCCCAGACTGCATGAGCAATTGGCTGAGATTAGATGCGGGAACCTGCATCCACCTGTTGATTTCAATGGCCTGCCTCGTGCAGCTAATCACGGGAACCCCCGGCGGGGTTCTCGCATCTAATTTACATGTGTAAATGCCCCCTTAAGGTGATTCTGTGCACTCAGTGGGGGACCCCGGGCGTTACCCATGCTGCACAGGTGTATGGAGGAGTGAACTTAGACATGTACCTTTGCACTATACATGCCTGTTTATATTGATCACCAGTTTGCCATTCTTTCAATACAAATACAGTAAAACTTTGCATAATTCATTCCAGAAACATGCTTGTAATCCAAAGCATTTGTATATCAAAGCGAATTTCAGGTACGTGATTTGGCTTCAAGTGGTTAAAGGCCTTGGGATAGATTTGACTAATTGGCAGCACTTTACTCCTGCTGTTCAATTAAATTCATTCTCTTTGGTCGGGGGGGGGGGGCAGGTTGAGCCTTGTGGCATACCATCTTTGGTATCCCTTATTGCTGACACTCTATGTAGCAGTCCAACCTTTGCATCTTTTGCTCCTGAGAAAACAAAATCTGCAAAACATGTCAAGCTGCATGTGAATGGATGGTGGCAACCCCAGGACAATTATACTTATAACTTGTATAGCGTGTACTCCTATCACAGTGTGGGGCCACCACCATACCCGATATAAGGTTTTTTTTTTTGTGATTTTAATTAATTTTTAATTGTGCATTATTAAAGATTTATACATGTTTAAATATTTAACGTTGTGCCTATAAAGTTCATGAACTGCGGTCCAAATTTTTTTTTTTCCATTTGGACTCATTTATGGACTGGACACTCTGGTACCTGCTAGGTTGTCTTTCTCTCCACTTTGATCAAATTCATTGTAGATAACCACGTATACGTATTCTTTTACATATTTTTGGTAAAAAAAAAAATCGCAATAAGCGTATATTTATTGGTTTGCGCAAAAGTTATAGCGTCTACAAAATAGGAGATAGTTTTATGGCATTTTTATTATTTATTTATTTTTTTTTTACTAGTAATGGCGGCAATCTTTGATTTGTATCGTTACTGTGACATTGCGGCGGACAGATCGGACACTTTTGACACCATTTTGGGACCATTGGCATTTATACAGCGATCAGTGCTATACAAATGCATTGATTACTGTATAAATGTCACTGGGAGGGAAAGGATTAACACTAGGGGGCGATCAAGGGGTTACCTGTGTGTTACCTAGGGAGTGATTCTAACTGTAGGGGGAGGGGACTCACAAGGGGAGGAGACTGATTGGTGTTTCTCTGTACTGGGAACACACGATCGGTCTCCTCTCACCTGACAGGACGTAGCTCTATGTGTTTACACACACAGATCCACGGTCCTGCTCGGCTAACGGACAAATCGTGGGTGCCCGGCAGACATCGCAGCCCCCGGGCACGCGCATCGGGTCCCGAGTGACGTGGCGGGGGCACGCGCGCGCCCCCCAGGCGGCCAGGAAGCCCAGGATGTCATATGACGCCCGCCCAGAATGGGAGGTCCCTCCTGTGGACGTCATATGACTATGACTGGGATGTGAAGTGGTTAAAGGAGTTGTAAAGGCAGAAGGTTTTTTATCTTAATGCATTCTATGCATTAAGATAAAAAGCCTCCTGTTTGCAGCAGCCTCCCCAGAACCTCCTAATACTTACTTGAGCCCCTTCTCTGTCCAACGACGTCCACGAGTCCCTCAGCCATCTGGGACTCTCCCTCCTGATTGGCTGAGACACAACAGCGCCGCCATTGGCTCCCGTGGCTGTCAATCAATCAGTTAGACAATCAGGAGACAGAGGGGGCGGGACTAAATGGTAGCTCTGTGCCTGAATGGATACACAGAGCTGCAGCTCGGCTCGGGTAGCTTGCTGTGGGGGCACTCGACAGGAGGGAGGGATCCGAGAAGAGGAGGATATGCACTGCTCTGTGCAAATCCACTGCAATAGAGAAGGTAAGTATAAAATGTTATTTAAAAAAAAAAATACACAAGACTTTACAATCACTTTAATTACATAATGTCTTGCTGTAGCAATTAGTTAGCTCAGAATTGTACTTTTAAGCGGAAGTGAAGTGTTCCTTTAAAACATATTGCAGTACACATTGACTTCCACTGTAGAGGCACAAGGAAAGTTTCTAAACATTTTTGATGTCGTAGCGCGGTCCATTATGTGTCCGACACACTTACAATGAATCAGGGCTATGTCAGTTTCTATATATGGCATGCATTACTTTCAGCACCCGCACTTGTCACATTAACACAGTGCAGACTGTTCCTTCAGGTCTGTTAGTGCCAGATGTCATTGCAATGTTACAAACCCTCAAACACAGAAAGAATAGAAAAAAAAAATCCTGGAGACAAATGGGAAACATTTTTCTTTTTGATAAATCGTTTCTGTAAAATGTATTTAAATAAGCAGCGGGTTCAGTAAATTTCCCCTGTAATTGGAAGTCACATTTTAAAGTGGGTTCTGAAGAAAAGCGTTTTTTATTGTTATTTTTACTGGCCTGTGTAAAATAGTGGCATATTTTATTATATATGCTGTAAAAAATGTATTGCCCTTTCACCCTTGTTAACTGTATTATTGTGATGTGTTTTACACTGCAGGTACATATCTAAAAAGTGTGCACTAAAGCATAAGGTTAGATGAGGCTCAGCTAGACCTTTTTCGGGTTTACTAATGAAATTCTGCATTTAAAAGAAACGTACAACATGTGTAGTACTTTTTGATTTATTTTATTTTTAATATATACACATTTAAAACATGATCTTTCATGTCTTTCTTTTCATTCCTTGCATAAAACCCTTTATATTACAATTTAATAGAGCTTGTTTTTTGTTAAGCCTTACAGAGAATGCTGGGAAGAAGGGGATACTAAATAGAAACCAAAAATCTGACTTTATGGGCATGGAAACAATGGGGAAAGTAACACAACTAATATTGAATCAAAATATTTATTGAAAGAGGTACATCAATTCATAAATAGTGTTAAAAAAAAAAGCGATAAAAACACGAATCAAATGATACAATTTGTACGTTGAGCCCTTATGCGTCTACACGTTTCGCCGTGAGGCTTCTTCAGGACACAAACGAGGTTCAAAATTGTAACAAAGAAGGGACAAAAGCGAATCTCCCTATCTTTAAAAGAGTGAGCCTCATGTAAAAATTCATAGCAGCCGGGAGGTTTCCAAAAGTGTGGAATGCTCATAACAAATGTTTCATTTTATATAAATAGATCTAGCAGGGACAGGTGTACGTCAGATATCTGAAAATAGGAATAACCAGATAAATAGATGGATATAGAAGGGTCCAAAATCCAAAAGGGGAGAGACCTTGATAATGTTCAAAGATAGCAGCAGTGACATGTAGTAGAACCGGCATATACTACTTTAACTTAGCAATAGATCGATGTGCCCCTGGGAGACAGCCGGGTGCTGTACAAGAGAATGCTGGGCTTTCGTAAAAGAAAGCCTAGCAATTTATGCTTACTATTTGACTGTCTTTTTCTAACTAAAAAGTCCCGAATTAGGAATATGTCAGAGCAGAATACATTACAGTTTCTTCACAGCTTAGTTAAATACCAGTATTTAAAAAAAGAGTAATATTCATATGCAATATAATGTATTTACCTGGCTTAAGGTGTAACTGCTCCAATTTAGCAAGGAATTGGCAGTGCATTTTTTTCAGTATCACACTGGATTGGGCACACAGGGAACTGGGAGGGTGGGATTGGGGATAGGATGTTATTAAATTGTTAAGCCCCGTACACCCGATCTGACTTTCTGACGGGAAATGCGTGATGACAGGCTGTTGGCGGTAAATTCGACTGTGTGTACGCTCCATCGGACAATTGTTGTCGGACTTTCCACAGACAAATTTTGGATGTCAGGTTTTCACATTTTCCGCGGACAAATGTGTGTTGTCGGATTTTCCGAGCGTGTGTACAAAAGTCCTTCGGACAGAAGTCCAAAGTACAAACACGCATGCTCGGAAGCAAGGACGAGCCAGAAGCGGTCGGTCTTGTAAACTAGCGTTTGTAATGGAGAATTAACATTCGTGACGTGGCAAATTATGAAATCTCCAAATGCAGCGCACAATTCTCTTCTTCTTTAATGGGATAATAATGAAGCTGCTTTGCTGGTGATACTGATGGAGTTATTGCAAACAAATTATCAAAGGCTTTTTTTTTTCTAGTGATATCAAGAATAAAATTATTATGCTTGTTATTTAATTTATTTTTTTTTGGTGTAAGTTACCACAACACCATTATCCTGTAGTTTTTAAGATCAAATATACAACTATGTTGGTGTCCCTTGGCAATTTTACATTGTATTTTTTTTAAATGTAACTGCCTACTCCCAAACTGTCATTTGAAGTAAAACACATAGCCAAGTATTATTCTCCACAATTTTTTTTATTGTGCATTAAAAAAAAGAAAACAAATAAAATTAGACATGCTATCTGTCAATAGAACTTAACCAAAAAGTGCATTCTATGCATCCAAAAATATAGAAAATATACCAAATCAAATCATTATTATTCAACCAAAAAATAATGTCAAAGCAATAACTCCAAGGCCAATAATAAATAACACGTTATCTCCTCTGATTCCGCAACATGGCTGGTTGACAAACGGCCATTCAGAAACGAACTGAAAAGCGCAAACTCAAAAGTGCGAAATGAAAAGCGCGAATCAACACTCGCCAAACTTCAACTAACACGAAATTAGCAGAAGGAGCCTAAAGGGTGGCACTAAAGAGCTGAACGTAGTACGCCACTTTGTTCGTATTTGTTGGCCAACAATTGTGTGGTCGTGTGTATGCAAGACAAGTTTGGGCCAACGCCACGTTTTTTTTGGCCAACGTGTGTACGAGGCTTAACTGTTAGGTGCAGGTATGCTATTTTGGGGAGGGGTAAAAATAACAATTTATTTGTCCTGGAAAAAAGATATTTACCCAATTTGTACATTACTTTGAGAACCATATTTAACCCCTTCACGCCAATTTATGCAAATATGCGGCCTCTTGGCGGGTGGGCCTTGGCGCCGAGCAGCCGCATATTTGTGTTCTATCTTGCAGACACAACTGTTCCGAGAGCACACGCCCGGCACAGTTACCAGCGGCTAACGGAAAGCTCCTAATCACTCCTTGCGATCGGGAACTTTCCGATCATGTGACCGCCATTAAATCCAATCACGGCGGTCACATGACCATAAACCCCACCCTACCTCCCGACATCAGAAACGCCTTAAAGGGCCGAGAGGCGCCGCCTCAAAGGGGTTAAATGAGAATTGTGGTTGACTTTAGCAATTGAGGGGTTGCTGTGATCAGGGAGTGCAGCTAGTCAATGCTTATGCCTGCCTTGCTTGTGATAGAAGAACATATTTTTTGCAGTTCAACGTCAGGAGAGTAGGAAAAATCTAATATTGTAGGACTAATATGAGCACTTTTTACTGAAGAGGCAAGAGTGACCACTTTCAAGATTTAAAGCCCATTGAATTCCCATTCCTTTATTTCGGCCCATTATTGTGATGTGCAGTCCCACTAGCCATCGAAGAGGGGAAGTTCAGGTTTTGCATATCAATGTCTCAGGTTTTCAGGGTGTTATTAATGTTGTCAGTCAAACACATATAGAATCCTGTATTGTGTTCTTGTAGACCTGTTTTGTGGTTGCTGTAAAGTCACAGGGACTCCCATGTCACATTACCGGAACAGCTGTCATTCAGGGACTCCCAAAATCTCCCCAGCATGACTTAACACCGGTTCTGTTTGCACATTCTGATACCTGCCTTCCTTAACATATGTCTCGTAAATTGAGATGGAACTATGAAATATCACCCTTTTCCTCTCTAGATCATGGCCTTAGTTGGGCTTTAGCTGAGGGCAGTGGTAGAAGGTCAGAGGTCCTTCTATAGCTTTTGCAGGAACTTGTAACGGTGCAGTCACCGTGCTAAAAGTTATCTTTTCACTAACAGTAGTGTGTCTAATATTAGAAAAACTCATCATGTATGCTAATTAGTAACTTAATGAGAGATGGAACTTGTGAAATGACGAGAACCATGGCTTTAAAGCTTAGTATAACCAAAGCTGAAATGGTGTTATGTAGGGGCTTAATGGTTTCATACTCTATTTGCATGTGAGATAGGGACCTCAGTTTGTAAGCTTCTTAAGGACAGGGACTGATGTGAAATTACAGTATGTGACGCATTGTGCAAATTTTTGGCACTATATATAAAGACATACCTCCCAACTTTTTAGACGGGAACGAGGGACACCTATAAGTAAAAGTATGTAGGCATAGGACACACCACCTGCCAGCCCCTTAAAGAAGAATTATACAAAAAAAAATTGTTAAACGCACAAGTGCTTTTTTTTTAACCACTATAATTCCTGTCCTAACACTGGAAAACACTTTTTGAAAGATAAATAGTGCATTTTGTATACAGCTACAGTACCTTAAAGTATTCATACCTCCTTGAAATTTTCCACATGTTGTCATGTTACAACCAAAAACATAAATGTATTTTATTGTGATTTTATGTGATAGACCAACACAAAGTGGCACATAATTGTGAAGTGGAAGGAAAATGATAAATCGTTTTAAATTTATTTTTTACAAATAAATATGTGAAAAGTGTGGCGTGCATTTGTATTCAGCCCCCTTTACTCTGATACCCCTAACTAAAATCTAGTGGAACCAATTGCCTTCAGAAGTTACCTACTAAGTAAATAGTGTCCACCTGTGTGTAATTTAATCTCAGTATAAATACAGCTGTTCTGTGAAGCCCTCAGAGGTTTGTTAGAGAACCTTAGTGAACCAAGAGCATAATGAAAGCCAAGGAACACACCAGACAGATGATTGTTCCCCATATCCTTAACCCAGTGTTTCTCAAATCCAGTCCTCAAGGCGCCCCAACAGGTCATGTTTTCAGGCTTTTCATTATTTTGCACAGGTGATTTGATCAGTTTCACTGCCTTAGTAATTACCACAGCCGTTTCATCTAAGGGAAATCCTGAAAACATGACCTGTTGGGGCGCCTTGAGGACTGGCCCCTGGTTCAAATCCCGACCACGACACTGTCTGCCTGGAGTTTGCATGTTCTCCCTGTGCCTGCGTGGGTTTAGTCCGGGTACTCCGGTTTCCTCCCACACTCTAAAGACATGCTGGTAGGTTAATCGGATCCTGTCTAAATTGGCCCTAGTATATGTATGAATGTGTGTTAGGGGACCTTAGGTTGCAAGCTCCTTGAGGGTAGGGACGGATGTGAACGTATATGTAAAGCGCTGCGTAAATTGACAGCTCTGTATAAGTACATGTAATAAATAAATAAAGGAAGGTCCATAAAGACATGGGTGAGTTTGGGATGGAGGAACTTGACTGGATCATTAATAATTTTTCTCTACTTGCAGCATTTTTGAAGTCATAAAACAGAGAAGCGTGCATGTATTGCAGAGATGTACTGCAAATATTTTTTTTCTTTCTTTTGCCCCAAACACTTTAAAATGATTCTAAAGACAGAAAGTTTTTTTTTTAACCTTAAAGTAGAAGTTCAGCCAAAACCTAACTAACTCTAAACCTACTCGCAGCCAAATTCTAAACCTAATCTATCTAGCCCTATAAAGAAGAAATCGCTGTACTCCTGTTCTGCAGCCGCTCCAGTCCAGTCCCATGCTGAGCTGTCAGCGGCGGCTTCAGTGTGTGGTAGTGTGCAGGAGAGGCCGCCAACAATGGAAGCCCCATAGTAACTCTATGGGTGACATCACTCCCCAGACATTACCCAGTCGTTGTCGGTTCTCTCCTGCACACAGCATCCGCCACTGGAGGCCAGAATGGCTTCAGAAAAGGTATGTATAGAATAGTTGTATAGACTGCGGCTAAGGTTAGATTTAGCATTAGAAAGTTTTTGGGTGAACTTCCACTTTAATACATTCTCTGCATTAAGGTAAAAAATTCTGTATGCAGCTCCCCCCAACCACCCCCCCTCTTCTTTTTTCCTTACCTGAGCCTGATCTTGATCCAGCACTGTGCCCAAGAGTAGCGGGGTCTCTCTCTCCTCACTGGGCAGAAAGGCAGCAGCAGGAGCCAATAGTTTGTCAATTACAGCCAGTGAGCGGGGGGCGGGGCCAAGACATGCTGTGTGTCAATGGACACACAGAGCTCAGCTCGGGATCAAGCCCCCATAGCAAGCACTCAGTGGGAGGAGGAGCCAGGAGCGTCGGCAGGGGGGACCTGAGAAGAGAAGGATTGGGGCTGCTCTGTGGAAAGCCATTGCACATAACAGGTAAGTAATGACATGTTTGTTATTTAAAAAAAAAAAAAAATAGGTTTACGATCACTTAAAGCATCCAGCATGCACTTTACCGTAACAACTTTCACCTAATTTTAGGTAAACTTGTCCTTTAAGCTTGCCAAAAGTCTGATGTTTCCTATGCTGATTGGTAAATTTTTGATTAGGTATTAAATGTATATGCTAAAACACTCTCAAGGGTTTAACCGTAATAGCAGTAAGATAATGCAAAAGAACATGAGCTAACAAGTGCCCCGTATGACAGATTGTTGGCCAAGCAGAGGCCACCAAGAAGTCTATTATAACTGACACTCATTTTGTGGAGTTCTCCCTCCTCAATCCTTAAGTCGATCGGAGTCCATAGACAAAGCCAAGTGAATACCAGTTCCCCCAGCACGGGGGCTATTTTTTTTCAGGGAATCTAATACAATCCAGATGTCCTGCGGAGACCCAGAGTTTTTTTCGCTGCCAAACATCTCTTCAGAGGTCAGAGTTCTGGGCTTGGTGCCCTTCTAAAATTCTTTCACAAATTGCTATTTGCTGAGGTTTTTTAATCCTAATGGAAAGAATAATGTGCTTGTAAAATCTACAGTTATTAGAAACACAGTATAGGTAGTGTGGACATCAAATCAGCACATATTTTATTTCAGTAAACAAATTGCTGATGAACTTCTCTGAGTTCCTGTGCATCATGTGAATTGGAACATTATCACTGGTGGGTGACTCCCCTCAAGGTCAACTGGAGTGTAGAAACTCTACATGATTGACAGTATCGGGGACTGACAATCGCTCCCCTTGCGTCTGGTTTCAGCCAGCTTTAATGACTACTACTAGCGCTGTTCAATATATTTATATTTTAACCCTTTCATGACTACGCCTATTTTTTGACATTTGGTGTTTACACGTTAAAATCTGTATTTTTTGCTAGAAAATTACTTAGAGCCTCTAAACATTATGTATATTTTTTTAGCAGAGAATCTAGAGAATAAAATGGCGATTGTTGCAATATTTTTTATCACACGGTATTTGTGCAGCGGTGTTTTAAACGCAACTTTTTGGAAAAAGGGACACTTTCATGAATTTAAAAAAAAAAAAAACAAACCGTAAAGTTAGCCCAATTTTTTTGTATAATGTGAAAGATGATGTTACGCCGAGTAAATAGATACCAAACATGTCACGCTTTATAATTGCACGCACTCGTGGAATGGCGACAAACTACGGTACCTAAAAATCTCCATAGGCGACACTTTAAAAAAATTTTTTTACGGTTACCAGGTTAGAGTTACAGAGGAGGTCTAGTGCTAGAATTATTGCTCTCGCTCTGACGATCGCGGCGATACCTCACATGTGTGATTTGAACACCGTTTACATATGCAGGCGCGACTTCCGTATACGTTTTCTTTGCTGTGCGAGCTCGCGGGGACGAGGGCGCTTTTTAAAAAACAAAAAAAAATTTCTTATTTGTTTTTATATTTAGAAATTGTGTTTAAAAAAAAAATTGATCACTTTTATTGCTGTCACAAGGAATGTAAAATCCTTTGTGACAGTAAAAGGTGGTGACAGGTAAAAGACCCCCGATCCCTCCTTTGCACTTCACAGTATTCAGATCGCCATTTTCGGCGATTCTGAATACTGTATATTTTTTTAAAACCTGGCGCCATTGGCAGCTGAGTAAACGGGAAGTGACGTCATGACGTTGCTTCCGCGTTTACAATTATTAGGCTGGAACGAAGCCACCCACAGTTTCATTCGAGACTGTCACTAGCCGCCGGAGGTGGCAGATTGGTGATCGGGCCTCTCAGCCCGGTAAGAGCGGCGGGAGGGGGGGACGTCCCTCCCGCTCCCCTGGGATAACAATCGATCGGCTTTTAGCCGCATTGGTTGTTATACTTGGAAAGCCGATCGCCGGCTCTAAAAAACAGTACCGGGATGATGCCTGCAGCTGCGGGCATCATCCCGGTATAACCCCCGAAACCGAGTACGCACATCTGTGTACACTCGGCGGGAAGGGGTTAAAGTGTATCTTTAACTAGATTTTTTTTTTAATCATGTAGGGAAGGATTAGAACCTCTGTCAGGAATTTACTGTTCACTCACAATTTATCCCGCTGTCTAAAGCGGATTTTCTCTCACTTCCTGTTTTACCTACAGGACAGGAAGTAAAAGTGCTTGTAAAGTCTAGCTTTTTTTTTTTTTTTTAACTACTTCAGCCCCAGTAGGATTTGCCCACTTAATGACCAGGCCATTTTTTGCGATACAGCACTGCTTTACTTTAGCTGACAATTGCGCAGTTGTGCGATACTGTTACCAAATAAAATTAATGTCCTTTTTTCCCCTCACAAATAGAGCTGTGTTTTGGTGGTATTTGACCTCTGCGGTTTTATTTTTTGCGCTATAAACAAAAAAAGACAGACAATTTTGAAAAAAAAAACAATATTTTTTGTTTTCTGCTATAAAAAACACCCAATAAAAAAAAAAAAATTGAATATCATCAATTTAGGCCAATTCATATTTTGCTACATATTTTTGGTAAAAAAAAAAAATCCCAAAAAGCATTTGATTGGTTTGCGCAAAAGTTATAGCGTCTACAAAATAGGGGATAGATTTATGGCATTTTTATTTAATGTTTAGTCAGTGACTAAAATAAAATGTGTAAACGTGAATTCACAACTGGTAAGCTCATTAAAGAAAATGTCCATAAATATAAGGAACTTAGCATCCACTCTTGAGGTGATACTCAAAAAGTAGAGATAAGTTATTGGCCATTAGGACGCCAGAGATAGTGTATCTTCCACCAAGGAAATAAAATGTATACTCTTATGCCCCGTACACACGGTCGGATTTTCCGATGGAAAATGTCCGATTGGAGCGTGTTGTCGGAAATTCCGACCGTGTGTGGGCTCCATCGGACATTTTCCATCGGATTTTCCGATACACAAAGTTGGAGAGCAGGAGATAAAATTTTCCGACAACAAAATCCGTTGTCGGAAATTCCGATCGTGTGTACACAAATCCGACGGACAAAGTGCCACGCATGCTCAGAATAAATAAAGAGATGAAAGCTATTGGCCACTGCCCCGTTTATAGTCCCGACGTACGTGTTTTACGTCACCGCGTTTAGAACGATCGGATTTTCCGACAACTTTGTGCGACCGTGTGTAGACAAAACAAGTTTGAGCCAACATCCGTTGGAAAAAATCCTAGGATTTTGTTGTCGGAATGTCCGAACAAAGTCCGACCGTGTGTACGCCCTATAAGGGCTCTTTCACACGGGGCGGATCAGCTCCGCCGATCCCCGCTGAGCAGGAAGATGACAAGTGTGCAGCGACGGACCTGTTAGAGCGCCGCTCTCCCCTATGGGGGATCGGGTGATGACGGACCGTAGAGTCCGTCGTCACCCGATCCGACGCGAAAACGGATGGAAAAGTAGGTTTTTCCTCCGTTACACTTTTTCGGATCGGAGCAGGTCGGATGTTCGCTCCGTCAATCCCCGCTGAGCATGCAGATGACAGGTCCGTCACTGTGCAGCGACGGACCTGTCAGAGCGCCGCTCTCCCCTATGGGGGATCAGATGAAGACGGACCCTAGAGTCCGTCGTCATCCGATTCGCAGACGGATGGAAAAGTAGGTTTTTCCTCCGTAACACTTTTTCGGATTGGAGTGGGTCGGATGTCAGCGGACATGTCACCACTAAGGATGAGCTCCGGCATGTTCGCATGCTGCACGCGCCTAGCCCGCCAGGAAGTCGGCACTGCACAGCGCTAATCACAGGCAGTGAGACATTTCCCAATCTCTGCAGCTGCACATCGGGAAATGTCTCACTGCTTGTGATTAGCGCTGTGCAGTGCCGACTTCCTGGCGGGCTCGGCGCGTGCAGCATGCGAACATGCCGGAGCTCATCCTTAGTGGTGACATGTCCGCTGACATCCGACCCGCTCCAATCCGAAAAAGTGTTACGGAGGAAAAACCTACTTTTCCATCCGTCTGCGAATCCTTAGTCACCGCTGTCATCCGACGCTCCATAGAGGTCTATGGAGCGTCTGTTCAGGTCCGCCTAAAAAACTGACAGACGGACCTAAACGGATCGTTCGTGTGAAAGGGGCCTTACCGGACAAGGTGGACATCAAGAGGACATGCCAGCAGCAGTGAGTCAGTCGGGCTTGTATTGGCAACAGCCTGGAAGTCCAACACTGCGTGGGACTCAGATGGAACCCGGGATCCAGTTGGGGATCGATCCAGACGTAGATGGTGAATAAAAAGATGCTCTCACCCAAACCTTGTACTGCAGCCTGCTCAGATCTACAGAACTGGGCGGTATAGGCTATACCACCCAGTCCTGTAGATCTGAGCAGACAGCAGTACAAGGTTTGGGTGAGAGCATCTTTTTTAATCTTCCAGTTATACTGACCTTGACCTTTGACCCAAGCACTAACCTTGGCACTGACCTAGATCAAACCTTGATCTAGCTATTTTTTTTACACTTTTATTCTCTCTGAAAGGAAAGAGAGAGATACAATGTATCTCTCCCCTCCATTCACAGAGAGAGAAACACAGGGGGTGGCTTCACAGTGACAGATTACTGTGATAGCCAGTCATTGGCTATCACAGCGATCAGGTGACTCGGAACCGGGAGATCCTGGGGCTGCCGCTGAGACCCTGGTGTCTGTGCTGGGAGCACGCTCTGTGGCGTGACTGTGTCCGGTACAGAATACAAAGCCCACGACCATACATTACATGATATATGCATAGATAAATAGGCCCATGGAGAGTACGTTTAACAGAAGCAGAAAGGATGATGTAGTAGTAGCTAAGCTGTCAGGAGCCAAACAAGGCGGGCCGATAAAGATTAGGCCTGAGAGATGAGAAACTGGGAATGCTGACGATGACCGTCTTACCGCCCCACCCGGCCCCAGTTTCCAAAAAAAAGGGGGGTGGGGGCACTTTCTTATGGTCATTTTAAATACCGTATTTATCGGCGTATAACACGCACCCCAATTTAAGAGGGACACCTGTTGTGTGCCCACCTGCAGCCTGTCGTGTGCCCACCTGCAGCCTGTCGTGTGCCCATCTGCCCCCTCAATGCAGCTCACCGTATCTTGGATAAAATCACCAAGCTGTCATCTGTTTCCTCGCTCTCAGTCAGCAGTCACATACACAGTCCCGCCTCCGCCATCGGCATTGGACCAGCTCCTGTGATAGACAGAACACTGGTCCAATACCGGTGGCAGAGGCGGAACTGTGTGTTGGAGAGTCGAGCAGAGAGGAGATGACGGCTCTGTGATTTTGGGCGGCACTCGTCCCCCTCCTTCCTTTCGAGGTACGCTGTCGGCATATAACACGCACCCGCGATTTTCCCCCTATTTTCAGGGGGAAAAAGTGCGTGTTATAAGCCGATAAATACGGTAATTTCTTTTAAACGCCGTCCTCTGTTCTTTTTATATACCTTTTTTTTTTTTTTAAGTTTTAAAGAAATATAATAAGTATATATAAGTGGTCCATATAGTGATTTTAGTGTTGAGTTTATTCACTTTAAAGTCATCACAGAAAAGTTTCTTCTAAGGAATGCCGCGTACACACGGTCGGACTTTTCGTCTACAAAAGTCAGACGGACGCCGAGGGACTAAAGCTGGCTGACAATCCGATCGTGTGTGGGCTTCCCCAGACTTTCAGCGGACTTTTCCAGCCTCAAATCTGACGGACTTTAGATTTGAAACATGCTTCAAATATTTGTCGTAACTACGCCGGACCCAGAAATCCGCTCGTCTGTGTGCTAGTCCGACGGACAAAAAACGACGCTAGGGCAGCTATTGGCTACTGGCTATCAACTTCCTTATTTTAGTCCGGTGTACGTCATCACGTACGAATCCGTCGGACTTTTGTGTGATCGTATGTAGGCAAGTCTGTTCGTAAGAAAGTCTGCCAAAAGTCCGCCAAAAGTCTGACAAACGTCCGTTGAAAGTCTGTTGGGCAGGCTGTCGGACTTTTGTAGCCGAAAAGTCCGACCGTGTGTACGCGGCATAAGAGCTGTGAAAATGTGGAATAGACTCCCTCCAGAGGTGGTTCTGGCCAACTCAGTAGATTACTTTTAAAAAGGCCTGGATTCTTTGCTTAATGTACATAATATAACTGGGTACTGACATTTATAGATAAAGTTGACCCAGGGAAAATCCGGTTGCCTCTCAGGGGATCAGGAAGAATTTTTTCCCTTGCTGTCCCAAACTTGATCATGCTTTGCTGGGTTCTTTTTACCTTCCTTTGGATCAACTGCGGGTGAAGGATTGTGTATATGGGATTGAATGATTTTTTACATTTTTTTTTTTTTTTATTGTTTGAATTAAATGGACTTTTTAACCTGACTAACTATGTAACTATGCAGAATGGTGAGCAATACTGTCAACTTCTCTGATAGATAAGCTATAAGCATGTCCTACAGCCGCAGGCCCCACCCTCTTTTGTTTCTTGCACGCTGGCTCTGCACACAGGATACCAAGCTTCCATGTACCATGGAAAACAATGGTGCAGCGCTATAGAAATCACATTAGTGCTACAAGTGATAAACAACATATAATACAAAGAAAACGTGACCATAAATTAAAAAATAAGTATACACATATAGGTACATAAGGAAAATAAACCAAAAAGTCCCAATGAAGAGCCAAAAGATAGGTTGAGCAATCTTCTCTGTATATGATAGATGAGAAAGGTAGATTGTGAATCCCAGCAGTCTCATAGCTTCTCAGCAATAGGACCACCACACAAACCACCACGGTGTACACAAAGTGGGGGCTTACCAGAATCGAATGGCCCTTGATGAAGAGAGGTCATACAGCGCTCATTTTATAATCCAAAGAGCCTCCAACTTCCTTCAAACTCCTTGCCAGGAAATTACTCTGCGATGTATCCCACACATCAGTATGCAGTAAAATTTGCTGCAGGAATGATCTCAAGAAAGGAAAAAACACTCTCCATTGTGTAAACCAGTAGGGTGAGCAATGTTGGTAACAGCCAATGCATGCAATTGATTTTTCATAAGGAAGTTTCGGAGTTGTAGTTCATCTTTGGTCTGCGCCTTACATTGGGATCACTTGCAAGTCCCACCCTTACCCAGCTCTGCTTCTGTAAAGGAAGTGAAAAGTGCAATTTTTTTCGGCAACTCTAAAAGGCTAATACCTTTCTCTTGGCAATGTAAATTGCAGCTATTATGACTTGCATGGTTGTAATTCAAAATTTCTGCCAAATTGTTATTTTCGTCTGTGACCGCATTGCAATTTTAAAGTGCTTGTAAATGCTATTTAAGAAAAAAAAATAAGACATGTTAAACATACCTGCTCTGAGTAGCCCCAATCCTCTTCTTTTTGAGTCCCTCAACGGCACGCCTGGCTCTTCCTCTTCTCGGTGTGCCACCATAGGAAGCCGCTTCCTGCGGTGGCACACCTGCAGGTTTGATCCCAAGCCCCGTTGTCTGCGTCTATTGACGCAGACCGTGCAGCCTGGCCCCCGCTCCCTTGTAGCTAGGGCTAAAACAATTAATCGACAACTAATCGATTATGAAAGTAATCGAATACTATTTTCATAATCGATTAACCGGCCAGCCGATTAGTTGGCCTGCATACAGAATGCATTATTTGTTTACATATCAGGAAATACAGTGCAGCACACATACAGTACATCATCCATACATGTCAATAAGTGCCTGAGAGCTTGTGAATGTGTGAGGAGCAATGCCTCATGGGACATGTAGTCCTGGGCAGAAAGTGAGTGGTTCTAAAGGCAGAAGTTTTCTTTACCTTGCTATTGGGGCGCTCTATTCTGTACTTAACGCACAACAAAAAGCACTGTAGAAACAGATAAAAAGCAAACTGCATAGGTGAGCACCGAGCCTTATGCTGGCCTCACCGATCAATTTTCAGATGAGAATATTCATATGAAAACTCTTTGTACATTCGCTGAATGAAAGAATGTTGTTTGAAATTTTCACTTGCTTTTAACATTCTGTTTTAAAATGAATGTAATTTCTGAATATAAACCATATACACTGTCTGAGAATTCCCTTGACCAAGAAGTTTTCTATTATTTCTAAATTTTCCTGTCACTGTGGTTGAAAACGAACATCGATTTGACCCCACTAGCGATTCGAAAATCGAACAAACGTTCTTAAAATTACTTTTTTTTTTGAAGGAAGATATTGTGTCCCCCCCCCCCCCCCCACTTGAATACTGTAGTCAGCGCTCTCAGCCATTGGTGCTGATCGGGAGCCAGTCGGCTGCTGGTTTTCCAGCATGCACGACCGGCTGGCATACATACGAGCCGAATATTGTCCGGTTTTTATTGAACCAGCCGATGTCGCCCGACATTTAACCCGTGTGTACAGTGCTTTAGGGTAAAAAAAAAAACACCTACCTTTACATCCACTTTCAATTTTCTGTCGCCTCCTGTTTCAGTGGCAACCCATGAAAAAATGTAGGGTGTGGTCCTCCATCGGACAGAAAGGCGCACAGAGCATATAAAACGCTATCGGAAGCTGTTATAACCCCTTGTTAAAAAATGCATTTTTACTGGTGTCACCTAGAGCTGCACGATTCTGGCCAAAATGAGAATCACGATTTTTTTGCTTAGAATAAAAAGATCACGATTCTCGAAACGTAAAATCTTTCACAATATACAAAAAAAAATGGGCTAACTTTACTGTTGTTTTTTGTTTTTTTGTTTTTTATTCATTAACTACTTCCCACCCGGCCAATGTACATAAACGGCCGGGTGGGCGCTCTCTCCTTCTGAGTGGACGTTCAGGAACGTCCCTCAGAAGGAGCGGGATCGCGCGCGCGCGTGCCCGCTCAGCGGCGCGATCCCGATGCGCTCGTGTCCCCCGGACACGGCGCATCTCGGATCGGCAGGAGGGCTCTGTGATTGGCCCTCCTGATCACATGACGGCCGTGTCCAATCACAGCTGTCATGTGATGTAAACACAGCCGGTTGCTAGGCGATCAGCTCTCCTCTCCTCACACGGAAGTTGTCGCTGAGGAGGAGAGGGGATCGCTGCAGCCGGCTGATGATCAGTGAGTATGAGCTGTTTTTTACAGCTTTTTACTCACTGATCACCAACCTAGTGTCAACACACACATGTAAATACATACATGTAAAACACACACATGTCCCCACATAATGTAAAACACAAACATGTCCCCACATAATGTAAAACACACATGTCCCCAAAACACATGTCCCCAAATAATAAAAAAAGCTGTCCCCCACATATGTCACACTAAAATCACATGTCCCAATGGTAATCTGCACACATATGTACGTGATCACCTGCACACATCTGTACATGATCATTTGCGTACATATGTCCGTGATCACACAAACCAATTATTATACACTTAACAGGATTTTTTTTATCAAAAACATGTAGCAGAATACATTTTGGCTTAAATTTATGACAAAATTCGATTTTACTGGATTTCTTTTAAAACAGAAAAAAGAAAATATTGTTTTTTTTCCAAATTTCCACTATTTTTGCGCTTATATCGCAAAAAAAAAAAAAATGGAGTCGTGAATAAATACCACCAAAAGAAAGCTCTATTTGTGCGAACAAAATGATAAAAATTTCATTTGGGTACAGTGTAGCATGACCGAGTAATTGTCATTAAAAGTGCGAGAGCGCTGAAAGCTGAAAATTGGTCTGGGAAGGAAGGGGGCGAAAGTGCCCAGTATTGAGGTGGTTAAAGTAATTTTTTCTAAAAAAAATTGCATTTGAAAGACCGCTGCGCAAGTACAGTGTGACATAAAATATTGCAACAACCACCATTTTATTCTCTAGGGTGTCTACTAAAAAAATATATATAATTTATAAAATTTATAATATTTATAAAAATATATATAATATATAACTTTTTTTTTTAGAATCGTGGAGGGAGAGACATTTTATATATAGATTGAGAGAGGGAGAGACATTTTATATATATTATATATAAAATGTCTCTCCCTCTCTCAATATATATAAAATGTCTCTCCCTCCATGATTCTAAAAAAAAAAGTAAAGCTGCTCATGTTTCCTCAGTGCTGCAGTCACGCTTGTCCCCGGGACTTCTGTGAAGAAGATTACTTACCTGACCAATCACATTCTTCTGCAGAGTGACGTCAGCACGCTGGCTCCGACGGCTTCCCCTCCACTCTGACACAGGGAAACATGCCGGGGACAATATCGTTCAGTGCGCCGCAGCGCACGCTTTTCAGCTCACAACAGCTTGATGGTCAGAATCGCACAAATCCGGAGTTGCGATCGCGGCGGGCGGAGAATCGCGATAACGATTCTCTGCTATTAATCGTGCAGCACTAGTGTCACCATTAGGGAGATTATTTATACTTCATATCTTGATAGGAAGTGAGGGGGAATCTCTCCAATAAGGACAATTGTGGCCATTAAAAAAGTTGTGTGTGTGTGTGTGTGTGTGTGTGCGTGTGTGTATAATATAACCGGCTCACAAGAACATCGTCTAAAAAAGAATTAATGCCGTGGTAAGAACGAAAACCTAGGGTTAGCTTTTTCTGTTAATCACTTGGGTTTCTTTTGTAAAATATTGCCAGTCTCAGTAATGTAATGGAATTCTGTCAGCTGAATAGAAAATATTTCTTAGAAATGGTTCCAAAGGGTCTCCTGTTCATTCAGCAGACAGCTGTCTTTACTTCTTGTATACAGTGGAAATACTTAGCCAGCCCACTCATCACAATTTCACACAATGTTGTGCATTTCAGAGACATATTATTACAGAGGAAAAGTGAACAGCTTTTGTCTGCAGTTCTAGAAGAAAGTGTTAATAAGGAAAAACAGAAGAAAGTTTCAAATGTTAAGCTATATAGAATGCCCGCAGGGGTTATGATGAAAAGTTGCTGAGCATTTGTAACAGTTCTGATATAAGTCCTCTTCGTTTTGTGCCAGTGCAGAATATTTGTGGGCTATTAAAACCGCTTAAGGACTGTGCCTATTTTTTACACTTATGCTGTGTACACACGACCGGACTTTTTGAAACCAAAGGTCCGACAAAACTAATCCGCCGGACAATTCGATCGTGTGTGGGCTTCATCGGACCTTTGCTGTCGAAAAATCAGACTGACTTTAGAAATAGAACATGTTTCAAATCTTTCCGACTGATTCGAGTCTGGTCGAAAAATCAGTTTGTCGTTATGCTAGTCCGACGGACAAACGACGACGCTAGGGCAGCTATTGGCTACTGGCTATGAACTTCCTTATTCTAGTCCGGTCGTACGTCATCACGTTCGAATCAGTCGGACTTTGGTGTGATCGTGTGTAGACAAGTCCGTTGCATCGGAACTCTCTCGAAAGTCCGTCAAAAAGTCCTTTGGGGTTCAGTCCATCGAAAGTCCGCTCGTGTGTACACGGCATTAGTGTTTACAAGGTAAAATCATTTTTTTTGTGCTAGAAAATTACTTCGAAACCCCAAACATTTTATTTATTTATATATTATATATATACCGTATTTATCGGCGTATAACACGCACCCCAATTTAGGAGGGAATTTTAAGGAAAAAAAAAACTTTTAGGAGGGAAGTTGAAGGGAAAAAAACTTACATTTAAATGCCCATCAATGCAGCCTTGCCCCAGTGCAGCCATGTCAGTGCAGCCTTCCCCAGTGCAGCCTTGTCAGTGCAGCCATGTCAGTGCAGCCTTGTCAGTGCAGCCATGTCAGTGCAGCCTTGTCAGTGCAGCCTTGTCAGTGCAGCCTTGTCAGTGCAGCCATGTCAGTGCAGCCATGTCAGTGCAGCCTTCCCCAGTGCAGCCTTCCCCAGTGCAGCCTTGTCAGTGCAGCCTTCCCCAGTGCAGCCTTCGATCCCCTGTCCCTGCCATCCTGGGCTTCAAAATCGCCGACCGCGATTTGAAAATGGCGCTGCCGGCGCCTACATACACAGAGCCGGTCCTCGGCTCTTTCCGGCGGCTCTCGTTCACTTTCAGGTCCACTCGTAGTCCCGAGCGGAGCTATCCGAACCTAGCCGAGTAGATTCGGATAGCTCCGCTCGGGACTACGAGTGGAGCCGAAAGTGAACGAGAGCCGCCGGAAAGAGCCGAGGACCGGCTCTGTGTATTTCGGCGCCGGCGGCGCCATTTTCAAAGCGCGGTCGGCGATTTTGAAGATGTGACAGCTCGGGATCGCAGGGGATCGGCGTATAACACGCACCTGCGACTTTCCCCTGATTTTAAGGGGAAAAAAGTGCGTGTTATACGCCGATAAATACGGTATATATATATATATTTTTTTTTTTTTTTTTATTCAGACACCCCAGAGAATAAAATGGCGGTCGTTGCAATACTTTATGTCACACCGTATTTGTGCAGCAGTCTTAAGAATGCAATTTTTTTGGAAAAAATACACTTTTTAAGTAAAAAAATAAGAAAACAGTAAAGTTAGCCCAATTGTTTTATATATATTGTGAAAGATAATGTTACGCCGAGTTAATTGTTACCCAACATGTCATGCTTCCAAATTGGCGACAAACTTTGACCCTTAAAAATCTCCATAGGCGAAGTTTAAAAATTTCTACAGGTTACCAGTTTAGAGTTACAGAGGAGGTCTTTTACTAGAATTATTGCTCTCGCTCTAATGATCGCGGCGATACCTCACATGCGATGTGTGGTTTGAACACCGTTTACATATGCGGGTGCGGCTTACGTATGTGTTACGTACAGGGCGCTTTAAATTTTATTTTTTCTTATTTATTTTACTTTATTTTTTCTTTTTTGCACTCTTTTTTTAAAAAAAAAAAAAATTTGGATCACTTTTATTCCTATTGCAAGGAATGTAAACATCCCTTGGAATAGAAAAAAAAAGCATGACAGGACCTCTTCAATGTGAGATCTGGGGTCAAAAAAAACCTCAGATCTCACATTTACACTTAAATGCAATAAAAAAAGTCTTTTTTTTTTTTTTCAATATAAGAAAATTCCCCTTTAAGACTATTGGGCGGACGTGACGTTTTACGTCACTTTCGTCATCCAATGGTATGGAGTTGAGTGGGGGGCCATCATTCCCTCACTCGACTTCCAGCCTCAGAAGGGAAAGTACCAGTTCGTCTCTGCCGCTACTGCCGGCTCTGGTAAGCATCGAAGATGACCAGGACACGGCGGGAGGGGAGTGGTCGCCTCTCCCGCCACTGAGAAAAGTGATCTCGTTGCGAACCTGAGACAGAGACCACTTTTATCTGAAAGCGGACCGCCCACAGTTTTAAAAAATACCGGGGTTATGGCAGCTATTCAACGTCAAAGTAGCGACGTATAACGACGGTGGGCGCTGTGGAAGTGGTTAATCAAGTAAGAGAATGAAGTGAGTGGCTGAGAATAAGTTTGGGTTCACACTATTGCGAATTGGGTGCGGTTATCCAATTCGCATGACAGGAGAGTGTGACCGGCTCTTAATGGAGCCGGATCACACATCTCCGGGGCAGCCACAGGGCGCACTGCAGAAGAGTTGTGTGCGTCTTTGGCTCGGTTTCAGCTTCTAATTCAGCCATAAATTCGGACCTGAAAGAGTGAACGGAGACGCACCGGACCCCCTGCTGCGAGCCGGGCTGCACACAGTGTGATCCCAGCCTTAAAGGAGAAGATTGACCAAAGCTCAATTGGCTGTACTTCACCTATGGATCACAGGAGTGCAGTTTGTTCTGCACTATGTGACCCGTTTTCAGCAGACAGCAGGCTGAAGTTTGCTGTCTGCTGACGTCACAGAGCTGATCCAGGCTCAGACTACTTTTCTACTTGGGATTACAGTGGCAACCTTCAAAGTCCATCAATTCTGTTTCCCTTTTTTTTTTTCAATTTGTTCCATCTCTGTGTATCATCTGAGGCTGTTCACTTCACTGGGTATATGTGAGGATTTACAACCATTTAAAACTATTTTTAGTGTAACTTTGGCTGTGTATTTGGAATCATTGTCCTGCTAGAAGGTAGGGGTGCAATGGATCGTCACCGATCCGTGATCCGAACGGTTCAACCTGTTCAGATCGGCACACATGCGCTCCGCGGAGCGCGCCACTGCCTTCGGCCTAGCTCCGGAGCGGCGGTCATCTTGGTACACCCGGCGCCCGTTTACCACGTGATCGCTCCGTCAAATAACGGAGCGATCACTTGTAAACAAACCGGCGTCATGTCATGACGCCGGTTCCTCTCTCTCCTCTGTGTACTGATCTGTACAGTGGAGGGGAGGGATCGGATGGCAGCAGCGCTGTGGGCTGGATCTCTAGTGCCCACAGCGCTGCTCTGTGAAATTGCAGTCACATACAGTGCCTTGCGAAAGTATTCAGCCCCCTTGAACTTTTCAACCTTTTGCCACATTTCAGGCTTCAAACATAAAGATATAAAAAAAAATTTTTTGTGAAAAATCACCAACAAGTGGGACACAATTGTGAAGTGGAACGAAATCTATTGGATTGTTGAAACTTTTTTAACTAATAAAAAAATGAAAAGTGGGGCGTGCAAAATTATTCGGCCCCCTTGCGTTAATACTTTGTAGAGCCACCTTTTGCTGCGATTACAGCTGCAAGTCGCTTGGGGTATGTCTCTATCAGTTTTGCACATCGAGAGACTGAAATTCTTGCCCATTCTTCCTTGCAAAACAGCTCGAGCTCAGTGAGGTTGGATGGAGAGAGTTTGTGAACAGCATTTTTCAGCTCTTTCTACAGATTCTCGATTGGATTCAGGTCTGGACTTTGACTTGGCCATTCTAACACCTGGATAAGTTTATTTGTGAACCATTCCTTTGTAGATTTTGCTGTATGTTTGGTATCATTGTCTTGTTGGAAGATAAATCTCCGTCCCAGTTTCAGGTCTTTTGCAGACTCCAACAGGTTTTCATCCAGAATGGTCCTGTATTTGGCTGCATCCATCTTCCCCTCAATTGTAACCATCTTCCCTGTCCCTGCTGAAGAAAAGCAGGCCCAAACCATGATGCTGCCACCACCATGTTTGACAGTGGGGATGGTGTGTTGAGTGTGATGAGTTGTGTTGCTTTTACGCCAAACATATCGTTTTGCATTGTGGCCAAAAAGTTTTTGGTTTCATCGGACCAGAGCACCTTCTTCCACATGTTTGGTGTGTCTCCCAGGTGGCTTGTGACAAACTTTAGACAAGACTTTTTATGGATATCTTTGAGAAATGGCTTTCTTCTTGCCACTCTTCCATAAAGGGCAGATTTGTGCAGTGTACGACTGATTGTTGTCCTATGGACAGACTCTCCCACCTCAGCTGTAGTTCTCTGCAGTTCATCCAGAGTGATCATGGGCCTCTTGGCTGCATCTCTGATCAGTCTTCTCCTTGTCTGAGCTGAAAGTTTAGAGGGACAGCCAGGTCTTAGTAGATTTGCAGTGGTCTGATACTCCTTCCATTTCAAAATGATCGCTTGCACAGTGCTCCTTGGGATGTTTAAAGCTTGGGAAATCTTTTTGTATCCAAATCCGGCTTTAAACTTCTCCACAACAGTATTACGGACCTGCCTGGTGTGTTCCTTGGTCTTCATGATGCTCTCTGCGCTTTCAACAGAACCCTGAGACTATCACAGAGCAGGTGCATTTATACGGAGACTTGATTACACACAGGTGGATTCTATTTATCACCATCAGTCATTTAGGACAACATTGGATCATTCAGAGATCCTCGCTGAACTTCTGGAGTGAGTTTTCTGCACTGAAAGTAAAGGGGCCGAATAATTTTGCACGCACCACTTTTCAGTTTTTATTTGCTAAAAAAGTTTAAAATATCCAATAGATTTCGTTCCACTTCACAATTGTGTCACACTTGTTGGTGATTCTTCACAAAAAATTAAAATTTTATATCTTTATGTTTGAAGCCTGAAATGTGGCAAAAGGTTGAAAAGTTCAAGGGGGCCGAATACTTTTGCAAGGCACTGTACATGGAGCCATCCCTCCATACTCTGCCATACTCTGCAATACCCTGCTAATACTCTGCAATACTCTGCCATACTCTGCAATACCCTGCTAATACTCTGCAATACTCTGCCATACTCTGCAATACCCTGCTACTACTCTGCAATACTCTGCCATACTCTGCCAATACTCTGCAATACCCTGCTAATACCCTGCAATACTCTGCCATACTCTGCAATACTCTGCCAGTACTCTGCAATACCCTGCCAATACTCTGCAATACGACCTTAGGAAAGGCCACGGCTTCAGCCTAGCTCCGGAGCGGCGGCCATCTTGGTACACCTGGCGGCGCCGATGCGCGCTGACATCATCACTCCTCAACTCGTGGATCTGATCTGGCCAGCTTGGCGGCTTCTATTCTGTAAGGTAAGACTAAACAACACTAGTCTTCCTTCCTAATTCCTATACTTATACTGTATATACAGTGGGGAGTCTGTGGATATTACAGCAGTGGGGGAGATTGTGGATATTACAGTGGGGGGAGATTTTTTTTTTGTTGATCCGAACCGTGACTCCTGATCCGAGGAACGATCCGAACCGTGAGTTTTTTGATCCGTTGCACCCCTACTAGAAGGTAAACATTTGTCCTAGTTTAGGTCCTGAACCAGGATTTCATCAAGAATCGCCCTGTATTTGCCTCCATTCATCTAGTTCTCAGTCCGGACCATTTTTTCAGTCCCTATAGAAAAAAAGTCCCTGCAACATGTTACTAGTGATTTGGCATTGTCCAAATATGGCCATGTGGTCATATTGGATCAGTGATATCACCAGCATCCACTCCCCTTTGTTACATGCGGCTGCAGAGCAGGAAATTCCCTGGCTACAGCTGGTGGCCTGCTATTATGTGAAGGCCTCCTGAGAGTTTGTCTGGAACCTTAGCTTATCACATCACTACCACCACCATGCTTTACAAGCAGGACATGTTCTTGTGATAAATATTCAATTTGAGCTGGGCTATAGTTCAGTTAGAGGAGAGATCCTTTTTCCTCACACATTTGCTGTATCACCCACATACCTTTTACCAAATGCCATACAGGACTTAAAGAGAAGTTCCACCTGAGTCCAGTCAAAAAAAAAAAAAAAAAAATTAAAAGTCAGCAGCTACAAATACTGCAGCTGCTGACTTTTAATTGGACACTTACCTGTCCCAGGGTCCAGCGATGCGGGGGATCGAAGCCCCGCTCGTCTCCCCCTCCGTTCAGCGGCGCCGGAATTGCAACTGTGGGCGCCGGGCTGTGGCTTCACAGCCTGGCACCCACTGCGAATGCGCGAGCGGCGCCGCGCGCCGTGATTGGCCGCTCAGTCACCTGGGACCTGTAATGGGTCCCAGATGATTGACAGGGGGGAGGGAGCAGAGCTGAGCCCTTCCTGTGCTGAGGGGGAAGTGATGTCACCAGCCCAGGCACTGAAAGAGGCAGACCACCTAGCAACAGGCATTTAGAGGTAAGGTAAGAGGTAAAAAAAAAAAATATCCAAATGTTTTTTTGTATTTTTTTTTTTTTTAGGATTTTTCATGTCGTTTTTTTTTTTTTTTTGGGTGGAACCCCACTTTAAGTCGGGCCATACATGAATCAAAATTTGGCCGTTTCAACAGGGATCAGCCGAACTTCAATCCATGGAAGGTTGTATAGAAGTTAATCTACAAATTGATTTCTGTACAACCACTCTGTTGTTTTTTTTGTTGCTCGATTAGCACCACAGGCTATAGTCGGCAGTGCTGATCAGGGTATTCTAATGGCAGGGAGTCGTGCATCAAGTGTGTGGATGGGAAAATCAAGTCAGTTTTTTTTTGGTCAACCCGCTGGTTGTATGGACTGCCTTATTTCGTATTGACGTAAAGTCCAGCTTTGTTGAATGTCCAAAACGTAGTTGTCCCATACCTTACATCCCTATTGTGGATATCTGCTTCCTTACCCTTGGCCTCTTTGTTACTTCTCAAACTGCTTTCCTTGCTCAGTCACTGATTTTTGGTGAATGGCCTTCTCTAGGCACAGCAATATAATATTTCAATTCTTTTTATTAAATTTAACAGTACCCTGAAGGATTTCACATGTTTGTAACCCAACCCTGCTTGTTGCTTCTTCCACAACTTTGTTCTAGACTTGTTTTGATAGCTCCTTGGTCTTCATGATGCGATTTGTTTTTATATTAGTATCAGTAGCAGGTGTATTTTTGTTGAGGTTATGTGACAATTTAATTGCACTCATGTGCACTTTATTCAACTAATTGGTTGACTTCCGAAGGCACTTGGTTGCACCAGAGCTTAGGTTTCATAGCAGTGGGGTGAATTGTCTTGCAGTAAAAAGTTTTTCATGTTTTATTTATGAATCTTTTGGAAACAAGTAAGTGTTTTCCCATCTTTAAAGAGGAGTTCCACCCAGGGGGTCCATTAAAAAAAAAAAAATTTAAAGTCAGCAGCTACAAATACTGCAGCTGCTGACTTTTAATTGGACACTTACCTGTCCCTGGGTCCAGCGATGCGGTGGATCGAAGCCCCGCTCGCCCCCCCCCCCCCCCCCCATTGCTCGTCGGCGCCGGCATTTCAACTATGGGCGCCGCTCACTCAATCACCTGGGACCTGTAATGGGTCCCAAATGATTGACAGGAGGGAGGGAGCAGAGCCGAGCCCTTCCTGTGCCGAGGGGGAAGTGATGTCACCAGCCCAGGCAAAGGAAGAGACAGACTACGAGGGACCCCCTAGCAACAGCCATTTAGAGGTAAGTAAAAAAAAAAAAAATATCCAAATGTTCTTTTGGGGTTTTTTTTTTTAGAATTTTTCAGGTATTTTTGTTTTTTTGGGTGGAACCCCACTTTAACAATTGACTCCGTTATTGATTTCTGCTGAAAATGTTTTAATTCCCGGTTGTAAAACTAGAGAAGTGGAAAAGGCATAGATTACTGTTCTTACCTGCTGGTGCTATCTACCCTCCTCAAAAAAATAAAATATATCCACTCACTGACCACTTACACCTGTTCAATTGCTTGGTAACACAAATTGCTAATCAGCCAATTACATGGCAGCAACTCAATGCATTTAGGCATCTAGACGTGAGGAAAACAACTTGCTGAAGTTCAAACCAAGCATCAGAATGGGGAAGAAGGGGATTTAAGTTACTTTGAACGTGGCATGGTTGTTGGTGCCAGACGGGCTGGTCTGAGTATTTCAAAAACTGCTGATCTACTGGGATTTTCACACACAACCATCTCTCGAGTTTACAGAGAATGATCTGAAAGAAAAAAAATATCCAGTGAGCGGCAGTTGTGTGGACTAAAATGCTTTTTGTCAGAGGAGAATGGGCAGACTGGTTCAAGATGATAGAAAGGCAACAGTATGCAGAATACCATCTCTGAATGTACAACACATGGAACCTTGAAGCAGATGCTCTACAGCAGCAGAAGACCACAACGGGCGCCACTCCTGTCAGCTAAGAACAGGAAACTGAGGCTACAATTCGCACAGGATCACCAAAATCGAACAATAGAAGATTGGAAAAACGTTGCCTGGTCTGATGAGTCTCGATTTCAGCTGCAGCATACAGATGGTGGGGTTGGAATTTGGCGTAAACAACATGAAAGCATGGATCCATCTTGCCTTGTATCAGTGGTTTAGGCTGCTGGTGTAATGGTGTGGGGGATATTTTCTTGACACACTTTGGGCCCCTTAGTACCAATTGAGCATCGTTTAACCACTTACAGACCAGGCCATTTTTTGCGATAAGGCACTGCATCGCTTTAACTGACAATTGCGAGGTCATGCGATGCTGTACCCAAACAAACATTTTTCCCCCTACAAATAGAGCTTTCTTTTGGAGGGATTTTGATCACCTCTGCGGCTTTTATTCTTTGCGCTATAAACAAAAAGAGCGACAATTTTGAAAAAAAAATAACAATTTTTTACTTTTTGCTACAATAAATCTCCCCAAAAATGCTTTTAAAAAACAAATTTCTTCATCAGTTTAGGCCAATATATATTCTTCTACATATTTTTGGTAAAAAAAATGGCAATAAGCGCATATTGATTGGTTTGAGCAAAAGTTGTAGTGTCTACAAACTGGGAAAGATTTATGGCATTTTTATTTGTTTTTTTTTACTAGTAATGGAGGTGATCTGCTTTTTTAAGCCATACTGTTACATCGCGGCAGACAGATCGGACACTTTTGACAAAATCCACTGATTTACTGTGTAAATGTCACTGGTAGGGAAGGGGTTAACACTAGGGGGGATGGGACTGACTGGGGGAGGAGACATATCGCTGTTCCTACTTACTAGGAACAAACGATCTGTCTCCTCTCCCCTGATAGAACAGGGATTTGTGTGTTTACACACACAAATACCCGTTCTGGCTCTCGTGCCCGCGATTGCGGGTGGCCAGCGGTGATCGCGCCTGCTGGCCCCGCGCATCGGGTCCCCTGCCATGCAGCGGGCGCATTCCTCTGGTGGCTCTTAAAGGGCACAACGTACCCATACGTTGTTTTGTTTTGCGGAAACGTGCCACTTTGCCGACGTATATCGGCCTGAGCCTGTCGGCAAATGGTTAAACGCGCATTAAACTGAGTATTGTTGCTGACCATGTCCATCCCTTTATAACTACAGTGTACCCATCTTCTGATGGCTCCTTCCAGCAGGATAATGCACCATGTCACAAAGATCCAATCATCTCACCACTGGATAATGAGGTCAGTGAACTCCAATGGCCTCCACACTCACCAGATCTCAATCTAATAGAGCTTTGGGATGTGGTGAGAGAATTGCATCATGGATGTGCAGCCGACAAATCTGCAGCAACTGTGTGATGCTATCATGTCACTATGGACCAAAATCTCTGAGGAATGTTTCCAACACCTTGTTGAATCTATGCCATGAAGAATGAAGGCAGTTCTGAAGGCAAAAGGGGGTCCAACCCGGTACTAGCAAGGTGTACCTAATAAAGTGGCCGGTGAGTGTATACAGGTGCATCTCAAAAAATTTGAATATTATCAATAAGTTAATTTATTTCAGTAATTCAATTCAAAAAGTGAAACGCATTTATTTCTATATAGATGTACCCAGAGTGATATATTTCAATCATTTCTTTCTTTTAATTTAGATGTTAATGGCTTACAGCTAGTGAAAACCCAAAATTCAGCATTTCAGAAAATTAGAACATTACAGAAGACCAATTAAAAAAAAGGATTTTTAATAGAGAAATGTTGGCTTACTGAAAAGTAAGTCTATGTATGGTATAGTATGAACTATACCAATACTTGGTTGGGGCCCCTTTTGCATGAATTACTGCATTAATGCGGCGTGGCATGGAGGTGATCATCCTGTGGCACTGCTGAGGTGTTATGGAAGCCCAGGTTGCTTTGATATGAGCCTTCAGCTTGTCTGCATTGTTGGGTCTGGTGTCTCTCATCTTCCTCTTGACAATACCCCACAGATTCTCTATGGGGTTTAGGTCAGGCGAGTTTGCTGGCCAATCAAGCACAGTGATACCATGAGCATTAAACCAGGTATTGGTACTTTTGGCAGTGTGGACAGGTGCCAAGTCCAGCCGGAAAATGAAATCCGCATCTCCATAAAGCTGGTCAGCAGAGGGAAGCATGAAGTGCTCTAGAATTTCCTGGTAGAGGGCTGCGCTGAATTTGGCGTTGATATAACACAGTGTACCAACACCAGCAGATGACATGGCTCCCCAAATCATAACGGACTGTTTTGCATTTGCATTTTACTTGGAAATCAAGGTCCCAGAGTGTGGAGGAAGAGTGGAGAGGCACAGAATCAAAGTTGCATGAGGTCCGGTGTGAAGTTTCCACAGTCAGTGATGATTTGGTCGGAGCACCAACCAAGTATTGGTATAGTGCATACTATACTGTACATGGACATACTTTTCGGTAAGCCAACATTTCTGTATTAAAATTCCTTTTTTTTATTGGTCTTATGTAATATTCTAATTTTCTGAGATACTAAATGTTGGGTTTTCACTAGCTGTAAGCCATAATCAGCAAAATTAAAAGAAAGAAATGCTTAAAATATATCACTCTGTGTAACGCATCAATATAAAATATGAGTTTCACTTTTTGAATTGGAATTATTGAAATAAATTAACTTTTTGACGATATTCACATTTTTGGAGATGCACCTGAATATGATTTCAAAGTTTTGTTTTACTGTTGTGAATGTATTGGTAAGGGTTCGAAACGCTGTCAGGCACCTGTTACTAGAGAAGGGTGGAGTTTCAAACTGTGAAAAAAATCGCAATATTTTTAAAAAAGCTAATCAGTCAAAGGTTGTTATGGAATTCTTTACTTAAAAGGAAATCGGATTGGTTGCTGTCCAATAGCTCTGGTTTCCACTGCTCATATTTTGATAAATTAGTCGCATTGTGCCAACCTGTGAACCTCAGTTCATTAAGAAGGTACCTTGTTCTTCAACTCCAACTGTTTGTTTTTATTTGGAGGTAAAATGAGAGCTTTATGTTTTCTCTCTCCCCCCTGTTTTTAGAATATGACCAATTTATGAGATAATTGCGAAGGACCCAATTGTGGGCAGCTTGTTAACGGCAGGAATAAGTCTCCATTTTATTTTCCTATAGATTGTAATTGACGATTTATGAGAGGGTTTCTTGTAAAGCATTAGGCAAAAATTGCATGACTTAACTCAAGGGATTCTTTTTCTATTACAGTTACCAAATTTCCTGCAGCTTTATACACATCTGATTTCTGCATCACGTGTGGAATTTCTTCGTTTATGTCTGAAATATTTTTGCAAAACTCAATTTTTTTTTTTTTTTTTTTATAGTGAAATCAGCTGTCTGAATATAAAATTTCAGAGTGTTTTTGCAGACTGTGTTTTCATTTAGAAAGTGTTTTTCTAGAATCCCAATTACTATTATTTTTTTCTTAAATGACCTAAAGTCTAAAAGTAAACATTTAGTTCCCAGTACTATGGATGGACCGCAAAATGCAATTGAATGCGTGAAAAAAATTAATCAATTACATTGTGAGTGTAACCCTCTAAAATGATTGGTTCCCAGCATGTTTTGGTTGGACATAACCTAAGTTTTCCAGATGCACCTTGATGTCATCAAGCCCCTCCTCCTAATCTGCCTATCTCGCTGGACTGGCTGAAGAGATTAGAGCAGAAATAGGACAACACTGGTTTCCCAAAATGCATCAATGCCAAGATGATTGACAGTTAACCCCTTGCTTCCTGTGCTGCCAGTAATGAATAACATACAGTGTGTAGGATATCTGTGCTAAGTGAATGGAAGATTGTTTGGGGGTCTGGTCATTCATTATGATCCAAATGACTCAATTTCCACCTGTTTGAACATCTTACACTGTGCAATCACCTCCAGGTGGTCCTAGGCATTACCTCCCACATGCATGATCCATTTGCTCTACCCATTTGTGGTGATAGAAATGGGTGCATGGGGTCACCTCAGAAGTGCCCCTGCAAAGCGAGAAAAGGGTTTGGACTATCTCGGTACCTCAAGGAAAGTCAAAAGTATATATAATTTTGTATAAAAACAGTTTAATAGTATATAGAATATAAAAACATGGTGGAACAAAACCACCTTGACAGAAATACAGTTGATAGTTACAGCCTTACGTGCTGCTTCAAACAATTATACAAACAATAGGATGAAAAATGATCCCCAAGGTTGAAGTGGGGTGTAAAGTATGATGCGTCTTGGCAAATGTCCTTTACTAGTTTCGCAGCAAAAGCTGCTTCTTCAGAAGGAGCCAGTTATAAGCATCTATAAGCACCGTGTTTTAATATTCTATATACTATTAAACTTTTTTTATACAAATTTTATATACTTTTGTCTATGTCCTTGAGGTACCGAGATAGTCCAAACCCTTTTCTTGCTTTGCAGGGGCACTTCTGAGGTGACCCCATGCACCCAGTTCTATGATATATGGATGAGGGTACCCACCCCTACCCTATAATATACCTTAAATCGAGGCAATACTGATATTGATAAACCATTTGTGATGTTGTCAGGTTCCCCTGACAGATAGTTTAAAGTGGATGTAAACCTGATTCATGAAATTTGACCTACAGTGCCTTGCGAAAGTATTCGGCCCCCTTGAACTTTTCAACCTTTTGCCACATTTCAGGCTTCAAACGTAAAGATATAAAAATTTTATTTTTTGTGAAGAATCACCAACAAGTGGGACACAATTGTGAAGTGGAACGAAATCTATTGGATTGTTGAAACTTTAACTAATAAAAAAATGAAAAGTGGGGCGTGCAAAATTATTCGGCCCCCTTGCGTTAATACTTTGTAGAGCCACCTTTTGCTGCGATTACAGCTGCAAGTCGCTTGGGGTATGTCTCTATCAGTTTTGCACATCGAGAGACTGAAATTCTTGCCCATTCTTCCTTGCAAAACAGCTCGAGCTCAGTGAGGTTGGATGGAGAGCGTTTGTGAACAGCAGTTTTCAGCTCTTTCCACAGATTCTCGATTGGATTCAGGTCTGGACTTTGACTTGGCCATTCTAATACCTGGATACGTTTATTTGTGAACCATTCCTTTGTAGATTTTGCTGTATGTTTGGGATCATTGTCTTGTTGGAAGATAAATCTCCGTCCCAGTTTCAGGTCTTTTGCAGACTCCAACAGGTTTTCATCCAGAATGGTCCTGTATTTGGCTGCATCCATCTTCCCCTCAATTTTAACCATCTTCCCTGTCCCTGCTGAAGAAAAGCAGGCCCAAACCATGATGCTGCCACCACCATGTTTCACGGTGGGGATGGTGTGTTGAGTGTGATGAGCTGTGTTGCTTTTACGCCAAACATATCGTTTTGCATTATGGCCAAAAAGTTTGATTTTGGTTTCATCGGACCAGAGCACCTTCTTCCACATGTTTGGTGTGTCTCCCAGGTGGCTTGTGGCAAACTTTAGACAAGACTTTTTATGGATATCTTTGAGAAATGGCTTTCTTCTTGCCACTCTTCCATAAAGGCCAGATTTGTGCAGTGTACGACTGATTGTTGTCCTATGGACAGACTCTCCCACCTCAGCTGTAGTTCTCTGCAGTTCATCCAGAGTGATCATTGGTCTCTTGGCTGCATCTCTGATCAGTCTTCTCCTTGTCTGAGCTGAAAGTTTAGAGGGACAACCAGGTCTTGGTAGATTTGCAGTGGTCTGATACTCCTTCCATTTCAAAATGATCGCTTGCACAGTGCTCTTTGGGATGTTTAAAGCTTGGGAAATCTTTTTGTATCCAAATCCGGCTTTAAACTTCTCCACAACAGTATTACGGACCTGCCTGGTGTGTTCCTTGGTCTTCATGATGCTCTCTGCGCTTTCAACAGAACCCTGAGACTATCACAGAGCAGGTGCATTTATACAGAGACTTGATTACACACAGGTGGATTCTATTTATCACCATCAGTCATTTAGGACAACATTGGATCATTCAGAGATCCTCGCTGAACTTCTGGAGTGAGTTTTTCTGCACTGAAAGTAAAGGGGCCGAATAATTTTGCACGCACCACTTTTCAGTTTTTTATTTGCTAAAAAAGTTTAAAATATCCAATAGATTTCGTTCCACTTCACAATTGTGTCCCACTTGTTGGTGATTCTTCACAAAAAATTAAAATTTTATATCTTTATGTTTGAAGCCTAAAATGTGGCAAAAGGTTGAAAAGTTCAAGGGGGCCGAATACTTTTGCAAGGCACTGTATACACATCTATCTCTAGTGTTTTCTTATCTTTCCCCAAAGCACTAAGTCCTGTGTGTTTCTTCTGCTCCGTTCTTCTGTTATCGGCATGATAATGTCTGACAAGTTCTCCGTCAACCGAGATAAAACCAGCCTGAAATTTGTGTCGTGGGAGGTTTCTATAAATAGCTTAGCAAAGAGCTTGTCTTATCACAGCACAGCTCTGCACATTTCTTCCTTGCTTTGCCTATATGGATAGGGGGTGTGTGCCTTTCCTCCCAATCAGCTGTCTTGGCTGTATGCCAAGAATCCACTCCCAGTGCTGAACAGAAAGAGAAAATCTCTAACACGATGTGTACTTTCTAAAGAATATAGGGCAGGGTGACACGAGTGCATGTAAGTCTTGCTAATAGGTGTCCACGCCAGGCAGGGGTAGTCGCCAGAGATCTTCAGTAACGCAGGCAGGTTGGGTGGCAGCTGGTGAGCAACAGACCAAAGCAGGCTGGTACTGACAATAGCAGGAAGATCAGGCATATACTGGTAGCAGAGAGTGGATAAGCAGGCACAGCCGGTAGACTGGTAGGTCCTGGCGACAACAGGAGGAATAGCTGAGTCAGGCAAGCCGTGTCATACACTGGCAAGACAGATCAGGTGCAGGGCACAGGCAAGAGCGTGGTCAAGGTACAAGCCGGGTCAGGAGCCGATCAGTGGAACAGTAGCAAATGGAGCATGCAGAAGCGGTGGTTAGAAGGTAAACCGAGGTCAGTGCAGGCCGAGTTCAAGGAGTAGTCAGATGAGCCAGGTCAGAAACTGGAGACAGGATCACATCTTCTCAGGACACAGAAGGCTAAAGACAAAGCAGCACTGAACCTGAGCACTGGCTCAGTTTAACTTACCCATTTGGCGCCTTTATCTATCATGGATGCATGTGATCACGCCTATGTGTGCATTTGCTTGTACACGAGTATTGGCAGGTGCCCAATTCCTACATCTATGAGAAGGCATGTGGATTAGCCTGTGAAGATACACAGAAGTCCGCCCAGAGCCAGAGGAGCCATCTTGTCTACTGCCATGCCCATCCTGACAGCTGCACGGTGGTTGTGCCTTTCTGTCTGTCTACCATAGTGTTAACTTAAATTGATTGTAAACTATTTTTTTTTTAAAGAACAGGTTTATACATATCTGCACTGCTCAATGGAAAAGCAAAGGAAATTTTCAGTAACTTATAAATATTGCATTCAACACATAAATATTTCAAGAGGAACTGATCTCTGGTAGCTGTTCCCAAAAAAAGGCAGGCAGACGGCAAAGGACTAGTCACCAGTATTGTGTGTGGTCTTGTTCCTCTATTACTCGCTTACCATGCCTTGTTCTGCACCATGTCTCTGTGTAGTGGTGGCAAGGTTTTGCTTCCTCTTGTCAGAGCCTCCAGCAAGGAGAACAGTGAGCAGCACAATAGTGACATCACCAAAATTCCTGAGACTAGCAGTCAGAGACAGCACAGCCTTCCATCTCACACTGCATGTATAGAGCTATAAGGCTAAATTCACAGGAATGCCTAGACATCCTCACATACCAAGAAGCACATTCCTAAGAACATTGTTGAGGTTTCTGCTTTGGCAAAATTAACATTTCTCAGAGGTTCCCTGTAGCCTAGCAGGTCTTACCCTATTGAGTTCAGTTACAATTTAATTTATGCAGAATTAATATCATATTCTAGGCTAAGGTGGGGTTTTTACAAATCATATATTTTGACCAAGGTGCCCAAACTGTTTAAAACAACTCCATAAATTGAAGCTTATGTTGAATATACAAATATATTTTTCATGTTTTCCCATAATATGCCATAATCCAAATACTAGCAGATTCTGACACTCGTCTATTATCCATTTTTATTTTGTTGGCAGCTGTGCTTGTATCTGTTTGAATTGATATTCATTCAAGTACCTATATTCAATTTTGCCTCCTGTTTTTTTCATTGATGTTCTGAAAAAATGTTCATCTAATATTTCACAAATGAAAAAAGATCCCGTTCAAACATCATTTGTGTTTCCACTTTCCGTAAAGGGGGGGAAAAAAAAACTGTTTTTCAAACCTGCAGCTGGTTATGTCTGCAGGAGTTCCCACTTATGACCGGCTTTGATTGACATCTTGAAATGGCAGCTTTTCATGAATAGCTGTTAACTTGTAGAATTCACTTATGGCTCTAAGACAGACTGACTTTGTTCTACTGTTGGGGGCTATCCAATATAAACAGGACCTTGCATCTGAATTTAATAATGCAGCAAGGTCCGGAGAGAGAACTTTTTTTTACACTTCTTGTGATGCGTTTTTTAACCTGATCTTGCAGAGATTTAACCCAACATGGACACTCCACAATAATTACTTAAATTTTTCCTAACTTTTTTATTTTTTTTGCTGTATCTACCCATGTATTGGTTACTCTCAACTCCTTTAGTTGGTCATTTTTACACTTTTTTTTCTGCCCCTCCTTCCAGATTCTATTATCACGAATATTAAAATGTGGTCATTTGTATATTCCATATTTACCACTTGCAAACAGTAGGTGGTATATTGTGAAACAGCAGGAGCTTTAAAAGGGGTTCTTTCTGACAATGTTGAGATGTTGCTGCATTTACATGGTGTTGTATTTTTGGTAGTTTCCATATGTGATGTGAGAGGGTCTCACTTCATTCCATTCACTACAATTTCCTGTGGATGTTGTCTAACCAGTGATTGTGATTTGTGGAGGAGAAACTTGGACTAAAAAGCATTGGGGCATCACAACTTGGATAGTTTAAGGGTCTTCAAGCTCTAATTGTCAGAATTGTAAATCTCTCATGTGAGGCCATTTATGTGGAAAATAGTTGGAACCTCAGATTTCCTGTATTTCCCACATGAGGATCCAGCATCAAGCCAGATATGAATATCAGACACACCCTCTTCTTTCTTTTGAAGAGACAAAACATGTTAAAAGGGAAATAAAGTTTTGTGTTTTTTTTTTCCAAGATGACCAAGGACTTCAAACGTGGGAGAAGTTGAAGTGCTGGCAATGAAGGGACATGGCATATCAAAGGGGGTGTTTTAAAAGGGAAGTTGTACCATATGGTACGAAGGCGATGTGCATACTTTTTATAAAAAAATGTGCAGCACTATAAATGACCAAATATGTGTGAAAAACACTATATAATAAACGAAAAAAAATAATAAAAAAAAAAAAAGTGTGCAAACACAAAAAGGGATTTGCATATCAATCTGCCAAAAAAACTCACTAACAAAAAATATAATAGTGACATGTAAAAAGCATGGTAAAAGAGTCCATCAAACACAAAAGTCCCAAAAAGTGTATGAATAGTCCATCAAAGAGAGTACATAGACCAATATTGCTCTTGGGCTGAGAGTAATGAAACCCTCCAGATGACCTTCCACCAACCAAAAAATAAATAAAAACCCTTCACCACACACGGATCAACCTTACCAGATAATATGACCACCAATAAAAGGATGGTCAAATGCACTCCTATCAATATTAAACGCTGGGATGTTTGGGCATGTGTCAGAGAGAGGGTGCGGCCGGCCTTGGACATGATCACACTTGGCCCACCTTCTCTGGTCTGGTGCACATGTGAGCCTGGAGCTGCAGACTGTGAGAGAGAGAGCGCAACACCACACGGAGGGGGGGACCCTTATGGTCTTCTAGGAATACGATCCCTTGACCCTTAAGGTCTTTTTATTATGATATCCCTGATTTATATTGCTACACTATGAGTGTTTTTCCTACTCATCTCTAACTTTGTGGACATCTTTGAAGCAAGGTGTGCAGGGGAGTTTTTTTCTTTTTTTTGAGATTCAGCGACATCCAGGCGTTGATGATAAAAAAAGAGTGCATTTGGCCATCATTTTATTGATGGTCATATTATCTGGTAAGGTTGATCTGCCCACACCGCGATGTTTGGGGAAGTGTTTCTTGCCTTTTTTACGGTTGGTGGAAGGATCATCTGGAGGGTTCCATTACTCTCAGCCCAGGAGCGATATTGATATATGCACTCTCTTTGGTGAGCTATTCATACGCTTTTAGGGACTTTTGTGTTTCATGGACTCTTTTACTATGCTTTTTTTACATCTCACTATTATTTTTTATTATTGTGTTTATGGCAGATTGATATGCATATTCTACTTTGTGTTTGCATACATTTTTTAACTTTTTTTATTTTAACTTATTTTATTTTATTATATCATGTATTTCACGTATAATTGGTAATTGATAGCGCTGCATGTTTTTTTATAATTTGTTTTAGGGTCGATATCATAACTCTTGGTGCTAGCTGCTGTGTTATTTTACACTTACACCTAAGTGCAAAGTTTCCCTATTTTATGTGCATACTTTTACATTATGTAAGAACCTTGTGATCAAACCTGTGTTGGGTCCTTACAGAGGGGCAGTCCTAGGTGGGTCTGCAGTGTGCTATGTCTAGGTTTAATAAAGTTGGATGCGATCTGATGTCATCGGTGTGAAATTTCCTGCTTTCCTATGGAGTTCAAAGAACTTCAGGGGGCCACACATTGTTATGTTGTTTAGTTCTGATTTAACAAGAACATGCAAACAGATATCTTAGCAAACCGAGAGCTATGAAAGCACCCTTTAATAAATTAACCACTTAAGGACTGAACCTCTTTCTGAGATTTGGTGTTTACAAGTTAAAAACTGTTATTTTTGCTAGAAAATTAGAACCCCAATCATTATATATTTTTTTCTAACACCCTAGAGAATAAAATGGCGGTCGTTGCAATACTTTCTGTCACACCGTATTTGCGCAGCGGTCTTACAAGCGCACTTTTTTTTGGAAAAAATACACTTTTTTGAATTAAAAAGTAAGACAACAGTAAAGTTAGCCCAACTTTTTTTTATATATTGTGTGTATATATATATATATATATATATATATATATATACATAGCTCCATAGGCGACGTTTAAAAAATTCTACAGGTTGCATGTTTTGAGTTACAGAGAAGGTCTAGGGCTAGAATTATTGCTCTCGCTCTAACGATTGCAGCGATACCTCCCGTTTTAATTTATTTTACCTTTTATTTTTTATTTTTACACTGTTCTTTTAGGGATAAAAGTGACGCTTTTTTTTTTTTTTATTACAAGGAATGTAAAAATCCCTTGTAATAGAAAAAAGCATGACAGGACCTCTTAAATATGAGATCTGGTGTCAAAAAGACCTCACATCTCATATTTAAAATGCAATAAAAAGAAAAAAAAATGTCATTTGAAAAAAAAAAAAAATGTCCCGTTAAAAGCTATGGGTGGAAGTTATGTTTTGATGTTGCTTCCGTTCTGCAATGATATGGAGACGGGTGGAGGCCATCTTCCCCTCACTCGTCTCCATGCCTAACAGGGAGAAGAACCCAATCGCCTCCGGCGCTACCGACGGCTCCGGTGAGCGGTGAGGGCACCGGAGCGTGGCAGGAGGGGAGGCCCTCTCCCGTCGCCGATAAAAGTGATCTCACGGCAAATCTGCCGCAGAGACCACTTTTATCTGAAAGTGGATCGCCCGCTGTAGAAGAGGATACTGGGGTTATGGCAGCTAGCTGCTACCATAACAACGATATGCCTCTTCAAAGTAGCAACGTAAAACTACGGCGGGCAGTCCGTAAGTGGTTAATATGTGTAAACTAAACATTTTTATATAAAACAGTCTACAAATTTGTGCATTTTTCCAAAAATTAAAATTGCAGAAGTAAAACTCAGTTTTTCTTTAAAACAGCAATTTTTGTTTTACAATGTCTACAGAATTCACTGCCTAATATGAACTGTTCGGCTTTTAAAACATCATTGGTGCACAATTTGTGTGTCTTTGGAGGCCCACTGGGGCACCACCATCTTGCCTCACAGTATGAAGGTGAAGGCAGGCTGTCAATCACAGACCTCCTATCAATGAAGCCTCTGCCCTTCCCGTGACAGTCACATGTCTGTCACAGCTCTCTCCGTAGGTTATTGGTCATTGGTGTAGCCCATTCTTTCATGCATAAGATTGAAGCTTACCATAAAAAATACTGCAAGAGGCATATTATATCCACTGCACTTTACATTGGCCTCTCTAGATCTTTTTACCCAGGGAAACCTTTGAAATCATTTTGAGGTCCCAGGGAGTCCCCCGCTAAAGATTATTATATCTACAGTTGATAGTACATTAGTGTGACCACTATGTTGTAGAGCAGGGATCTCCAAACTTTGCCCCTCCAGCTGCTGCGGAACTACACGTCCCATGAGGCATTGTAAAACTCTGACATTCACAGCCATTATGGGAATTGTAGTGCCTGAACAACTGGAGGGCCATAGTTTGGAGACCCCTGTTGTAGAAGGTTTAAGCATAATGTATATGGCCGACCATACACGGAGCAAATGTCTTTCCTGCAACCAAATAGGACAAAATAACAGAAAAAGTTAATGTGCATAACTATTCACCCCCCTAAAGTCAATACTTTGTAGAGCCACCTTTTGCGGCTATCACAGCTCCAAGTCGTTTTGGATAAGTCTCTATGAGCTTGCCACATCTTACCACTGGGATTTGTGCCCATTCCTCCTTGCAAAACTGCTCCAGCTCCTTCAAGTTGGATGGTTTGCGCTTGTGAACAGCAATCTTTAAGCCTGACCACAGATTTTCTATTGGATTGAGCTCTGGACTTTGACTAGGCCATTCCAACACATTTACATATCTTCCCTTAAACCACTCAAGTGTTGCTTTAGCAGTGTGTTTGGGGCCATTGTCCTGCTGGAAGGTGAACCTCCGTCCTAGCCTCAAATCACACACAGAGGGGTACAGGTTTTGCTCAAGAATATCCCTGCATTTATCACCATCCATCTTTCCCTCAACTCCGACCAGTTTCCCAGTCCCGACTGCGGAAAAACAGGTGTTCTTTGGGTGATGTGATGTGTTGGATTTGTGCCAGACATAGCGTTTTCTTTGATGGCCAAAAAGTTCCATTTAAGTCCTATCAGACCAGAGCACCTTCCTCCATACATTTTGGGAGTCTCCCACATGCCTTTTTGCAAACTCAAAACATGCCATTTTGTTTTTTGCTGAAAGTAATGGCTTTCTTCTGGCCACTCTGCCATAAAGTTCAGCTCTATGGAGCGTACGGCTTATTGTCGTCCTATGTATAGATACTCCAGTCTCTGCTGTGGAACTCTGCAGCTCCTCCAGGGTTACCTTAGGTCTCTGTGCTGCCTCTCTGATTAATGTCCTCCTTGCCTGGTCCGTGAGTTTTGGTGTGCGGTCGTCTCTTAGCAGGTTTGCTGTTGTGCCATGTTCTTTTCATTTGGTTATGATGGATTTGATGGTGCTCCTAGGGATCATCAAAGACTTGGATATTTTTTATAACCTAACCCTGACTTGTACTTCTCAACAACATTGTCCCTTACTTGTTTGGAGAGTTCCTTGGTCTTCATGGCAGTATTTGGTTAGTGGTGCCTCTTGCTTAGGTGTTGCAGCCTCTGGGGCCTTTCATAAAGGTGTGTCTATGTAATGACAGATCATGTGACACTTAGATTGCACACAGGTGGACATCATTTCACCAATTATGTGACTTCTGAAGGTAATTGGTTGCACCAGAGCTTTTTATGGGCTTCATAACAAAGGGGGTGAATACATACGCACATGCCAATTATCAGTTTTTTATTTCTGAAAAATAATTTTATGTATCTATTTTTCTAATTTTACTTCACCAACTTAGACTATTGTGTTCTGATCCATCACATATAATTCAGATTAAAAAAACATTGAACTAAAGGCTGTAATGTAACAAAATAGGTGAAAAGCCAAGTGGGTTGAATACTTTTGCAAGGCACTGTACCTGGAGACTATCTTTGTATTGGGGACACACCCTCTGTGTGCCAGAACTTTATGATTTTTCTTCTATCCATCACTGGACACTATCCACTGAAAGGCATTGCTTCCTTTTATCCCGCATTAAAACCCATGACCAGTGACCAATCCAGTTAGTACAAGCAATGACCACAAGTGTAAGGAGCATTCTTCCTCATCACACTAATGTATCATGAGTTGTATATATTATCCTTTTTTTTCCTGTGATTGTAAAATTTATTCAAGGTTTGAGAAAGGCTGTTTTTAACAATGTAATGCCCGGTACACACGGTCGGACATTGATCGGACATTCCGACAACAAAATCCTAGTATTTTTTCCGACGGATATTGGCTCAAACTTGTCTTGCATACACACGATCACACAAAGTTGTCGGAAAATCCGATCATTCTGAATGCGGTGACGTAAAACACTTACGTCGGGACTATAAACGGGGCAGTAGCCAATAGCTTTCATCTCTTTATTTATTCTGAGCATGCGTGGCAATTTGTCCGTCGGATTTGTGTATACACGATCGGAAATTCCGACAACGGATTTTGTTGTCGGAAAATTTTATAGCCTGCTCTCAAACTTTGTGTGTCGAAAAATCCGATGGAAAATGTGTGATGGAGCCCACACACGGTCGGAATTTCCGACAACAAGGTCCTATCACACATTTTCCGTCGGAAAATCCGACCGTGTGTACGGGGCATTAGAGTGACCCATGACACGAATGTCATGAATGTGAGTGGGAAATGATCCCATTATTATGGTCATTGTTGTAGGCACGAGATCAATCCACCAATGCTCAAGAAACCCCGGTAACCCCTAGAAGGAACCCTTTGGTTCCACAGAACCCTTGTTGAAAGAGCCTGCCCTAAGTATGCTGTATCTAGATAGTTTAGTTTCAAATTTTTATGCCGTTATAAAATGTACCTGATAAATATTGTATTGATCACAGTAGCTTTCATTGACCATTATTGCTGATATTTTTAAGACATTAAGTTGTGACAATTTTCTTTTTGCTTTTTAAGATTTAGCACATTTAATACATCGCAGCTGTTACTACAGCCTTGTGAAATAACATCCGCTTAAAATGTTATGCTTACCGTTTTTCTGATTTATAAAATACAAGAGATCAGTCTTTGGACGGAGAGAGTAGACTGTACCTGGTATAATGGCCCTTTGAAGTCTTTTACTAGGTTCGAGCTGAATACATTTCCTCACAGTTAAATTGCTGCATTTCCAGATGTGGCCAAGCTTTTGCAAATCTCTATTCTATACGAATTGGGGGGGGGGGGGTGACTGGCGTTGCCGAAAGATACGACTGGCATTCCCGCTCACTTAATACATCCATAAACTGTTTATTGTTATGATTCTTTAAAAGATATTTTATGTACATTACGTGGGCTTTTAATGCAACAGTATAACGTTTCACAGACAAATGTGTATATTAGAAGTTCCTGCCGTGTTTGACTTCTGTTGCTTGAAAAATGCACCCAGTATAAATATTATATCAAGGTTATTATGCTGGCATTGGGACTGGACATCTGTTACATAGATATACTAGGAGAATGTAAGCAGTCCTCTTTGTAGAAGCTTTTCATTACTGTGATAATAATGATAAAAATATAATGTATACGTTACATAGATTGAAACAAATGTTTTTTATGTCTATGAAGATACTGTAAAGATGCCAGTGATGGGCGTCGTGTTCTTCCTTTTCCACAATCTCATTCTTCGGCTGTGAGTTTGTAGGCCACTTTGCTGCCCTACAGAGCTATGGGCAAAAAAAAAGTAGTTTGTACTTCAAAATGTATAAATTGATTCAATTTTGAAAAAGTCCACAATTTTATTTCAAAATTATAGCATTAAAAGAATCCCTAAAAACAATCCAAAATTGGTCCAGATTTGCTATATCTAAATTGTCATAGTTCAAGTCTTTAACAAGTAGTGGACCAAGCCACTCCAACTTTTATTTTCTGTAGAATCGCCAACAAATTACTTTGCTCAACGCGTTTCTTCAATACAAATCCACTTCTTGAGGATCAAGTAATCAGAGATCATAGACAACATTCTAAACACCATAATATCATGATACAATACAACGTAATCATCAATTACAAAAAAACGTGATGATCGAGTGTAACTTCCGAACCTATTTTAGAATTTTTTTTAAGGATTATTTTAATGTTCTCATTTTGTAATAAAATTGTGGATTTTTTTTAAATTGAGTATCTTGTAAGTTGTACCTCAATCATCCTGCCAGAGTTTTCTATTTTCAAATAAATCCTATAGTTCGTACTTAGTCACTGATGAGGAACAACTACAGGCACTGAATTTATTCTCCCTGGAGAAGAGAAGCATGAGAGGCGGTATGATAGTGATATACAAATAACTCAATGGTGATCCCAGCATAGGAAGAAAACTTTTCATTTCCAGGGAGCGTAAGCGGACACGGGGCCACACAATGCAATTGGAGGAGAAGCAGTTTTACATTAAGCTGCATAGGGGGTTTTTCACTGTCAAGGCGATAAGGACGTTGGGACTCTCTTCCACAATCGGTGGTATCAGCGGGGAGTATTGATATTTTTCAGAGTCTTGGATGTGCATCTTAGTGAGCAGAACATACAGGGATATGGGAAATGATTATCACAGGTTGAATCAGATGGACTATTGTCTTTATTCAACCATACCTACTATGATAGTATGATTAAAGTGGAAGTAAAGGCAAAACATCTTTCTATTTTGGATAGAGTAAGGGAAGGAAATAACTCATATGAGTTTGTTTTGTCATCTGTGTGCCATCTGGAAGATTTACCCTCATTTTCTGTCCCATAGCCAAAACAGGAAGAGTGAAAACCCCTCCAAAGTGAGGGAATTCCTGATTGTCACCAGAACTAGTGTCCCCATTGGAAGGTTTTCCTTCTATTCCTGTTCTGGTGACAACCCTAAAATTTGTGTTTTTACTTTTTTTAGCAATCGCAGTAAATACGACAAAAATCTTGTGAATGAGGACACAGACCACAATAAATATCTGATGGGTGTTCTAATAAGTCTTCACTCTCTCCAAAACTAAAAAAAATTTTGCCTTCAGGTACACTTTAACGCAATAGTTTTGTTCCTGTAAATCACATACATGTATTACCTTTTAATTCTGACAGTAGTTCCCAGGATGACAACACTGTTCGTTCTGCAGTGAAATCATGCAGCAGTTTTGTCCCTCAGTAGACAGGGTATTCTTAGAAGAGCATGTAGTTATAATTGGATTTTAATAGACAAATGAAAACCCAACTTCAAATAACGTAATTGCATGGCTAAGTGTAAAATGGGGCTTCTTTGAATGGCAGAGATGGATGGGAAGGGTGGGCATAGTTGGGTCCTCATGATGACTGCTCATCACATGTCCATTAGCTGTATTAACCGCTTAAGGACCGCCCCACGTACATATACTGCAGAAGGGCAGTCTTTAAGCGCAAAATACCTGTACGTGATTTCTTTCAAGGGCTCTTTGATTGGATACAGCAGGAGCCAATCAGCAGATTCTGTGGCTACGATGGGACCTGCCGATCGTTCACAGGAGTAGCAGAACGCCGATCTGCCTATGTAAACTAGGAAGACCGCCTTGTTTCCTGCTAAGCAGTAGACAAGGCTAAGAACAAAACACATATCTCTGTTTTCCTCCAGTCACAGCATTCCCCCCACAGTTAGAAAGCACTCCATAGGAACACGCTTAACTTTTTAGCACTGATCACCTTATTGGTGTCACTGGTCCCCAAAAAGTGTCACTTAGGAGGTTATTTATGAAAGGCAAATCCACTTTGCACTACAAGTGCATTGGAAGTGCAGTCGCTTTAAATCTGAGGGGTAGATCTGAAATGAGGGGAAGCTCTGCTGATTTTATCATCCAATCATGTGCAAGCTAAAATGCTCTTTTTTTTTTTTTTGCATATCCCCCTCAGACTTATAGCAACTGCACTTCCAAGTGCACTTGCAGTGCACAGTGGATTTGCCTTTCGTAAATAACCCCCTTAGTGTCAGATTTGTCCACCGCAATGTCGCAGTCTTGCTAAAAATCGCTGATCGCCTCCATTTCTAGTCAAAACAATAAAAAGCCCATAAATCCATCCCATACTTTGTAGACACTATAACCTTTGTGCAAACCAATCAATATACGCTTATTGGGATTTTTACCAAAAACACGATGCAGAATACATATTTGCCTAAATTGATGAAGAAATTAGATTTTATTTTTTATTTTTATTGGATATGTTTTATAGCAGAAGGTAAAAAAATATTGTTTTGTGTTTTTTTTTCTTCAAAATTGTCAGTCTTTTTTTGTTTATAGTGCAAAAAAGGAAAACCGCAGATGTCATCAAATACCACCAAAAGAAAGCTCTATTTGTGGGAAAAATAGGACACGTCCACGCAATTGTCAGTTAAAGCCACGCAGTGCAGTATCGCAAAATTTTTTGCACAGAGCAGCCCAGATCTAGGGGGGATCAGAGGAGGAAAATTTCACGTAATCTTGCATACTTTCGCAAGCCACTGTATATATATATATATATATATATATATATATGTATGTATATATATATATATATATATAATATATATATACACATATACACAAAAAAGTATTTGCCTCTTCCTGATTATTATTTTTTTTGCATATTTGTTACACTTAAATGATTTAGATCATCGAACAAATTTTAATATTACACAAAGATAACCCGAGTCAATACAAAATGTAGTATTTAAATGATGATTTAATTTATTAAGGGGAAAAACTGTCCAAACCTGCCTTGCCCTATGTGAAAAAGTAATCCCCCCCTCCTTGCTCAATCATGAAAAAAATCTGATTAACCACTTTATAAAAAAAATTAGTTTTAGTTAAATTGAACTAAACGAAAAAAGTATTTGTTTTAGTTAAACTGAACTTCCCACATCCAGGCCTGATTACTGCCAGACCTGTTGAATCAAGAAATCACTTAAATAGAAGTTGTTTGACAAAGTGAAGCACGCTAAAAGATCTCAAAAAGCAACACATCATGCTGCGATCTAAAGAAATTCAAGAACAGATGAGAAACAAAGTAATTGACATGTATCAGTCTGGAAAGGGTGACAAAGCCATTTCTAAGGCTTTGGGACTCCAGTGAACCACGGTGAGAGCAATTATCCACAAATAGAGAAAACTTGGAACAGTGGTGAACCTTCCCAGGAGTGGCCGGCCTACCAAAATCACTCCAAGAGCACAAGGACGACTCATCCAGAAGGTCATAAAAGAACCCAGAACAACACCTAAAGAACTGCAGGCATCACTTGCCTCAGTTAAGGTCAGTGTTTATGATTCAACAATACGTAAAAGATTGGGCAAAAAAAAGCATCCATGGGATGCTCCGTTCCAAGGCCAAAGCCACTGCTGACCAAGAAGAACACAAAGGCTTGTCTCACATTTGCCAAAAAACATCTGGATTATCCCCAAGATTTTTGGGAAAATATTGTGTGGACTGTGTTAAAATTAACAGAGCATTTCATAAAAAGATCATCATACCAACAGTCAAACATGGTGATGGTAGTGTGATGGTCTGGGGCTGCTTGGCAGCTTCAACACCTGGATCACTTGCCATAATTGATGGAACCATGAATTCTGCGCTCTACCAGAAAATCCTGAAGGAAAATGTCCTGTCATCAGTTCATGACCTCAAGTGCACTTGGTTTATGCAGCAGGACAATGATCCAAAACACACCATCAAGTCCACCTCTGAATGGCTCAAAAAAAAAGCAAATTGAAGGTTTTGGAATGGCCTAGTCAAAGGCAGGCCTTAAATCTGATTAAATTGCTGTGGCATGGCCTTAAACAGGTCATTCATTCTCAAAAACCTTTCAATGTGGCTGAATTAAAACAATTCTGTAAAGAAGAGTGGGCCAAAACTCATTCACAGCGATGTGAAAGACTCATTGCCAGTTATCGCAAACGCTTGATTACAGTTGTTGCTGCCAAGGGTGGCACAACCAGTTGTTAAGTTTAGGGGGCAATTACTTTTTCACATAGGACCAAGCATGTTTGGACAGCTTTTTTCCTTTTAATAAATTAAATCTTCATTTAGAAACTGCATTTTGTATTTACTCGGGTTATCTTTGTGTAATATTAAAAATTGTTTGATGATCTGAAGTGTGACAAAACAAAAATAAGGAAGGGGGCAAATACTTTTTCACAGCACAGAAGGAAATAATAAAGAGGTGATAATAAAACAATAAAGAGGTGATAATAAAAACCGATTGATATTAAAACATATGGCTTATGACAAGCTGTTTGATATTAGGACTGATCCTTTAGACACCCCTTTTCCGGGTATTCCCAGGGAAATAGAATTAAGCAGTAAGAGTTGAGGGCAATCTTCTGTCTGGTCTGTGCATTTCATGGGTCACTCGCCATGTGCCACCGCTGATTAGTGCTTTGAACTCCCACATGCAAATCCACACGAAGAGGATATTGTATACCATAGAAGAGAAGAAGCGCTCTTTATTTGCCTTGGCATGTGCTTTCCATGAATCTTCTTCTGCAGGCTGCCGGCTTGGTTTGCTTCATGCTTTCTCTTGCCTCCAGCGATTGCTGTTGATAAAGAAGTCGGAGGCTGGTTACAAGGAAGGAATTGTTGTCTTTTCCAGTTTCTTGTCTAGAATTTTGGGCCAGTTTTCTCCAATATCTCTTAACAAATGATGGAAACACTACCAATATGGTCCGGTTTTGTTTTCCCTCTACACCAGGGGTTCTTAAAGTATATGTTAAACGTAAATGGTAAGTTTACCTTTGCAGGTAAAAAAAATTTGCATTGATTATTATTTTTTTTTTATTGGGAGCCTGGAAAGCTTTGCACCCACGATCATCAGATTGCGGGTGCAATGCAGAGCTCTTGCAAACTCTGTGTGTAAGCTGTTTGGCCAAGCAGTTACTAACAGGAAGCATCAATGAACTACAACAGAGCACAACCGCGCCGTGGTAGTTTATTGAGAACTACAAGCTGACAGCCACTAAGGCTGCTAGATCTTGTTGTTTTCCTATCCCTGAACTCTGCAAATGAATGACATGACCAGGTGGGCAGACGGAGCCCCGCATGGCCACGTTTTTTGCAGATTGTGACAGAGAGTGGGGGAGATGATCCCCCACTCTTTGTCACAACGGGGAGCTGGTGTATTTGTAACATGTTACACCCTGAATATTGGCGTAACATGTTACAAAAGGTGAACTTTTCCCATAACAATAAACTTTACACATGTTTTTCCCAATTGGTCTGTTAAAAATGTCGTTGAAACCATTTTGTTATATTTGCTCGATAAGTGCAAAAAAATATATAAAAAAATGTTGGTCCTGCCACAAATCTTGTGAGCTGAGAATTTCATGTGCTCTTTGCTGACTCTTATCAATTACATTGTTAGCAGTTCTCTCTGTTGTCTATAAGAACACCTTTTACCCTATGTTATGAGGGAGGGGGGGGGGGGGGGAGTCCTGTAGGCTTAAAATACTTTCTGTCCTTTGTTTTAACACTGCTCCTCCATAGATATATTACAATGAGTGAGCATAGTCATCTTAGTACAGGGAGTAAGTTACTGGCAGTATCACCAGATGAAAATAAAGAGAAGAAAGGAAGCAAATGCAGTCACTCTATCTATTGACTAGTATGCTGTTTGTATATGCGTTAAGATTTTTATGTTTACAGACCTTCAATAGATTGATCAGTATGTCCCTCTAACCTAAGATAAACCAAAAAGAGGGCGCCAGCATCTAAGTGCTGATTTTTATTAAAAGAAGTGAAGGAAGGGTTCAAATGCACTCAATACATATGAGGAGTAAATCAACACAAAGAGCCAGGATGATGGCGGCTGTGCGGTATGTAGACATGGAGTGCGGTATGCGGCAGGAGTGAGGCAAGTGCAGTGGGCTGTGCTGGAGCGCAAGCTGAACTGCGGTCTGCTAAAAGGCTTCTGGGTACAGGAACCTCCTTCGGCTGTGACATCAGCAGGGGGCCAGACTTCATCAGCATCACCAGGCCTATTGGGTAGAATATGACCTCAAAAGATGTTTATGGCTTGGTTTTACTTTACATGTGGATAGCTAAGGCTAGCCATATATGGTCGAATTTCAAAAAAATTTTTTTGGAAAATCAGAAATTTTGTGCGTTTTGTGATCCGATGGGGCCACCATTGATTTCGAAATTCGACCAACCAAGCCTTCAATTTTACCTCCTGTTGCTACACGAAATAATTTTCGTGGCTGTGAATCTTCTCTTCTTTCCGGGAATTTTCTTTCCTTGCACATGCGCGTTTCTTTTTCGATTACATTTCTCGCACGATTCTCCCATCCTGAAATCAGAGTTCTGCCAATTTTTTTTTTTTTAAAGTCAGCACCTACAAATACTGCAGCTGCTGACTTTTAAAATATGCTACACTTACCTGTCCAGGGCGCCCGCGATGTCGGCACCCGAAGCCGATCTGTCCCTGGGTGGAGGCGCCGCCATCTTCGGTAAGGGAATCAGGAAGTAAAGCCTTGCGGCTTCACAGCCAGGTTCCCTACTGCGTATGCGCAAGTCGCGCGGCGTGATCTCACTGGTTCCTGCTGTCTTCTGGGACCTGTGTGTCTCCCAGAAGACAGCGGGGGGGGGGGGACTGAGGAGGTGCCGGATATGGCATAGATATCCGCGGATACTGCGGCCATCTATGCCCATACCGGGATTATACAGGTATCTGCTCCCCCCTCCCCCCTGAAAGGTGCCAAATGTGGCACCGGAGGGGGGGGGGGGGGATTCCAAAAAGCGGAAGTTCTATTTTTGGGTGGAACTCTGCTTTAATTAGAAAATCGTTTGTTTTTCAAAAAATTTCCAACATGCCCGATTTCTCAAATTCACGAAAATCGGCTGTTGCTGCAGCTCACTAATGGTGCAAAATTCAAACGATAATTCTAAAATGAGATTTTCGAAAGAAAATTATTTCGAAATTCGACCCATGCCTAAGAGCAAAAACGCTGAATGATAAAATCATTCATGATTTTCTCTTTATGTAAAGATATATATAAATATAAAAGTGATATATAGATCTATACATATCTATATATATAAAAAGATATATATATATATACAGTGGATATAAAAAGTACCACACACCCCTGTTAAAATGTGAGGTTTCTATGATGTACAGTATATGTGTATATATAATCACTAGTACGCTAGGCTAACAGACAATGCTACTCACAAGTCATCTGACGCATCCACTCAATTTCTGCACTTTGATTTCAGGTTCAAAAATCTTAGAGAATCATATATTTAATCATGGGTACCTTCTCCATTCCATCATACATTTTGCTACTACCTTTTTCTAAACAAAATTTTTTTGCTAAAGCCTGGCACACACAACTAGGTTTTTTCCATACAACACAGCGGGTTGAACTAAAAAATAATGGACAGTTCCGGCCGGAGCCGCTGTACTAACAATCCGACATTAATACAGCGATCTCCACTGCTGTTCTTTTGGTTCCAGTTTTTAGAAAAATGTTTCCACCTGCAAATTATTCTACCCGAATTTCTGGTAACCTTCTTTGTCATGGATACACTTTTGTATGTGAGAGTCAACAATTATGAGATGCTTCCTCTAAAATGGTCTCTCGCTTCTGTTTACTCTAACCATAATTTCTGCTGCATTAAAGGGAGCACATTGATACACACACACCGGAGAAAATGTGTCCTGTGACCCTGTCATGTTTCATTGTTTGCTTGTTAGTCTAAAGCAGGGGTAGGCAACCCTCAAGGGATGGAGATCTACTTGAAGAACACTGATGAAGTCAAAGATCACCAGGCATAGTGTGAGCCCCCCCCCCCCCCCCCTAAAAAAAGCAAAAAAGACAGTAAGACCGACCCTTTTTTATTTGATGACAAAAATAAGTAGTACAAGAGAGTGCAGGATTTAGGAGTGCGTTATGCAGAGAATGCATGGTTCACCAGTGCATTACACTCAGAATGCAAGGATCAGGAGTGGACTGCACTCAGAATGCAGGGATCAGGAGTGCGTCATGCTCAGAATGCAGGGATCAGGAGTGAGTCATGCTCAGAATGCAGGGTTAGGGAGTGCGTTGCACTCAGAATGCAGGGATCAGGAGTGCATTGCGTTTAAAATGCAGGGATCAGGAGTATGTAAGGCTCAGAATGCAGGGTTCGGGGAGGGCGTGGAGGGTGGTAGAGGACACTTTCTATGGAGGTGACACTGCCCATAACAGTGTCCTTTGCACCCTTCACATCACCCCCCCCCCCCCCCAGACACACAGTGGTGTCTTCTGCCCTTTCTTCTATGGCAGTAATCTCTTTCTCGCATAGCATAGTCTCCTACCTGTTTCCACAGCAGAGACCGGGAGGCAGCACACAGTTCTGGACAGAGGGGCAAACCTGGCAGAGTGACTTTTCGCAAGCAAGCTGTGTTTGGTTGCTTAGGACCACCCTTTGTCCTAGCAACCAATCACCTACGTATATCATCGTAGGTGATTGAATCGAATAGTTAGTACATCGGCTCTGACCTGAGCTGTCAGTTTTTGTTTTTTTGTTCATTCAGCCCGCTGGGTTGAATGATAAAAACCTAGTAGTGTGTGCTAGGCTTAAGGGAGAATTTTTAACTTAACTGGTCCTCCTCTCCCCCAGCAGATGGCGCTACCCTACGCTCCAGCAATGGACTGTTCCTCATCGTCATCATGTCCAATGCAAGACTTTAGATGCTGCATTGGTATGACATCAGGACCTTAGACATCAACAAACTGGTGGCTTTCAGCACACAGACACTGACTCCCTGTTGCATAAATGTAATGAGATGGGTAAAAGATGGCTTCAGCTTCTGTTCTCTGCCTGTAGAATACTCCAGAGATGATGTGTTTCGCCCTTTTCAGGGCTTAATCGTAGAGGCCTCTATGATTAAGCCCCAAAGAGGGGAAAAATGCATATGAGAAATTCTCTAAAGGTGGAGAACAGGAGTCAAAGCCATCTTTTACCCATCTCATTACATTTACACAACATGAAGTCAGTGTTTGTGTGCAGACGGCCTCCAATTTGTTGACGTCTACTGAAGCCTGACAACCCTGTTTTATCTGTCTTGCACCAGTCTTTTCACATGCTGATCCGACTGGCATAGGTTTGGAGGGACATTTAAGCGGTAATTTTTTCATTGTTTTGGGCTACATATGTCAGGATCTTAGACCGCTGGAGCATTAGGGAGAACACTGCAGGACATTGGTCTAGTAGCGTGGAAGATCAGGTAAGTAGATCTCTTTTCTTTGTTCCGTAGACTTAAACAAGCAGATATCCTTTTTAGTTTGGGCGCAGCACCACTGCATGGAATAATTTTTAAGTTGCCCAGAGTTGGGCTTTAAATCAAGATTTGCTTAATATGTTCTTCTGGGATTTAGGATACCAGGGCACCCTGCTAGATAGCTCAAAGTAATTGAAGGATCCTCTAGGTAACTGCTTTTGAGGTCTGCAGTCAGATAGGATTAAAGTGAACGGAGGATTATAAGGGCCTGGTTGACAGGCCTCAATGGGCAAATGCAGTATGTTTTTAAAATCGAATGCTTTTGAGGTGCAGTTGGTGCAATTTAGCTGCTTTTACTTTCTGACTTGTGTGATGGAACGTCCAGCACCCAGCTTAGGCACCTCCATCAAGATCTTGCTTCCTCCGCTGGAACCAGGTTTAATAGCTGAGCACCCAAGATCTAGACAACACTAGCTTAGATGCAAACTGGAACTCACTTTATTGAAAATTCACATAGAATATATAGCACACAAGCCTGATCACATTACCCTGACAATACCCTGACAATACAAACAAATACATAGCATAGTCTCCTACCTGTTTCCACAGCAGAGACCGGGAGGCAGCACACAGTTCTGGACAGAGGGGCAAACCTGGCAGAGTGACTTTTCGCAAGCAAGCTGTGTTTGATTGCTTAGGACCACCCTTTGTCCAGGAATTTAAGGAGCTAAGGAACAGCCAACATAAACAGTATGCTAACCCACATTTAGCAACTAATAGCTGACAGTGATCTAATTAACATGAACTAAATAACAACTAGTCACTTAAACAAGCCTAGGTGCCCAGACCGTTCTTTGATTTTTCAAGGATCCCACGTCATCTCAGACTCTCCGGCGCCAGTCTACAATAGTCTGAGACAGAGCTCATACAAAGTTCCAGCAGTCTGAAAAAGTGGAATTCATTTATATTCATAGATTTCTTGAGGGATACTATTGATAAATATTTCTGTCCCCAGTGGAGGGACTTCTCCAACCCAGTCTGCAGGAGAGCCACCATATTTCCTCTGACCATGAACCTGTACAAGATTGTTTTACACCTTTCCATCCACTCCACAAGAGAAGCCTTATTGTCTTTATTCAGAGAATGAATTCAAGCCTCACTCTCAGAGTTCATCATGTTGTTGTCCATCATTAGAGAATGACCTGCTCTCTCCATGGGATCCGAGGCTGGGCTGAACTTATTTCCGTGCTCTTCCTGGAAGAAGCAGACAAAATACCCAGTCTCCTCCATTGGCCATAATTAGTGGGTAAGAGGCTTGCCCTAGTCCCCTCCAAAAGCCTCTGTCCCAGTTGGGTCTGTCATAACTTGTATGGAGAGGAGAGCAGTGCTTCTGTTACCAAAAGTAACAGAATAGGAAATCTAAACAAGAGTATACAATATGAGCTCAACAGTTAGAGTTGTAGTTGTAGTATCGGAGTGCCTGCAGTGCTTTAATGGCACACTGAATGACATATACAAAAAATGTATATTGTCAATCATGGTATACTAAGGCAAAAATAGAGTAGCAGCTTTTAGGCCAACATAGGCCCGTCAATACTGGCTGAAGGTTGACCTAGGGCTCAGAGAGTTTTTTCATGTACAGCCCAGTTCCATTCTTTGGAATAGTTCTTCTTTGGCTTCTTTAGGCATAGTCACCAAGCATGCATGTTTAAGCGTGTGGAGCACGGAGAATCTTATGTTGGGGAAGCAATGATTGAACAAGGTTTTGAAACCTGAAGATAATTTTTCTTTGAAAATTGGTTGGCGGTGAGGTTTCTTTTGTAGAAACACAATATAATCTTGAACCTATGGCTCAGCAAGCATATACAACATACATACTCCTGTCAAAAAATTATCTTACAATATGAACTCAGAATAAATATTTACAGAAAATACATTAAGGTTTCCTGTAAAGTTTTTCTTCTTCCTCTTTTCTTCTGTCAATACGTGAAACCTTCAGCTACCATTTTTATTTTTGTTAGTTGGGGCTTTTATCCGTGCCAAAATACAGTCTGAGAAATACAAAACGATTAATTAAATGCAAATATTTGCCAGATGTATAAACTTCTCTTTTTGGAAGAAAACGGGCATCCTGCCAGAAATATGCCTTTACCCTCACGCCAGTTTCCATGCCTAGTCTGCTTTAGACTATTGAGCATGAGTAGACTGAAGAAAGTGCCTTCTTTACGCTTGGCTTGCTCATAAACATTGACATAGCTGATTTTAGCATCTTTTGTTGAGTGATGTGTGAACCTCTGTCGGGAAGACGGTGAGACCCAGACACAGCCGCCCAGTTGTTTTCAGGTGTTGTAAGGTTAGGTTGATGATTGAGACTGGTTGATCAAAGAAAGTGCTGTTTCCAGATGTCTTGATGGCAAGAAAATGCACGAATGTGTAAGTTAGAGGTGTGCTGAGTAATATATGTACACTAGTGTGCCAACTGGCTATTTAGCCCTGTTCCACCGGACTATAATTGAAGCCTAACTCCTGTTAGCTAAGGGTTTGAACCTCTGCTAAGAATATATTGATGTTCTACCTCATCATTTAAGTGATTTTTTTTTCTCTGTGATAACACAAAGTGGGAAGGGCCTCCCAAGTGGAGACGCGGACAATGATAAAACACTGGAAAGAACAAGCAAAAGGGGGCACACCAGCCAGTGTATTATTCCATGATATTTAAAGCGGGGCGCCGCCGAAAGAAAAAAATTTAAAAGTCAGCAGCTACAAATACTGCAGCTGCTGACTTTTAAAACATGGACACTTACCTGTCCAGGGCGCCCGCGATGTCGGCACCCGAGGCCGAAGCGTCTCTCCGTCCTCGGGTGCTTCCGCCTCCATCTTCGGTAAGGGAATCAGGAAATGAAGCCGTGCGGCTTCACTTCCCGGTTCCCTACTGCGCATGCGCAAGTCGCGCCGTGCAATACGAATGCTCCCTGCTGCCTCTGGGACCCGTGTGTGTTTCCCAGCAGGCAGCGGGCGGGAGCAGGAAGTGGCGTAAATAACCGCAGATTCTGCGGCTATTTATGCCGGAAGTGGGTACAGATACCTGTAATATACAGGTATCTGTACCCCCCTCCCCCCTGAAAGGTGCCAACTGTGTCACCGGAGGGGGGGAGGAATCTGATTAGTGGAAGTTCCACTTTTGGGTGGAACTCCACTTTAATAAGAAATAGTAGTCATAAATTATGCTCCCAAACTTGTCTTTAGCCCTGTGGTCCTAGATAAAGCAAACTCCAGAGTACAGGGGGACCTCACTGGGGTCCTTACTGTTTGACGCATTTCAAAGGCATCACCACCTTTTTCAGAGCCCATTATTAGTAATTATCATGGCATAATGCTCTAGGCTGGTGCGCCCTCTTTGTTCTTTGTAGTGGCTTCAGGACATTCCCAGTCTGAGAGGACAGCAAGGCTTGAGGCTATATTTCCATGTCATTGAGTCATTCTCAATACTTTTTACTGGAATATCACTGTTGCACAGGAGATTGCTTCTAATGCAAAAACACTTATGGAGGTTTTCACCATTACCTACTCTGCGAAAAAAGTGAATTTATCGGTGCATGTGTCCCTGTTAAAGAGATTCTGCTTGCTTCCTAACTCTTCGACTACACAGGAAGTAAGAATGAAATCTCACAAGTGGACAGGGTTGGCAGTTCCAACCCTTATTTACCTTGTCCAAAAAGAAAAAAAAAAATTTGGTCTGGAGTTGAGCTGAAGCAAACCTTACTTGGTTGATAGTCCCCAGGTTCCTACTACTTCAGTATATAGAAAATTTAATTTTAGGTAATAATTCACATAATCCTGTATAATAATAATAATCTTGAAACCAGCATAATCTAACATTTGCAATGGGGGAATATAAAGACTAAATTTTCTTATATATTTTAATTTAACCACCATATAATATTTACCCTATTGAGATGGCAAGTGCGAGTCTACTCTTCTGCTGTGACTACAGACAAGAATACAAGGATGTAAGACGGTTACAGTGAGTCAGCATAAAATGTTTTTCCTTTTTTTTTTTTGGATAGTGTTTGTTTTGCACAGCCACCCTAAATTATATAACTCAAATTATGGCAATAATAATAAATGTGACCATAAAAGTGTCCAAACAAGTGACTAAATCTGTGATTCCAATAATAATTTTATATGTATAAAAATATAAACCAACAATGAAGTGATCCATAAATTCTGTGACCATATTCCAAACAACTTGTTTTATCTTAAATGAAATAATCTCCAGTGCGCCACCACCTTTTCAAAATGAATGGCACCACAACGCTTGCTACGCAACGTACCATACTGTGTTCATGAAGTCTAAATGGGCCCTAAAGTGGTACTGAACACGCACTGTTTAACTACTTAAGGGCCGCCCGCTGTTGTTATACGTCTCTACTTTGACACTAAATACCGTTATGGCAGCAGCTAGCTAAAATAACCCTGGTGTTTTTAAAAATGTCAGGCGGTCCTCATTCCTTTGGATTACAGAGTAAAAATAAATAATATCAATAAACTGTTTTAAATTTTCATACAAATTTTATATTTGAAATCAAATCTTTATTATTTTTTGGCAGTAACATGGTGTGGGCGGATTTCTGCCAGTCAAAGGCTGTGTCACGCCCCCCCTCCCCCCCAGCCTGTGTCTTAGAATAAGAGGGAGGTGAAGCCTTCATCAATCTACATGTAATATCCTGTCCCCATTGTGTTTAGCTGGTTAGTGGGCATGAAGGAGGAGGGAGGGAGTGGGCCATCATTTACCACTGTGTAAACGCCCACATGTGTGACTCTAGAGTCACATGGGCTGCTCACATGTGATGAGGAGGAAATGCTCAGCATAGAAACGCCCTGAAAACTGAGCATGTGCAGACCTGCCACCACAGCTGCAAAATCTTTAGCTGTATTGGGGACATGAACAGAAGGTGGAGATAGAGAGCAGCAGGATCCACCAGTATTTTTGCAGAATGCATTAAACAAATCTTATAGTGACTGAGTATGTAATACACCATTTATTGATAGTTTATCAAATGCTCTTATATACTCTCTGCAGATCGAACGTATGAATGTGGAAAATTATGGCCACTTTTCCTATTGTAGTCAGCACCATCTAGTGACCACAATGTGGTATTTTCCCCATTCACATATTCTAGATCTGCAGAGAATATAGCCTGAGAATATAAAATTTTGCCCCATTCGCACAGAACGATGGATGAACAGCTTTAATTGTTTTTTAAATATTATATACACACACACTGTATTTATTGGCGTATAACACACATTTTTTCACCCTGAAAATCGTGTGCAAAAAGTGTGTGCATGTTATATGCCGATACTGCAATCTGGGCTGCCTAGGAGGGAACGGGGGGGGGGGGGGGGGACGAGCGCCGTCAGATTACATACAGCGAGAATCTCCTGTTTACTCAACGGCCTCTGTAATAGGAAGTACCGTCTCCTGGCCTGGCATTGGACCACTGTTCTGTCTATCATAGAACTTTGTATTACAGAGGCTGCCGAGTAAGCAGGAGATTCTCGCTGTATGTAACCTGACGGTGCTCGTCCCGCCCCCCTCCCTGTCCCCTCCGAGGCAGCAGTAATGTGAGGTGAGGCTGCAGATGGGCATTGATTAATTGGCATTGATGGGCAATTGTGAGGCTGCAGATGGCATTGATCAGGCTGCATTGATGGCCAATTGTGAGGCTGCAGATGGCATTGATCAGGCTGCATTGATGGACAATTGTGAGGCTGCAGATGGCATTGATCAGGCTGCAGATGAACAATGGTGAGGCTGCATTGATGGGCACTGACCCCTTATTTTGCTTCAAAGTTTTTTGTTTAAAATTTAAGGTTTTTTTTCCTGAAACTTCCCTCCTAAAATGAAGGTGCGTGTTGTATGCCGGTGTAAATACACCCCTTCGGCTTCTCTTTTAATTAAAACAACAATTTAATAAGTGTACCTGTAATTTTAAAATGTTTTTGTCGAACAGTATATACATTACATCAGTTTTTTCAAAGTTCGTATGTGAAACGTTTATAAGTGGAAGAAAACTGGTACAGATTCATCAGAAGAGCGAAGTCCAACCAAACATTGCTATAATACCTTTCATTGGAGCTGTAATTGACTTGGTTTGCTTGTCTCATGGAGCTGTTCCTCAAGGGGTTACGTTTGCTGGTTGATTCTGATTGTCTATATAATGCCAGGAGTCGTCCTATAAAAGTAATCTGTTCTTCTTTCTCTTTCAGCACGATGTCTCACAGGTGCTTTTGAAAGGCACCCTGGACAGTGTGGTGGAGGAATGTGTCAGCTTTGTAGGGGTGGATATCAACATCTGCTCTGAGACTCTATTGAGGTAAACACAGTTTTGTACATTGCTGCACCATTAGCTTCACTTTGTAGTTGTCTGCCTGGAGAACGTCACACACGGGACACTGCGGAGCTGTCACCTGCTACAAAGCCCTGCCATTCATACTGCACAATGATGAGCGGTGTGTTCTCCCCGGGTTATTAGTTTCATTATGTTTGTCTTCTGCTCCAGTGTACATAACATTAAGGGAGAGCACACAGTCACTATGTCATCAACTGTTCTTTTGTTGGGTGTTTGAATGTATTATATATTTATAAGTGGTTATAAAGCTTTGAGGTTTTTTATCTTAATGCATTGTTTGCATTAAGGTAAAAAACCTTCTGTGCGGCAGGATCCACCTCCCCCCCACACCCCTTTCTTACCTGAGCAAAATCCAATCCAGTGATGTGCACAAGAGCAGTAGCTCTCACCGCTGTCTCCCTCCTCATTGGGCAGATTGATAGCAGTTGGAGCCATTGGCTCCCGCTGCTGTTACTCAAATGCTGTGCCAAGGGAGTGAGGGGCGAGCCCGAGCCGCCCGGTCTGTGTCAGGTGCGGCTTTCCATGGGGGCACCGGCCGAAGATTAGGGGCCTGGAGTGCCGGCGCAGCCCAGATGAGGAGGATCGGGGTTGCTCTGTGCAAAACCATTGCACAGAGATGGTAAGTATACTATGTTTGTTATTTTAATTTAAAAAAAAATAAAGGTTTAAAGCGGAGTTTTACCCAAAAGTGGAACTTCACCTATTCACTCCCTCCCCCCTCCCTCCGGTGCCACATTTGGCACTGTTCGGGGGGGGGGGGAGCGGATACCTGTTTTATACAGGTACGCTGTTCCCACTTCTGGGTCCCCCTCCTCCTCCCTCCCCTTCTGCCAGACCATTGAAAGAGCGCAGCACGCTTCGCACGTGCGCAGTAGGGACCCGGCCATGAAGCCGAAAGGCTACACTGCCGGGTTCCCTTACCCACAATGGTGGCAGCACCAGACCAGCCAATGGAAACATCAGCTGCGGTGCCGACATAGCTGGACTCCAGGACAGGTAAGTGTATTCATGTTAAAAGTGTGTAGCTGCTGACTTTTAATTTTTAAATAAGGGGGGCAGGCAGAACTCCGCTTTAATGCAGGCAATGATACACTATATTGTCAAAAGTATTGGGACACCTGCCTTTACACAAACATGAACCTTAATGGCATCCCAGTCTTAGTCCGCAGGGTTCAATATTGAGTTGGCCCACCTTTGCAGCTATAACAACTTCAACTTATCTGGGAAGGCTGTCCACAAGGTTTAGTAGTGTGTCTATGGGAATGTTTGACCATTCTTCCAGAAGCGCATTTGTGAGGTCTGACACTGATGTGGACGAGAATGCCTGGCTCGCAGTCTCCACTCTAATTCATCCCAAAGATGCTCTGTTAAGTTGAGGTCAGGACTCTGTACAGGCTAGTCAAGTTCCACCACCCCAAACTCGCTCACCGTTGTCTTTATGAACCTTGCTTTGTGCACTGGTCCAAATCATTTGGTGGAGGGGGGATTATGGTGGGGGGTTGTTTTTCAGAGGTTGGGCTTGGCCCCTTAGTTCCAGTGAAGGGAACTCTTAAGGCGTCAGCATACCAAGACATTTTGGACAATTTCATTCTCCCAACTTAGTGGGAACAGTTTGGGGATGGCCCCTTCCTGTTCCAACATGACTGCGCACCAGTGCATAAAACAAGGTCCATAAATACATGTATGAGCAAGTTTGAGGTGGAGGAACTTGACTGGCCTGCACAGAGTCCTGACTTCAACCCAATAGAACATCTTTGGGATGAGTTAGAGCGGAGATTGCGAGCCAGGCCTTCTCATTCAACATCAGTGCCTGAACTCACAAGTGTGCATCTGGAAGAATGGTCAAACATTCCCATAGACACACTCCTAAACCTTGTGGACGGCCTTCCCAGAAGAGTTGAAGCTGTTATAGCTGCAAAGGGTGGGCCAACTCAATATCGAACCCTACGGACTAAGACTGGGATGCCATTAAAGTTCATGTGCATGTAAAGGCAGGTGTCCCAATACTTTTGACAATATAGTGTAGTTCACTGAGTTTGACATTTTTGTTGTTGTAGAATTAAAGCAAACCTGTGCCTTTGTCCGTGCAGAACATACTGCCTTTACTTCTCCCCATGTAGTAACATTCAGTCTTTAGGAATGAAGAAAATAATTTGCTCTCCTTCCTCCCATGTGACAGAAATGGGCCCTTGGCGATTAGACCACCTATGTCATGCTGGGGCCAGGAGAGAGTTCGTATGTAAGCCTCAACTATGGCAACTTGAAGATTACACAGGGTGTCCTTTCCTCTCCCCCAGCAATACTGCAGAGGGAACGAAGCAAAGAGAATGTGCTCCTGGGGAGGAGGATATTAAAGTGAACAGAGTACAGATTTTACCCTTTTGCTGCCAGAACTGCTCTCCATGTTTTACTTTAGGTGGCTAGAAAATGTTTGGTAGGCTACAATCTTCTTTTCCTCTGCTGCTGTGCAATTAAGAACACTGAACACACAAGTGCTCCATGCTGAGCCTTTCTGTGTTCTTTGCCAAAGTGAACGAAATGGTAAACATGCCATATTTATGGACCTCATTCAGTGTGAGTGAACATAGAAGTGTTGAGTACTATGCTCTTCCATGTCATTCAGAAACAGAAGATCAGTAAACTTGAGAGGCATGTTTACTGATCGTTACACTCACCACATTGAACGGAACAGCTGGCGATCAGACTGGCATGAATCCAAGGTTCCAGTGTGATTGTCAGTAAGTACTGGGAAGGAGATGCTGGGTTGTGGCAGCACACAGTCCGATGGTCAGAGAAAGTGGAGGGGCACATTGAAGCAGCAGAGAGCAAAGACAGTGGGCACACAATGGAGATGGAGGGAGAAGGAAACGCTGGTGGTAGTGGAGGGGTTGGGGATCACATTTTTGTATGAATGGAATAAATAACTTGCCACACTAACTGTGATAATATAAAAACAAAATATTCAGATACAGTGCCTTGAAAAAGTATTCATACCCCCGTGAAAATGTCCACATTTTGTCTTGTTACAACCAAAAACCTAAATGTATTTTATGGGATAGACCAACACAACACAAAGTGGCACATAATTGTGAAGTGGAAAGAAAATGATAAATGGTTTTTCATATTTTTTTACAAATAAATGTCTGAAAAGTGTGGCGTGCATTTGTATTCCGCCCTCTTTACTCTGATACCCCTAACTAAAATCTAGTGGAACCAATTGCCTTCAGAAGTCACCTAATTAGTAAGTAGAGTCTACCTGTGTGTAATTTGATCTCTGTATAAATACAGCTGTTCTGTGAAGTCCTCAGAGGTTTTTTAGAAAACTTTAGTGAACAAACAGCATCATGAAGGCCAAGGGACACACTAGACAGGTCAGGGATAAAGTTGTGTAGAAGTTTAAAGCAGGGTTAGGTTATAAAAAAATATCCCAATGGTATAGGTGCAATGAAAAATCTGGACTGCCGCACTCCGGATTGGAATAATAAAGGTAAAATCTTCTTTATTGAAAAAATGACATGGTATAAAATGCGTACATTGCTCTGTTGAAGTGATACAGCATAACCGCTGCCACGTTTCACGCTCCCATAGAGCGCTTACTCATAGCTGGTTTGTACAACAATGAAAGTCACTTATATACACATTATACGTCTCACACATGACCCCATACCGATTGTATAACTCTGAACAGCTGATCGTTAGATTGTATGGCCTCTTAACATCAGCTGTTAAGAGGCCATACAATCTAACGATCAGCTGTTCAGAGTTATACAATCAGTATGGGGTCATGTGTGAGACGTATAATGTGTATATAAGTGAGTTTCATTGTTGTACAAACCAGCTATGAGTAAGCGCTCTATGGGAGCGTGAAACGTGGCAGCGGTTATGCTGTATCACTTCAACAGAGCAATGTACGCATTTTATACCATGTCATTTTTTCAATAAAGAAGATTTTACCTTTATTATTCCAATCCGGAGTGCGGCAGTCCAGATTTTTCATTGCACCTATACCATTGGAATAGCAATCGCCAGCACCTGGAGCTCTCACAACCATTCACCCAGCGGAGGACGGGAAATTTAAACCCAGTTACCTGGAGCGGTGGTCACCAACCTGTTTAAAAAAATATCCCAAGCTTTGAACATCTCATAGAGCACTATCGGAAAATGGAAAGAGTATGGCACAACTGCAAACCTACCAAGACATGGCCGTCCACCTAAACTGACAGGCCGGGCAAGGAGAGCATTAATCAGAGAAGCAGTCAAGAAGCCCTCAGTAACTGGAGGAGCTGCAGAGATCCACAGCTCAGGTGGGAGAATCTTATCAGAGGATAATTATTTGTTCTGCACTCCACAAATCTCTCCTTTAAGGAAAAGTGGCAAGAAGAAAGCCATTGTTGAAAGAAAGCCATAAGAAGTCCTGTTTGCAGTTTGTGAGAAGCCATGTGGGGGACACAGCAAACATGTGAAAGAAGGTGCTCTGGTCAGATGAAACCAAAATTTAACTTTTTGTCCTAAAAACAAAACGTTATGTGTGGGGGAAAACTAACACCGCACATCACTCTGAACACACCATCCCCACTGTGAAACATGGTGGTGGCAGCATCATGTTGTGGGGGGTGCTTTTCTTCAGCAGGGACAGGGAAGCTGGTCAGAGTTGATGGGAAGACGGATGGAGACAAACACAGGGCAATCTTATAAGAAAACACGTTAGAGTCTGCAAAAGACTTGAGACTGGGGCGGAGGTTCACCTTCCAGCAGGAGAACAACCCTAAACATACAGCCAGAGCTACAATGGAATGGTTTAGATCAAAGCAAATTCATGTGTTAGAATGGCCCAGTCAAAGTCCAGACCTAAATTTAATTGAGAATCTGTGGCAAGACTTGAAAGTTGCTGTTCACAGACGTTCTCCGTCCAATCTGACAGAGCTTGAGCTATTTTACAAAGAAAAATGGGCAAAAAGTTCACTCTCTAAATGTGCAAAGCTGGTAGAGACATCCCCAAACAGACATCCCCAAAGAGACGCCCCCAAAAAGACTTTCAGCTGTAATTGCAGTGAAAGGTGGTTCTACAAAGTATTGACTCGGGGGCTTAACACAAATGCGTACCACACTTTTCACATATTTATTCGTAAAAAAATTGAAAACCATTTATCATTTTCCTTCCACTTCACAATTATGTGCCACTTTGTGTTGGTCTATCGCATTAAATCCCAAAAAAATACATTTACGTTTTTGGTTGTAACAGGACAAAATGTGGAAAATTTCAAGGGGTATGAATACTTTTTCAAGGCACTGTAAATAATGACGAACTCCACAAGGAAAAAAATATCGTCCAATTTATATATGTGCAAATACAGTGACAGTCACAATTATATGCAGAAACACTGCTGTGCTGTTAGGAAGAACTTGCTAATCAAAACTTGGGACCACCATGTGAATCATCACCACCATTAGAAATGGACTCTTACCGGAACAGATAGACCGTATTACAGAGTCAAATCAACCTGTGAATAGCAATCTCTTCAAAAAGGGGTTCAACCCACACCACTTGGCTTAAATTCTGTAGTATCTTCCAGTCTCCAGTGTATGTTAAATCAATGCTATCCATATATTTCACAAAATCCACCATAGAATTAAAAAAAAAAGACCCACATAGTGTAAATCCATATAAAATGAATCCAAAAGTACATACAAATGCTCACATTTTTACAATAGACAAGCCCTTATATGTAAAAAAAAAAAACATTCTCAGTCAATGTTGCAAACAATTCAAGCATTTACCGATCCAAACAGGCGTGGGGACGTCAAGTGCGTTAGCTCAGCCCTGTGTGTTTCGTCATAACTGATGTCATCGGGGCATGATAGAGCCTATTGCATCAGTTACCCCAGTGTTTCTCAACTCCAGTTCTCAAGGCGCCCCAGCAGGTCATAGTTTCAGGATTTCCCTCAGAATAAACGGCTGTGGTAATTACTAAGGCAATGAAACTGATCAAATCACCTGTGCAAAATAATGGAAAGAATGAAAGGATGACCTGTTGGGGCGCCTTGAGGACTGGAGTGGAGAAACTCTGCATTACCCTATTGCCCCAGATGACGAAACATGTAGGGCGGAACTAATGCACGTGACGTTGCCATGCCTGTTTGGATCGGCAAATGCTTGGATTGTTTGCAACATCGCCTGGGAATGTTTTTTTTACATATAAGCGCTTGTCTATTGTATAAATGTGAGTAGTTTTATGTACTTTTGGATTACATTAAACATTTTATATGGATTTACACTATGTGGGTCACATTTTAATTCTATTAGTGAATTTCGTGAAATATATGGATGGCATTGATTTAACATACACTGAATACTACAGGATTTCAGCCAAGTGGTGTGGGTTGAACCCCTTTATGATGAGATTACCATTCACAGGCTGATTTGACTGTAATAGTCTATCTCTACCGGTAAGAGTCCATTTTTAATGGTGGTGATGGTCCCCAAGGTGGTCACAAGTTTTGATTTAACACGATATTCCTAACAGCACAGCGATGATGATTTTGCATATAATTGAGACTGTCACTATATTTGCACATATATAAATTGGACTATATATTTTTTCCTTTTGGACTTCACTTATTTTTTTATTTTTTTTTTTGTATAAATGGCTCTGATTGGCAGTGGGCCTAAGGAACTCTTTTGGCCTCTGAAATGACACTTGCACCTCTAAGCAGAAGAGAATGCTACATGTGGTTCTGTTCTGCCGTAAGCCTTATGTCGGTGGCGGCAAAAGGGTAAAGGCAATGTTTCCAATGTTTCCAAAGCTGTAAGGAGCATGCCATTGCTGAACCCCTTCTGAAACTACTAGTTGCTTTGCATTTGTGCTTTCCCGCCAACTTCAGTTGTTTCTAAGTTATTGACCCAAAGCAAGTATGCATATTAAAAAAATCCATGGGGGAAAAGAGATGGTAGGATATCCATTGTACACTGGGGGTCACAGAACAGTTAAAGCAGAGCAAAATACGTAATAAAAGACCACTGAAATACCAACACACAGAACTTGTGGGAGTTTCTATTGTTTGATTTGAGCCTTTTCTTAAAGTATTTAGGGCCTGTTTACATTTATCTGTTTTATTAAACAACAGGGAGTTTTACTGCATGGAATGCATTTCAAGTAGAAATCCCAATCATTACATTGGCTAGGTACATCAATTCCATTGTATGTAGCTTATTGGTTTGTGTTGTTTATTTCAGGCATATCGCTGGTTTAAACTCAGTACGAGCAAAGAATGTAATTGAATGGAGAGAGAAGAATGGACCTTTTTTGAACAGAGAGCAGCTAAAGTGTGTGAAGGGGCTGGGTCCGAAGACCTTCCAGCAGTGTGTCGGCTTTATAAGGATTAACCAGGAGTATGTCAAGAACCTGGACAGGTAGGCATCCTTTTCACTCTTTGGTATATAACCTGGAGGACAGCAAAATTATAGTTTAGGAGCCAGTGGCTATTAACTCCACCAAAATATGTACCTGATTTGGAAGGAACAAGCTCATTTTTCTGAGCTTTGTAGAGAACATGGAATCTAGAGTTAAGCGAGGAAGCTGTGAAGTTCCACAGGTAAAGATCTCTGAGCCAAAGGTCTGCAAAGAATGTGGTTGAATGAAGACAGAAGAATAGACCTTTTATAAATAGAGAACAGATAAAGCATGTGATGGGGCTAGATTCAAAGACCTTTTACAAATGGAGTGTAGCTAAAGTGTGTGAAGGGACTAGGTCTGAAGTCTTTCCAGGAGTATGCCAGCTTTATCAAGATTAACCAGGAGTATGTCATGAACCTGGGCAGGTAAAGCCCCCTTTTTACTCTTGGGTATATAACTCGGAGGACAACAAATTTATAGTTTAGAAGCCAGTGGTTTTTGACTCCACCCAAATGTCTGCCAGATTTGAAAGGAACAGTTCAGCTCATTCTTCTGAGCCGCCTCTACCCATTGTAGAAAGAACATGAAAGTTAAGATAGGCGAGGGAGCTGTGATGTTGTATGAGGCGAGCGCTCTGAGCTGAAGGCCTGCTGATTCAGCCTAGAGTGGCAGAAGAACTCGGTGAACTGCTCACGCCTAAGGGCAGTCAGGATACTAAAACCCCCTCGGTACCAAATCGGGCGAATATAACAAAATTATTTAGATCTATTCCCGCTGAACTTAGAGGAGGAGACATCTGCAAAATGATACAAGCCTCTTGACTATGAAGACCTATTTCTGGTTTGAACTCGGTACAGACCGAATGGAGAGAGACTAATGGACCTTTTGTAAATGGAGAGCAGCTAACGTGTGTGAAGGGGCTGTGTCCAAAGACCTGTGCTGTGTAGAGAACATGAAAGCTAGTGGAAGGTACGGAAGCTGTGAAGTTGCACGAGGAGAGATCTCTGAGCCGAAGACCTGCAAAGAATTGATTGAGTGGAGAGAGAAGAATAGACCTTTTATAAATAGAGAGCAGCTAAAGTGTGGGAAGGGACTGGGTTTGAACACCTTCCAGCAGTGTTAACAGGGCCATGTGTGCTGGGTCCCCTAGGGACCAAGTGCTATATGTGCTGGGTCCCCTAGGGCAGTGGTTCTCAACCTCAGTCCTCAAGTACCCCCAACGGGCCATGTTTTGGGAACTTCCCTTAGCTAAAATAGCTCTTATCAATACCATGTCATTGATATTGATTTAAAGCAGCTGTGCAAAGTAAAGGAAAACCTGAAAACATGGCCTGTTGAGGGTTCTCGAGGACTGAGGTTGAGAACCACTGCCCTAGGGAATTTAACAAAGATTTTGAACTTCTAGTGATATTATTTTTTTCAATGCTGCTAAAGAAAAAAATAAGGATGAGCCTTTTTGCAACCCTAGTTCAGGGGTGTTAAACTCATTTTCATTGTGGGCCACATCAGCATTATGGTTACCCTCAAAGTTGTATCAGTGAGACTAGATTTCCAGAGCACCTCTCCTTTACATACACTGGGGCGTAGCTGGGAAGTGGAAAGTGCTGAGTCTGGTGAAGGACCAGAGGAGCACTGTAGTCAGCTGCTGGAGTCTTCTGAATGCTGAGAGGTGGAGACGAGGGGGCGCTGGATCTGTAGGAGTAGTTCTGTCCTCTCTGCTGCTGACTGCAGAGACAGAGGTGGGGGGGCACAGAGATGAGCCTCCCCAAGGCTGCACGGAGAAGTGCAGGATCTGGTGGAGGAGTTCTGTCCCCCTCTCTGCCACCAACTTCCCAATTAACCATTTTCCTTCCCTGGTGTCATGTGACTCGTTAGTGTTACAAGGTCGCAGGTGTGAATGGGGAGCAGGTGTGTTAAATTTGGTGTTATCGCTCTCACTCTCTCATACTGGTCACTGGAAGTTCACCATGGCACCTCATGGCAAAGAACTTTCTGAGGATCTGAAATAAAGAATTGTTGCTCTACATAAAGATGGCCTAGGCTATAAGAAGATTGCCAAGACCCTGAAACTGAGCTGCAGCACGGTGGCCAAGACCATACAGCGGTTTAACAGGACAGGTTACACTCAGAACAGGCCTCGTCATGGTCGACTAAAGAAGTTGAGTACACAGGATCAGTGTCATATCCAGAGGTTGTCTATGGGAAATAGATGTATGAGTGATGCCAGCATTGCTGCAGAGGTTGAAGGGATGGGGGGTCAGCCTGCACACTGCATCAAATTGGCCTGCATGGCTGTCGTTCCAGAAGGAAGCCTCTTCTAAAGATGATGCACAAGAAATCCCGCAAACAGTTTGCTGAAGAGAAGTAGACTAGAGACATGGATTACTGGAACCATGTCCTGTGGTCTGATGAGACCAAGATAAACTTATTTGGTTAAGATGGTGTCAAGCGTGTGTGGCGGCAACCAGGTGAGGAGTACAAAGACAAGTGTGTCTTGCCTACAGTCGAGGATGGTGGTGGGAGTGTTATGGTCTGGGGCTGCATGAGTGCTGTCGGCACTGGGGAGCTACAGTTCATTGAGGGAAAAATGAATGCCAACATGTACTGTGACATACTGAAGCAGAGCATGATCCCCTCCCCTCGGAGACTGGGCCGCAGGGCAGTATTCCAACATAACGACCCCAAACACACCTCCAAGACGACCATTGCCTTGCTAAAGAAGCTGAGGGTAAAGGTGATGGACTGGCCAAGCATGTCTCCAGACCTAAACCCTATTGAGCATCTGTGGGGCATCCTCAAACGAAAGGTGGAGGAGTGCAAGGGCTCCAACATCCACCAGTTCCTTGATGTCGTCATGGAGGAGTGGAAGAGGACTCCAGTGGCAGCCTGTGAAGCTCTGGTGAACTCCATGCCCAAGAGGGTTAAGGCAGTGCAGGAAGATAATGGTGGCCACACAAAATATTGACACTTTGGGCCCAATTTGGACATTTTCACTTAGGGGTGTACTCACTTTTGTTGCCAGCAGTTTAGACAATAATGGCTGTGTGTTGAGTTATTTTAAGGGGACAGCAAATGTACACCGTTATACAAGCTGTACACTCACTACTTTACATTGAAGCAAAGCATCATTTCTTCAGTGTTAATGAAATTTAAAGGGGAATTGGGACTTTATATGAGGCAGGTGGTGAATAGAAAGGATAATAAATATGTGGTAGGCCAATGAGTTTATTGTCACACAGAGGGTATAAGATCAAACACAATATGAAATACATTGAAACCACCAATTATGTGAATTAGAGTGAAGTTCAGTTCATAAATACATACAATAAATTGTAAAATTACATAATATTCTAAACAGTTCATGCAATTATAAACTTAAAAACAAAATAGCAGCACATTCCAGTTGCCAATGAAGGAGTATGTGTCGGAAAATAACAATTGTAACAAGGATAATGATTATATGCAATGATGATAGACTAATACAGTTTGCATTCTGTCAACGTGTTTCATGTAAACGCACTTCATCAGGAGAAGATGCATCCGTTGGTCTGTAAGAGATATAGATAAACAGATACTGGTAAGTTCTGGTAAGAACCCCAGCATCAAGGAAAGGAGAATAGAAAAGGTCATGATCTGGTTTCTTACATGGGACTGGAAAGCAAGGAGTATGTAATGCTGCAATTAGGGGGATCCGCTAGAGTAAGTCGTCTGTCGCGGGGGCTGAGGAGACTAGACCACGCACGGGGCAGAGGCCCAAACACAAGATCCCCAGGAAGTTAGGTTCTCCATGTGGTGTAAGTGATAATGCCGGGTGAGGCTCTGAGGGAGTCTGTGAATAAATGTTATACTGTGAAGAGCTATCCTACAATAATGATGATTTCTTCAGTGTTGTCACATGGAAAGATATAATAAAATATTTACAAAAATGTGAGGGGTGTACGCACTTTTGTCAGATGCTGTACAACCTTTGACATCAGAAGAGTTTCCGCCTAATATTTAGGGTCTGCAGTAATTATTACAGGCATTGGCTACCTGGTTCTTGACATTTGCCCAGCCCTGGCATCAACCTTAGATTTAATATAGAATATATTTCTACCCATTATTACCACAATAAAAGTAGTATATCACTTACACAATAATGTACAGGGCCATATCAGTGTGTGAAATATGTCATCTATATTACATGTAATATTTTTAGAGGCTGTTAAGGGCATTGGCTGAACCAGATTTTTCCAAATACATTAAGTGTAGGCTTTACAGAATATCCTGCTGTTCTAAAGCAGGTTTTATGTATTGTGCTGTACGAATCCGAAAAGAGGCCAGTTTTATTGTGTATATATTACAGTCCTTTACTGTTCACGAAACACATGCTGCTATACATTAGATGTAAAAAGTATAAACACAGGTATGAGATCTGTTCTGCAGAGACCCCTTATCTCCAATCATCTGAAATACAGAAAGGCAAAACCAGAAAGTAATTGCTTTATGTCTTTATAAAAATGTCATACATTCAGATAGTATTTCCATGATTTTCTCTACTGAAGCTCAATTATTAAAGGCACACTTTCCTATATACAGTGGGGCAAATAATTCTTTCATTCCCTGTAGATTTTGTATGTTTGCCCACTTACAAAAAAATGAAGGGTATATATTTTTTATCATAGGAGTATTTTAAAAGATAAAGAATATTAACCCAAAATCCAGAAAAAACACACGATGCAGATGTTATAATTTGAGTTGCAGTTCAGTGAATAAAATAAGTATTTGATCTCCTACCAACCAACAATAATTCTGGCTCCTATAGACTGGCTACAGTAGGTGCTCATGTGGTACACAGATTAGTCCTGTCAATTTAAGAAGGTGCTCCTAATGACAACTCCTTATGCCCCGTACACACGGTCGGACTTTTGTTCGGACATTCCGACAACAAAATCCTAGGATTTTTTCCGACGGATGTTGGCTCAAACTTGTCTTGCATACACACGGTCACACAAAGTTGTCGGAAAATCCGATCATTCTGAACGCGGTGACGTAAAACACGTACGTCGGGACTATAAACGGGGCAGTAGCCAATAGCTTTCATCTCTTTATTTATTCTGAGCATGCGTGGCACTTTGTGCGTCGGATTTGTGTACACACGATCGGAATTTCCGACAACGGATTTTGTTGTCGGAAAATTTTATAGCCTGCTCTCAAACTTTGTGTGTCGGAAAATCCGATGGAAAATGTGTGATGGAGCCTACACACGGTCGGAATTTCCAACAACAAGCTCCTATCACACATTTTCCGTCGGAAAATCCGACCGTGTGTACGGGGCATTATGTGTATAAAAGACATCTGTCAACAGAATTCCTTCCATTCAAACCTCACAATCATGGGCAAGACCAATGAGCTTTCAAAGGAAGTCAGGGACAAGATTGTAGACCTGCACAAGGCTGCAATGGGCTACAAGACCTTTAGCAAGATACTTGGTGAGAAGGAGATAACTGTTGGAGCAATTATTTGCAAATGGAAGAAATACAAAATAACCATCAATCGCCCTCTGTTTGGAGCTCCATGTAGGATTTCGCCTCCATGGGGTAAGGATGATTATGAGAAAAGTGAGGTATCAGCCCAGAAGTACATGGGAGGAGCTTGTGAATGATCTCAATGCAGTTGGGACCACAGCCATCAAACAAACTATTGGTAACACAAAACGCTGCCATGGATTGAAATTTTGCAGTGCCCGCAAGGTCCCCCTCCTCAAGAAGGCACATATACAGGCCCGTCAGAAATTTGCCAATGAACATATAAAATGATTCAGAGAAGGATTGGGAGAAAGTGCTGTGGTCAGATGAAACCAAAATTGAGCTCTTTGGCATTAACTCGACTTGCTGTCTTTGGAGGAAGAAAAAGGCTGACTATGACCCTAAGAACACTATCCCTACATTCAAGCACAAAGGTGGAAACATTATGCTTTGGGGCTGTTTCGCTGCTAAAGGTACAGGCTGACTTTGCCCCATTGATTGGCCAATGGATGGGGCCATGTATTGTAAAATCTTGGATGAAAACCTTCTTCCCTCAGCCAGAACACAGAAGATGGTTTGTGGATAGGTTTTCCAGCATGGCAATGACCCAAAACATACCGCCAAGGCAACAAAGGAGTGACTCAAGAAGAAGCACATTAAGGTCATGCAGTGGCCTAGCCAGTCTCCAGACCTTAATCCTATGGAAAATTTATGGAGGGAGCTGAGACTTTAAGTTGCCAAGCAACAACCAAGAAACCTTAAGGATTTAGAGAAGATCTGTAAAGAAGAGTGGACCAAAACCCCTCCTGAGATGTGTGCAAATCTGTTAACCATCTACAAAAAACGTCTTACCTCTGTGCTTGCCAACCAGGGTTTCTGCACTAAGTACTAAGTTATAATTTCTCTTGCGGATCAAATATGTATTTTACTCACTGAACTGCAATTCAATTGATAATATTTGTATCTGTTTTTTCTGGATTTTTGGTTGATATTCTGTCTCCGATAATTTGTTCCAGTGTCACTGCTATTGTATGCAGTACTGCATGTAGCCAGAGGTGGGGGGGGGGGCACCGGAGATACTCGGGAACGGAGTGTTTCCGAGCGTCTCTGAGTGTCTCAGAGCATCATCGGCACCCCCGCACCTCTGGCTACATATGGTACTGCACACCCCAGAGGCTTGAATCCTGCTAGTCTTGCTAGACAACGCTCGGAAACCAAGTCAGGATTTTAAAAAAAACAGCTCGATCGCGAAACGTTCATAAACCACGTTACTAGCAATCCGAGGTTTTACTGTACATTTGTTGAACGCTGCCAAAACACTCATCCCCAGCTTATGGATCTCTGCAAAGGTACCAGAGATCTCAGGTTGGTTTCGAAAAATTGATCAGGTAGGAGATGGATGAATTGGTAAGCAGATGTAAGCAGAAAAACCATGTCTTCCTATGTTAAAAATTGAACCAGCTGGCTTCTGTTTAAAGATTCTGATGTATACAAACAGTACCAAAACCAGCATTAACCACTGGGAACTGACTCAGCCCCCCCAGTCCCCCCCCCCCCCCCCCGGGCGATGCGGACTTGTGCCTAGGGGACATCCGGCCTTACCCTGTACCCTTCCTATTCCACCTTATCTACCGAGCCCTCACCTTTCGTCCTTTCGTAATAGTCGTATGATGAAAACTCACATCAGAATGGTGGTATGTCTAAAGGATTGTTTTTCTTTCATAGGGACCGAACAGCAGATGAGAACTCCAATCTTTCTGGACCGTGTGCACCAACATCCCACAAGACTGCTCCCAAACAAGGCAAAAAAACAGCAAAATCTGCACTCAACGTTTCTGCTAAGCCAAACCCACTGGATCAGACTTGTATTCATCCTGAGTCATACAGCATAGCAGCAAGGTAGGTCAAGTCTTACTGGATCATGTGCACCAACATCCCACACTACTGTACCCAAACAAGGCAAAAAAGCAACAAAATCCACATTCAACATTCCTGCCAAACCCACTGGATCACACATGTATTCATCCCGAGTCTGAACATACAACATAGCAACTGTGAGGGGACGCCTGGCACCCAGCCTGGGTGCTTCCGCCAAACAGTGCCTCCTGCCTTCAGCAGACCAAAACCCTTTCAGCAGACCAAGAGCTAATACCAGCCCTTTTATCCCAAGCATCGTACACAAACAAGATGTTGGGATAAGAACTATAGGAAGGACTATTTATTGAACAGAAATGCAGGTTTTTATACACTTCAAAAGCAGGTCAGTCACCACATGTACAATAAAACCAATATATTTACCCAAAACATCATGCAATGGTTATATAAGGAAGTAGAGTTGACATATGGCTAATCCCACCATGTAGGATCCTCCAAGAGTTAGCCAAATTAGCCAACAGACAGAAACCATAGGTGTCTCAATTAACTCACTTAACAATGGGAATTTACACCTAGGAGGCACACAATGAGGAGACAAACATAATATAAACAGTAATCCCACCCCACCTCAGATTGGCCAGTGTTCTGCCGAGAAAGTTCCGCTCGGCGGATAAGTTCCCCCCCTACTGCGCATGCGCAGTAGAATCCGGCGGAAATAGCCGAAGTGGAACAGCTGAAAATCAGCTGTACACGGCGCCTGTAAGAGGGCCCCTCGCGGGCTCGCTTTGCTCGCCACGTTTCAGGCACGGCCTCGCTGCGCTCGGCACTTTTAGATTCCCCCTCTAGGTCCACTTGGATGGTGGGAAAGGAACCTGGACCCAGAGCGCAGGCGCCGTGTACAGCTGATTGAAGCGTTTGAGCTTCGGCTATTTCCGGCGGCCGACAGTAGTACGTACTGCGCAGGCGCTGCGCCTGCGCAGTACAGGGGGGGAACCTATCCGCTGAAGGAACTTATTCGGCAAGACACCGGCAACAGCCTACAAGAGTCTATGAGACAAGCCCATACAATGTTCCAGCAGTCTGAAAAGGTGGAAATAACATATCTATATATTTCTTGAGGGATATTGATGATGAATATTTCTGTCCCAAGTGGAGGGGTTTCTCCAACTCCGTCTGGGGGCCACCATATTCCCTCTGACCATTAACCTGTACAAGATTAATATTACACCTTTCCATCCAATCCTGAAGGGAAGCTTTATTGTCCTTATTCAAAGAATTAATGTAAGTCATGCTCTCAGCGTTCATCACATTGTCCATCATTATAGAATGCTCTGCTTCCTCCATGGGCCATAATCAGTGGGTAGGAGGCTTGCCCCTAGTCCTCTTCAGAAGCCCCTTGCCTGGTTGGGTCTGGTTGGGAAGCTCAGTTCAACCTGATGCCAGTTCAATGTTCAGCATCATTTACATTACTGTGGTCTCAGCCACAGTTTGCAGCAAACTGTGGCTGGGTGCCCAGTTGTGTGTGGACAGCCGTGGCAAGGAAGTCTGTACATAGCGCTTAGAGCAGCAACAGCTGTCCACCAGTGTTTGGAAGTAATCACACATGGAACCACTACCCTGCAGTTAGGAACAGATGCAAGCAACTTGAGGCCGCTGTCAGCCTGTCCTTACTTTGTACAGTCTTCCTGGCCCTCCACTGTCTATGTTGGGGAGAATTTCAAGTTAGGACAGCAGAAAGTAATCAAATCTTGCCAACAGGGACACACACTGAAGCAAAATATTTTCCAGCAGACAATGTAGCACTCTGTCTATAATCTATATAGTAGTGGCAGACCTTAAAGTGGTTCTAAAGGCAGAAGGTTTTTTTAATGCATTCTATGCATTAAGATAAAAAAAAAACCTGTGTGCAGCAGCTCCCCTAATACTTACCTGAGCCAGATCTTGATCCAGCAATGTTGCACGAGAGACTCGGCTGTTCGGAGCTTTCCCTCCTATTTGGCTGAGACACAGCAGCGGGCGCCATTGGCTTCCACTGCTGTCAATAAAAGCCAGTGAGCCAAAATGGAGAGATATGGGGTGGGACCGAGCCACGGGTCCGTGTCTGAATGGACACACAGAGCAGTGGCTTAGCTCTGGTGCCCCCATAGCAAGCTGCTTGCTATGGGGGCAGGAAGGGAGGGGCCAGGAACGCCGGCGAGGGACCCGAGAAGAGGAGGATTGGGGCTGCTTTGTGCAAAACCACTGCATAGAGCAGGTGAGTATAACATGTTTGTTATTTTTAAACAAAAAGCGAGACTGTAGTATCACTTTAATTGCAAACAAATTGATCTTTATCACAAATATTTTATTTACTTGTGGGAATTTCTACCATGTTTTAGGGCAATTACAGTGTCACCTTCATCAGTGCTATGGATACATATTATGTAAAAAGTAAAATATCAGATTCAAAATATGAATAATATCTAAAAATATTCGTTGTTTAGTTTAAACAAAAATACTAGTTATGTAGTAAAATTAGGTGACATTCATTAACCGAGCAAATATGATTTCTTCAACAACCTGGTGAACTTCTATTGTGTTTTCTGAGCATCCTCATTGGAGCGATTCTCTTTGCTTCCTATCCTAGTGACAGAAGAAAAGGAAGCAGGCTGACCGCAGTAAAATCCTGACAGAGGTTCCAAGATTCAACTTTTGCAAAAAAAATAACAAATTAAATGCACATATATTAGTAGAATGTGCATTTGTTATTTTTTGATGATGGGTGCAATGCCAGGCTCCTGCAAACTGTTTCCTGCTGTTCTTTGTCTGTACTGAGGTTGAAGGGTTGACGATCTGGAGGAAGTGTCAGTGGACTACAAGTGTGGTGATCACTGCATTTGCGTTCCATTAAAGTATTTGTAAGCACGCCTCTTCAAAGGGGCATTATATTACAGCATATACAATTATATGTCTGAACACATCTTTATTTAACCACTTTACAACCGCATGTATACTGCAGCAGGGTGGCCGCTGTGCACCGGATCATGTACCTAGTACGTGATCCGACACTTTCGGGTCTGGGGCGTGTATGCGCGCCGCCGGTGCACAGCGATTGTGATTAGACACAGCGCGAGCTTATCTGTGGGTACCATGGACTCGATGTCCGCTGGTACCCACCAATCATTAGGTAGAGAATCAGAATGGCAGTCTGACTATGTAAACAAGACAGATCACTGTTCTGTCAATAGGTAAGGCATTGATCCTGTGTTCCTGCAAAGCAAGAACATGGAATAATGCCTTTCCCTAGTTAAAGCACCTCCCACACTGTGAGAAAACACTGGTTAGGCACACAGTTAACCCCTTCCCAGCCAGTGTCATTAGTACAGTGACGGTGCATTTTCTTAGCACTAATCACTGTATTGGTGTCACTGGTCCCCAAAAAGTGTCAGTTAGTTTCTCGACTGTCCGCTGCAATATCGCAGTCCCGCTATAAATTGGTGGTCGTCGCCAGGGGCGTCGCTAGGGGGTGGCTTTTGGGGCTATAGCCCCGAATCTGGGTCCAATAGCCCCGAGTCTCTGCAGGGGTCCCCAAGGGGAGGGGAGGCTCTCTGGGGACCCTTATGTAAGTGGGGGGCTCTCTGGGGACCCTGATGCTAGGGAGAGGCTCTCTGGGGACCCTGATCTTAAGGCAGAGGCTCTCTAGGGACCCAGATTTAAGGGGGAGGCTCTTTGGGGACCCTAATGTAAGGGGGGCTCTCTGGGAACCCTGATGTAAGTGGGGGTGGCCCTCTGGGTACCCTGATGAAAGGGGGAGGCTCTCTGAGGACTCTGATGTAAGGAGGAGGGTCTCTGGGGACCCTGATGTAAGGGGGCTCTCTGGGGACCCTGATGTAAGTGGGGGGGGGGCTCTCTGGGGATATATATATACACACACACACGTATATTACTGTATATACATGTGTATGCCCGCCCAAGCGTGTGACTTTCTTTACTACGCTGCTATGGGCTCTAGCCCCAGATCTTTTGTAGACCTAGCGACGCCCCTGGTCGTCGCCATTACTAGTAAAAAAATATATATATCCCATAGTTTGTAGGCGCTATAACGTTTGCGCAAACCAATCAATATACGCTTATTTATTATTTTCAAAATATTTAGCAGAATACATATTGACCTAAATTGATGAAGACATTTATTTTATTTTTTTATTTTTATTGGATATGTTTTATAGCAGAAAGTAAAAAAAATTGTTTCTTTTTTTTTTTTCAAGATTGTCTTTTTTTGTATATAATGCAAAAATTAAAAAACGCAGAGGTGATCAAATAGCACCAAAAGAAAGCTCTATTTGTGGGAAAATAAGGAAATGTGGTTAAGTACTACAATTACACTTGCCGTGGTAGCAGAGAATTTCCAGATTTCTGTAAGTTGATTCAAATTTGACAGCTGCTACGGGGTAGTAGAAACCCCCTCACAGTCTCAGAGAGCGATCTGTTGTAGGGGTGACAAGGTCCACTTGGCTCCCTAAATATAGGTGTAACAAGTAATAATAAAGTGATTGTAAAGGCTTGTTTGTTTTTTTTTTAATAGCAAACATGTTATACTTACCACCTCTGTGCAGTTGGTTTTGCACAGAGCAGCCCGGATCCTCCTCCTCTTGGGTCCCTCTTTGCTGCTCCTAGCTCCTCCCTCCTTTGAGTGCCCCTTAGCCAGCAGCTTGGTACAGGGGGCACCCAAGCCAAGTCAGAGCTCCATGTATCCATTCAGACACAGAGCCCTGACCTGGCCCCGCCCCTCTCTTCTCTGATTGGCTGACTGAATTTGACAGCCACGGGAGCCAATGATGCCGCTGCTCTGTCTCAGCCAACCAGGAGGAGTGTACTGGATGGCTGAGAAGATCAAGGACATCTCTGGAGAGAGAGAAGAAGCTCAGGTAGGTAATTAGGGGGTGCTGGTGGGGGCTGCATAGAATGCATTAAGATAAAAAAACCTTCTGCCTTTACAACTCCTTGTTTTTTGTTTTTTTTTGTTAAAAAATAGCAAACATGTTATACTTGCCTCCTCCGTGCAATTGGTTTTGCACAGAGCAGCCGGTTAGGGTTACGGTGGTTGGGGTTTCCCCTTGAAGAACAAAATTAGGACTCAGGGATTGGAATACGGACCTCCTTCAAAGGTCAGTAGGCATGTCCTCAGAGGTCAAGAGGCATGGCTGACCCACCCCCACCAAAGTGTTCCACCTACCCCAACTAAGTCGGGGAAGGAACAAGTCAGGGAAAGCGCTTAGGGGCCTGACCCCTCTTCCGCCGCAGACAAAAGTAATCTCGCGGCGAATCCGCCGCAGAGACCACTTTTATCGGAAACCGGACCGCTTACTGAAGAAGAGGATTACCCAGGTTATGGTAGCTAGCTGCTTCCATAACAACAATACCCCTCTTCAAAGTGCCGACGTATATCGGCATGAGCCGGTCCAGAAGTGGTTAATAGCTATGGGCGGAAGTGACATTTTGACATCGCTTCCGCCCTGTAATGGTATGGAGCCGGGTGGGGGCCATCTTTCCCTCACTCGACAGCCAGCCAAGCAGGGAAAAGGACTAGATCCCATCCGCCGCTGCCGGCGTCTCCGGTAAGCTGCGGAGGGCACCAGAGCACAGCGCCAGGGGGCCCTCTCCTGCCACCGATAAAAGTGATCTTGCGGTGTATCCGCCACTGAGACCACTTTTATCTGAAAGCAGACCACCCACTGAAGAAGTTAAGCCGGGAATTTCTTTGGTTTTGTTTTGCATCCAGTAAAAATAACTCCCTCTGTCAAAGCCACTAGTGCGGGTATGAGCCGATACCGGACCACTCCACCGTCACTTCCAGGTTATCACATCTGCTGCAGCATGTGACGTCACGTCCAGTTGCTGTACAGCTACACATTGTTGATATTTACATGTCGGCCCTGAGCAGTGGTGGTGGCCAGTGGGGTTCTTGTGAATGGGAGGCTTGTAAATGTTGAAGATAAAAGAAAGGGCGCACCAACCTAGTGCATTATCTTTTGGATATAAATTTATTAAAAAAGATAAAAAAGAACCTACTTACAAAACATTAGTAACGTTTTAGCAATAAATGGTCATCAGATAGCAGCATTCAGTCAGAGATGAGCAATTCACCAGGGATCACGGAGGAGGCCACAGGGATCACTGCAACTGACGCGTTTCGAGGGGTAAGTCCCCCCTTCCTCAGAGCACAGCTTGTAAATGTTGCACAGATGTTGTATGTGTACAACGTATAGATAACTTCTTATGTGGGGTCTTGCTTCAGCTCTACAAATCTTTTTTTTCATTTGAGCTAGAGTAACAGGGGGTTAGAACCCTTAGTCCTCATGCGCACTGGATGCCAGTAGTGTTAGCTGTTGAAAGCTGTAAAATTAGTTTTTGCAGTAGCATTTTTCAGCGTTTTCTATCATGTGTTTAGTTTTTTTTTAGCAAAACTATACTCCCACAAAAGCTTATGGCTCAAAAATGCTCATAAATGGCGAATAGCCACGTTTTTCAGTGTGTTTTTTTTTTTTTCAAAGTCGTATTAGTTTTACAGCTGAAAAACTCCTCTTTATACTCACTAGTTCAACCCCTGCCAAAAAATGCTGATAACAGCCTATGTGTGCATGGAAAAAAAAAATGCCTGAAGCCAAAAACATCCAGTGTGCATGAGGCCTTATAATTTTTTGGTTTTTTTTGTCATTTGTGTCTCATTTCCTGTCCCATATCCAAAATAAAAAGTGAGAAGAAATTCCTCCAGAACTAATGTTGGAAGATTTCCCCTCTATTCCTGTTCTGGTGAAAACCCAATATTGGGGATTTTCTTTCACTTGCACTCTCAATGATAAGGGTGAATGTAATGGGGGCCATAGACAGCAATAAAAACCTTACAAGTGTTCTCATCCCTCTATATTTTTATCCAAAACTAAAAAAAAAATAAAAAAATTTGCCTTTAGTTATAGTTTAAAGAGGAAGTAAATCCTGATGGGTTTTACTTCCTCTTTTGCTCCCTGCAAATTAAAAGCATAATGGGCTAGTATGCATCACATACTAGCCCATTATGTGACACTTACCTGCAAACGAAGACTGCGCTGTCCCATGTGCAGGCTGCGTCCATCTTCGCCCCTCTTCCTTCCGGGGGGGCCGGGGACTCCGGCTCTGTGACTGGCCAGAGTCACGTGACGTCACTCCCGCAGGAGCCGTCAGTAACGGCACACACTAGGGGAAGAAACAGCTCGGTGGTCCGTTTCTTCACAGCGCATGCGCTGATGACATCGGCAGACTACAAGTGAAGTATCTCCTAAACGGCGCACGTTTAGGATATATTTCCACTACGTATAGGTAAGCCATATTCTAGGCTTACCTATAGGTAAAACTCACACAAAAGGGTTTACAACCACTATAACCACTAAGGCCCCTTTCACACTTGTGCGACTTCAAAGTCGTGCGATTTTACCGTGATTTTGCTGCGATTTCGGAGCAGTACTACTTTGTACGACTTTGCCACAACTTTGGCTTTAACAAATTAAAACATACATGGTGTGAGGCTTGTGCTTACAAAGTCATACTGAAATAATGTGTATATTATTCAGGTACGATTTGCATGCTACTTGAGGGTTTAACATTGAGGTCTATGGACATCAACTCGCATGGAAGTTGGACAAAAGTAGTGCAGGGACTACTGTGAAGTCGGCACGACTTAAAGTTGTGCCAATATGAATGGTAGTCATTGAAAATCATGGAGAATGACTTGTCATACGATTTTGCAGTACAAAATCGTGGGACAAGTCGTGTAAGTGTGAAAGGGGACTTCAGCCCCAGACCATTTGGCTGGCAAAAGACCAGAGCACTTTTTGCGATTCGGCACTGCGCCGCTTTAACTGACAATTGCGCGGTCGTGCGACGTTGCTCCCAAACAAAATCAACGTCCTTTTTTTCCCCCCACAAATAGAGCTTTCTTTTGGTGCTATTTGATCACCTCTGCGGTTTTTATTTGCGCTATAAGCCTAAACAAAAAAAAATTCGACAATTTTGAAAAAAACGCATTATGTTTTACTTTTTGCTATAATAAATATCCCCAAAAAATATATTAAAAAATTATTTTTTTTCCTCAGTTTAGGCCGATATGTATTCTTCTACACATTTTTGATGAAAAAAAATCGCAATAAGTGTTTATTGATTGGTTTGCGCAAAAGTTATAGCATCTACAAAATAGGGGATAGTTTTATGGCATTTTTATTAATATTTTTTTTTTTTTACTAGTATGGTGGCGATCAGCTATTTTTATCATGACTGCGACATTATGGCGGAGAGATCAGACACTTTTGTCGCTATTTTGGGACCAATCACATTTATACAGCGATCAGTGCGATTAAAAATGCATTGATTACTGTGTAAATGTGACTGGCAGTGAAGGGGTTAACCACTAGGGGGCAGTGAAGGGGTTAAGTGTGTCCTAGGGAGTGATTCTAACTGTGGGGGGGAGGGGAGGGGCTACGTGTGACACGACACTGATCACCACTCCTGATTACAGGGAGCTGTGATCAGTGTCCTGTCACTAAGCAGAACGGGGGAATTGCTTGTGTACATCAGCATTTCCCCGTTGTTCTTCTCCGTGAGACCATCGCGGGTATCCCCACAGACATCGAGTCCGCGGGACCCGCAATCACACTCACTGAGCTCGCGGTGGGCGCGAGTCCGCAAACCACTTCTTAAAGGGCAATGTACAGGTACGTTAATATGCCTGTACGTTCCCTTCTGCCGATGTATATTGGCGTGAGCTGCTTGGCAAGCGCTTAACGTGCACTTATCTCTTCACAGAGAAACGATACAAATTTCACACATCAGCTTGGTTATCAGCATTTGTAAATGTTACAATTGGGAGTTCCATTTCGTGTTTATCTCCATGTTCAGAGCAGCTGTCGGTGTATCTGTAAATGAGATGCCGTGTTGCAGGCTCGATAACCCAAACTTGTTTTTCTTCCTTTCATTGTCATGTTATTTTTCTGTGTTTTTAATTGTGCACTGATAGCTCATACATATTTAACACTGCATAACAGCATATAATGATTTTTGTTTTGTTTTGCAAGAGCTAATGTTGCACCGCCATTAATCTCGGGGTATTGGAACAGAATGTAATGGGGTATCACATTGCAGAGCTGTAACACATGATACTGTTTACTCCCGAGTCGGGTTACAGGAACGTACCTTCCAGTGCTCAGGATAACCGCACACGGATGTCTAATGTTAACCCTTTTTGCTGCAGCATTTAAAATGTATGGAACAATGATGGATAGAAATAGGACAGCCCTTAGAAGCAATCCACCTCTGTGGAGAGTGAAGTTTAAAGGGTAACTTCACTTTCGTAGCCAAAAAAAAATTAAAAAAAGCATATACCAGTGGTTATATAAGGAAAATATTTCAATATATGAACATCAATCCAAAAAACAAAAAAGTGTAATACAAATGCTCAAAACATATAAAATGTAATATTAGGTGCACACATCCAGTATACATTTAAATCACAATTCCCCATGCGTGTGCTAAAATAGCATGTATCTTCTTAACCGCCCCCCTCGACCGTGCTATAGACGAATGACGGCTACAGCATGATCACACATTTCCGGGAGGGTATCTATTGATGTCATTCGGGGAGCCGGGTAAAGGGACAGTCACAGGGGCCCTTTACCATGTGATCAGCTGTGTCCAATCACAGCTGATCATAGTGTAAACCAGGTTTGATGGTTATCGTCGGTCCTCTCCTTACACCGACAGCGCCTGAGGAGAGACGGTAAGCGGCAATTCACACAGGACATCTACAATGATAATCAGGGCATTGATCATCAGTGCAACCCCATCAATACTGCCTTTCAGTGCCCATCAGTGATGCCTGTTGGTGTCCATCAGTGCAGCCTCATCAGTGCCCATCAGTGATGCCTGTTGGTGTCCATCAGTGCAGCCTCATCAGTGCCCATCAGTGATGCCTGTTGGTGTCCATCAGTGCAGCCTCATCAGTGCCCATCAGTGATGCCTGTTGGTATCCATCAGTGCAGCCTCATCAGTGCCCATCAGTGATGCCTGTCGGTGACCATCAGTGCTGCATATCAGTGCAGCCTCATCAGCGCACATCAGTGAAGGAGAAAAATTACTTATTTACCAAACTTTATAACAAACTAAGAAACTTTTTTATTTATTTTTTCAAAATTTGCAGTGTTTTTTTGTTTGTTTAGCAAAAAATAAAAAACCCAGCGGGGATTAAATACCACCAAAAGAAAGCTCTATCTGTCTCAAAAAAATGATAAAAATGTAGTTTGGGTACGGGGTAGCATAAGCGAGCAATTATCATTCAAAGTGTGACAGCGCTGAAAGCTGAAAATTGGCCTGGGCAGGAAGAGGGTAAAAGTGCCCTGTAGACAAGTGGTTAAAAAAGTGTTTATTCACGTGTGCAACAAAGTCCCATAAATATATTAGAAATAGTCCATAGTAGCTGTATTCAAAAACCAAGAGTCTCCACTTCTTCCATTTAGAAGTTCCAGTGCAGCACTTCAATCAAATGAACGTGTCCCCCACAGTGTTTCAGATGTGCCCTCCCCTTAAAATAGGGCCTATACGCTAATATTGGTCACCAGCGCATTCCCCACAGCCTCAGAGGTATAGATATAGGTGCAAGGATGTTCCGTTCTTCCTCCAGTTCTTCAGGATTAGTATCCCTTTAAAAGGCCAGTTAGTTTTTCTCTGGTACGCTTGGTACGCTCACTCTCATGTTCAGGCCAGCTATATACTCCATTCAAGAGGTGCTCTCCATTGTGTAATACATTAAATAATCCCATGTTTTTTAAAAAGAAAATTACTCAGTGAAATAAAATTGCAAGTGATAATACTCCTACAATCCCAGGGGGCACAGTATCAGCACTTTTTCGAGTCTAAGTGATGACGTCATCTGTCTCCGCCCTTATGTGTTGCGTCACTTGTCACATGATTTTATCAGAGTGTACAGAAGGCCCCCAGAAATATAATTTCATGTTTCTGTGTAGAACTCTGCACTAAGATATATGTCAGGTTTTAGGAGTCATCTGCAACAAAAACGTCATTTTTGGTGAGATACTACCTAAGCGTTAATCACTTCTATAAAGATGCAGACACTGCAAATTTTCTCATCAGAACCCTGAAAGTGCATCAGCTGCTTGTAATAAATTAGTCACTCCCATTCAGAATTAGATCTGCACAGGACAGGATAAAGAGCAGAAACTGTTAGGAATCTGCAACAAAGTGTGTTAAAATCCATAGATCACCCAGATGGGGTTTTTTTTTTTTCTTAACAAAAGTGGAGTTTCTCTTTAAATTAAGTAAATCTTTCATGAGAGAAATATATAGTGTATGATTACTTTTCTTACTACAAATGTTAGTTGCCTGGCTATCGTGATTAAAGTGTATGCAGACTCCTACAATGAACTTCTCCTTTTTGCTCCCTTCGATCTGTTAAGTAATAAATATACCATTGATTAGCGCCTTGAGGCGATTCAGTTCGCATTTGCAGCGCTTTACAAATCATTCATTCATTCATTTACAAAGCATTCATTCATTGATAACGTTTTGTTATATCTTTTTGATATGTAAAAAACATACTTGCCAGAAATCCAGAGAGCTGATAACTTTGTGTGCTATCTGCCTCTGCTGCTCTTTATATTGTTCCCAGTTCTCTCTGGGGACTACCAAACACCTCCCCTCTGTTAGGCTTCTCTCACATGGGCAGCCAGGAGGCAATAAAAACAGGAAGTTGATCTGTATTTTTACTGACCACCTACAAGCAGACAATAGTGCCTCTTGATTGAGTACACATTGCCTCAGCCACAGTGCTTTGTAACTTGACATGCCTTGTTTGGCAGGTGTCACCACCTGTCATCTCTCCCATGTAAATGAATAGTACTGCGAAGCAACCATGACACAAACATTTGGCTCACAGGTGCAGCACAATCCCACAATGCAAAAATACCGTTCAGCAGGGAAAAAAATGGCCTGCATTACCTCCTTTAACCATCCTCTGAAACGTGATACATCACAGATCACTTTTCAAATAAACACTGCTACTAGTGTATTAGAAGATTGATTTGATTGAAGAGCCAAGCAAATGTGACAGTTGGCAATCCCGGCATTCCAGGAATGGAACTGTTTTTTTTATAAATCGATGTGTTTAGTTCTGCTTTATGATTTACTGCTGTTCAGGGGCTCTGGGCTTCAACAAAATGGCAGCCTCCAGCAAGAAGAAATAGGAGCAACGCTAAAGGCAATTTACAGCACAGACTAATTTTAGTAGCATAAATATTAATGTGGCATGTATGTTCCTTGCTAAAGAACATTATTTATGATCAAGTTGTTATGGGTAAAGTTCTACTTTAACATACAACGTGAAGCAATTCCCAACTTATAAAATACAAAAAAAATCTTAATTCTGCCACCAATGCAGATAATCTATTATGAATATAGTAAAATAAAAAAAAAAGTGCTTAAAAAGTCTCTCAAAGAAATAAGTCCCAAAAGGCCAAAATTCTTCACTATGCCAAGAAGTGATCATCTCCTCCCATTTATAATCCACACGTGAATACACACAGTGATTAGTTAGACTCTAAAAACTCAAAAGAGAATATGTGACCCCTTTTCTCAAAAGAAAGTCAACAAATGCTTACTATAAACTCCATGCAATGCTGGGGCTCTGTTGCTTTATTGTTCATTCAGCAGACGGTGGTTGAGTATTATTATTATTATTATTATTATACAGGATTTATATAGCACCAACAATTTGTGCAGAGCTTTACAATGTGAGGGCAAACAGTACAGTTACAATACAATTCAATACAGGAGGAATCAGAGGGCCCTGGTCATTAGAGCTTACAATCAAAAAGGGGAGGGTGATACACAAGGTAATAACTGATGGAAAAAAATAAAAGTACAGTTTTTAGGTGGAGGCAGGTTGGAGAGAAGTTTTCAGGGATTGCCCAAAAGTGGTTAGATTAGGAGTTAATCTGACAGATTGGGGTAGGGAATTCCAGATGATGGGAGAGGTTTGGGAAAAGTCCTGGATGTGACAAGAACAGAGGAGGAGGTCTTGGGAGGAACGAAGAGAAGGATTTGGTTGGTATTTTAAGACAAGGTTAGTGATGTAGCGGGCGGAGGGGGGTGAATGGCTTTATAAGTTATTGGTATTTTGAATTTAATTTGTTGGGTGAGCTGAAGCCAGTGGAGGGATTGGCCAACACTGAAAGGTTGGTAAGGTGGATGAGTCTGGAATCAGCATTCATGATGAACTGAAGGGGGGATAGCCTATGTAAAGGTAATCCAATGAGGAGGGAGTTGCAGTAGTCGAGGTGAGAGATAACCAGGGAGTGAATTAGGACCTTTGTGGTGTTATTGGTTAGGAAGGGGTGTATTTAGGAGATGTTGAGGTGCCAAGTTTGGACATTGGACGCGGGGCCGAAGGAAGAGTTCAGGATTACACCTAGCACCTTGGCATGCTGGGGGTGGGTTGATCTTTGGGCCATTGATCTTGACAGAGAAGTCAGGGGAAGGGGCAGGTGGTAAGTAACCAAAGTGAAGTGGAGAAAAGTAGGGACAGTCTCCTGGCTATACTGTATGGCAGAGATATGAAATTCACAGGAACCAAATTGCAAACCCTGTGGCAAGGGATACAGTCATCATATACATTTTTACCCATTTAACTAGGTCTATACAATGCAGTTAGTGCATTGTTCAAACCGTAAATAAGGTCCTGTTCACACCAGGAGTTAGTGGGACTGCGCTGGCCGCCAAGGCAAGGCAAAATGCCTAGTTTCCAACAGGCTAGTTGATGGTATGTGTGGCATGCCATACTTTTTTTTTCTCAGTATGGTGCGACAGAAAGTACTACATCACACCACGCTGCCGCCAGTAGAACTTAAAGTGGTTGTAAACCCTCTCCTACACCCAGTAAAGTCAACAGCTTCAGTTGATACACAGAGATGAAACAAATCCTCCTACATAAGTTTTACTTGCATATCTGCTGTCTTCCCTTCCTACACCCTTTGGAAAGTGCAGATCATGTTAGAAATCTTTCTTCCTCTTTCAGCAGTGGGTGCGGAGTTGGAGCATACACTGTGTGAGAGCTGATTGGAGGAAAGGCACCCCCCTCCACATAGGCAGAGGAATGACGGAACTTGCAGAGCTGTATTGTGAATCGACAAGCTCTCTGCTTATCTATCTATAAGCTCCCTCCCCGACACAAATTTTCAGCTGCTGTTATCTCCTGTGTCAGAGAGCTTCTCAGAAGTGACTCATGCTGATAACAGAGGAACAGAGCGCCAGAGAGAAAAGACGCTTAGAGCTTTAGAGAGAGATAAGTAAACACTACAGGTACTGTATTTATTGTCGTATAACACTCACTTTTTCACCATGAAAATCGGGTGCAAATAGTGGGTGCTTGTTATACGCCAATACTTCAATTTCGGCTGCCTGGGAGGCAATGGGCGGGGGGGGGGGTGTGAGTGCCTTTAGATTACATACAGTGAGAATCTCCTGTTTACTTGGCGGCCTCTGTAATAGGAAGTCAATAGATGGCGATGGTGAGGCTGCTGCATTGATGGTAATGGTGAGGCTGCTGCATTGATGGTAAAGGTGAGGCTGCTGCATTGATGGCAATGGTGAGGCTGCTGCATTGATGGCAATGGTGAGGCTGCATTGATGTGGACTAATAAGGCTGCATTGATGGCACTTTTGAGGCTGCGGGTGGGCATTGATCAGGCTGCATTGATGGCAATGGTGAAGCTGCAGATGGGCACTGACCCTTATTTTGCTTCAAAGTTCCTTATTTAAAATTTAAGTTTTTTTCCTGAAACTTCCCTCTTAAAATGAATGTGCGTGTTATACGCCTGTGCGTGTTATATGCCGATTAAATACGGTATATGTGCTTAGGTCAAATTTCATGAATGGGGTTTACAACCACTTTAATGAACTTAATGAAATTTTCTTCATTCAACATGTTCGCATAAAGGAAAAGCATTGGCACTGCTGTCATTCTACCGCACATTAGCGCAGCTACTGGTGTGAACGGGCCCTAAAACCTTTTTCTAGTCCCCTCTATGTGAACTAAAATTGATATTTAAACAACTATCTTTTTTTTTTGTATAATCCACTCACCTTGAACTGCATCATTTAACTTCCTTCTTAGCAATGACTTTTAAAAATAGAGACAATCAATACAATGCATTATCACTAAAGCATAACACTGTGCTATGTATTGATTGCTCTCCTGTCTTCAGCTTTATCCCGGGCATCCTCAATCCGTGTTTAAACAGAAACTGGATATGCTATCTCCAGCCCGATTAAGTACTTCAAAGTCTGGTAACAAGCAAGGCTTGGCAGTCCTACATCCTGTTTTAAACCGGCCAGTCCTGTTGGTAGTAATTTTGCAATCGATAGGCCTGTATTAGGCTGCTTTCCCCTGTTGAAAAATATGACCCTGTTTGAAGGTGGATAATCATGTTAGGTAAACACTGTGTCCGGTTTTAAAACTGGCATTTAATAAAGCAAAGTAGGGTTTTCAAAGGCTTACCCCGGTGTTTTTACTCCTGATGTGTAAAGCTATTTTAAGGACATTCTAGAATTGGGATTTTCATTGAGGTTTTCCTGGACATGACTGCAGATATTGCTTTCCGGTAGTTTGGTTTCAGTACCGACATCTCATGAGTGACTCAAAGATACTTTTTTTGGAACTCTACATTCTCAGCTTTCAGTCTGCTTTAGTTGTGGTTAAGCCAGACTCATCTTTTGGTAAATCTCATAACCGAATGAATGACTAAAATTAAATCAAGTTTTCAGACATATTGTGGTATGACTATGATTAAAGAATTTTATTGGATAACATGAGCACAAGCTGGTTTGAAGGGTCAGTCTACACAAAAGCCATATGTCAGTTATAGGTTTACTCATATTGTATATATTTGTGTATGCTGACAAAAGCTCTTGTAGCCATATGTCAGGATAAAATAATTTTAAAAAAGTACTGTAGTGCATATGTGCAATGCATACACATTCCTCTGTTTTATCCGTATAAAGACCCCACCAAAACTAAAAAATGCACTCTGCTCCTACAGTCATTATTTTCCTCAAAATTCCACAAGCAATACCCCATAATAACAACGTGAAAGACGTTTGTTTGAAATCTTTGCAAATTTATTAAAAATGAAAAACAAATTATAAAATCTCATGTACATAAGTAGTCACAGCCTTTGCTCAATACTTCGTTGAAGCACCTTTGGCACCAATTACAGCCTCAAGTCTTTTTGAGTATGATGCTACAAGCTTGGCCCACCTATTTTTGGGCAGTTTCTCCCATTATTCTTTGCAGGACCTCTCAAGCTCCATCAGGTTGGATGGGGAGCGTTGGTGCACAGCCATCGTAAGATCTCTCCAGAAATGTTCAGTCGGGTTCAAGTAGGGCTGGAAGATTTTCTTAAAAAAAAAAATCTTCGATTCTCTTAAAAAAACTCAATTCACGATTCGAATCAAGTTTTTTTTGTTTTTTTGGAAACCGCGCCAGTCCCGAGGCGCTGCGGGCATGAGCTTTTAGGCGAGGCAGCGGCTTCGGCCTAGTCCGTGGCGTCCGGCCTCGCGGACTAGGCCAAAGCCGCGGCCTCACCTAAAAACTCCTTGCCCGCAGCTCTTCAGGCCCGGCACGGTGTCCGCGCCGGTCCGGAGGCGTTGCGGGCATGAGTTTTTAGGCGAGGTCGCGGCTTCGGCCTAGTCCGCGGCGTCCGGCCGTGGCCGCGGACTAGGCCGAAGCCGCGGCCTCGCCTAAAAACTCATGCCCGCAGCGCCTCGGGACCGGCGCGGTGAAAAAAATCTAAAAAAATCGAATTGCTTAAATTTTGAATCGATTTGACCTCTCAACTCGATTCAAGATTTCAATCCATTTTTTTCCCAGCCCTAGGTTCAAGTCTGAGCTCTGGCTGGGCCACTCAAGGACATTCACAGAGTTGTTCCGTAGCCACTCCTTTGTTATGTTGGCTGTGTGCTTAGGGTAGTTGTCCTGTTGCTAGATGAACCTTCACCCCAGTCTGAGGTCCAGAGCGCTCTGGAGCAGGTTTTCATCAAGGATGTCTCTGTACATTGCTACATTCATCTTTCCCTCAATCCTGACTAGTCACCCAGTTACTGCTGCTGGAAAACATCCCCACAGCATGATGTTGCCACTACCATGCTTCACTGTAGGGATGGTATTGGCCAAATGAGTGGTGCCTGGTTTCCTCTAGACATGACACTTGCCATTCAGGCCAAAGAGTTCAATCCTTCTTTCATCAGACCAGAGAATTTTGTTTCTGATGGTCTGAGAGTCCTTTAGGTGCCTTTTGGCAAACTCCAGGCAGGCTTTCATGTGCCTTTTACTGAGGAGTGGCTTCCATCTGGCCACTCTACCATACAGGCCTGATTAGTGGAGTGCTGCGGAGATGGTTGTTCTTCTGGAAGGTTCTCCTCTCTCCACAGAGAAACGCTGGAGCTCTGTCAGAGTGACTATCGGGTTCTTGGTCACCTCTCTGACTAAGGCCCTTCTCCCCCCAATCGCTCAGTTTGGCCAGGCAGCCCGCTCTAGGAAGAGTCCTGGTGGTTCCAAACTTCTTACATTTACGGATGATGGAGGCCACTGTGCTTATTGAGACCTTCAATGCTGCAGAAATGTTTCTGTACCCTTCCCCAGATCTGTGATTTAATGCAATCCTGTCTCAGAGGTCTAAATGCAATTCCTTGGACTGCATGGCTTGATTTGTGCTCTGACATACATGGTTAATTGTGGGACCTAATATAGACATTAGAGATGGGCTCAGGCATGTTCGGGATCCTAGTCCCACTCAACTGCCCGATCACACCAGGAAGCAGACGCTGCACACTGCTAACCACAGGCAGTGAGACATTTCCCTGTCTGCGCCTGAACAGACCGGGAAATGTCTCACTGCCTGTGATTAGTGGCGTGCAGTGTCGGCTTCCTGGCCAGATGGGGCAGGTGGGTTGGGACTAGGATCCAAACACGCCTTTGCCCATCTCTAATAGACAGGTGTGTGCTTTTCCAAATCATTCCACTCAATTGACTTTACCACAGGTGGACTCCAAACAAGTTGTAGAAACATCTCAAGGACGATCAGTGGAAACAGGATCTTAGCTCAGTTTTGAGTGTCATGGCACAGGCTGTGAATACTTATTATGTACATGGGATTTTTTTTTGTTTTTTTATTTTTAATAAATTTGCAAAGATTTCAAAGAAACTTCTTTCAAGTTGTCATTATGGGGTATTGTTTGAAGATTTTTGAGGAAAATAATTGAATCTATTCCATTTTGGAATAAGGCTGTAAAATAACAATGTGGAAAAAGTGAAGCGCTGTGAATTTTTTCTGTATGCACTGCAAGTCTTCTTGGGCTAACACAGAGCATTTTTGTGGACTGATTGGTGCCATTCCATGCCAGACACCCTATACCCTATTTGTGTGTAGTTTACCTTTATTGTGCAATTCCAATTTTTGGAACAGTATATCTCGGATTATAGGCACTATATTACATTGCATTTGAGAATATATTTATACTATTTTCAGGTCACATCTGGGTATACATTATTATTGTTTTTATGTTCTAGAGAAGCTGTCTTATATACCCCAAGGTGCACGCACCCTTTTGAATCAGTGTTGCAAACACATTTTTCACGTTTTTTCACATTTTTGAGTTCATGCGATTTTATGTGATATTTGATCGCCTACATATTTTTACTTTAATCGCATTATCATTTATAGTATTTGGAATCTTCTGTGATATACTACATAATATTCTTTTGTTCATATATAGGTTTATTTGAGTATATGCGATTTCACATCATTTAAATAGTTGCCTTGGGATTTGCACACCCAACTGTTTTATGTTTGCCTGTAAAATTCACTTACACTCCAGTTTTCCAATATTATATTATATGTGTGTTCAGGTGACTATATGCGATTTCACATCGCTTATGCGGTCGCATTCTGAAGTCGCATGTTCCAGTTACACATCTAATTGTTTTCTTTTGTTTGTAACCTTTATACACTCTAGCCATTGAGTGTTATATTATTGTATCTATAACACAATCTGCCTCCAGATTTCCATTCTGGTTAAGTCCTTGTGTATTATATACATCATTAGCGCTACACATTTATTATATTTTTCACAATACTATTAGTCTGATTGTCGTGTTGGCTGCTCAAATCTGAGGTCGGCGCAGTATTTCCACTACTTTTCACTATGCTTTACTGCATATACAGACAGACTGATTTTACTGTTGTGGGTTTAGTAACACTTTAAAGAGGAGTTCCACCCAGGGGCTCCATTAAAAAAAAAAAAAAAAATTAAAAGTCAGCAGCTACAAATACTGCAGCTGCTGACTTTTAATTGGACACTTACCTGTCCCAGGGTCCAGCGATGCGGTGGATCGAAGCCCCGCTCGTTCCCCCCCCCCCCCCCCTCCGCTCGTCGGCGCCAGCATTTCAACTGTGGGCGCCGGGCTGTAGCTTCACAGCCTGGCACCCACTGCGCATGCGCGAACGGCGCCGCACGCCGTGATTGGCCGCTCAATCACCTGGGACCTGTAATGGGTCCCAGATGATTGACAGGAGGGAGGGAGCAGAGCCGAGCCCTTCCTGTGCCGAGGGGGAAGTGATGTCACCAGCCCAGGCAAAGGAAGAGGCAGACTACGAGGGACCACCTAGCAACAGGCATTTAGAGGTAAGTTAAAAAAAAAAAATATCCAATTTTTTTTTTTTTTTTTTTTTTAGAATTTTTTTTTAGAATTTTTCAGGTATTTTTGTTTTTTTGGGTGGAACCCCACTTTAACTGCACTTTCTGTCTCTGTCTGGTTTGTGGTTCCTGGCAAAGACAAAACACAAACCAGACAATACAAAAAATTTAAAATAGGGTTCAAGTATTTGTTTCGTTCGAATACACGCCTCATGTAGACTCAACACGTTTTGATGGATCTTCCTCAGGATACATGGGAAAGATCAGCATGATGAAACCCATAATGCTCATTGTATTAAAACCATAGATTCACTGGAATCCTGCAAGAGTGCGTTGCCTCTCCATCCCATGTGTGTGTGTGTGGGGGGGGGGGGGGGTTCTCATAAGATAAGGTGTACAGAAAAAGTGTTAGAAATCCCTCAATAGTCATCCATAATCCAATTAGATGCACACATCAATTAGAAGATAAAGGAGGTGTACAGTCATCTATGTTTCAAGCAGAGAAAAGAGGGTTGTGGGCTTTTCCGCATCCTATTGTCGAACCATTCTGTGTGTCTGTCTGCAGGGTGGGCAACCAAAACTTATCAGAGGTCAGCTGGGTAGGAAGTCTTTTCCAAAATATTGTTTCCTTCACACTCAGAGTTCCAACGGTCAGTCACTCCTTGCATTTATATGTTCCTTTAAAAGTCCTTGGCTTTTATCACTTTGTATGATCTGGGTTGTACTATCCTTCAGGTGGGTTTGTGACTGATACAGATGTGATGTCAGGGAGACTTGCTCAAGTCTCAGGCTGCTGCCTCTCTGAAAGTGATGGAAAGGCGCTCTGTAGGGTAATCTTGGATGAGTGTAGAGGCGCGCTCAGTATAATAGTTTGTCACACTTGTGGTTATATTAAAGACGTTTATTGAAGTTCACAGGTGATAGAAAAAGCCAACGCATTTCAGGGGAGCTCCCTCCCCCTTCATCAGGGTTGTGATGGCGGATGTGGTTAGAAGCAGACCTGGAACCGGTGAATTACTATGAGTATGACACTTTTGGAAATGTCAGATTGTAAAGAACCAGCATATATTTCTGCCATAGGTACCATGTATCTCTTTACATCTAGCAAACCTATAGCAAAATGCTGACAGTGATGTATTTACCAACCCAAAAAGGAGCACATAAACATGGGTCATTGTTATGGTTTACATACTCCTACTTCAGTAGTAGGGCAAGGTAACCAAAAGAAAGACAATCGAGGTGGGGGGAAAGGGAAGCATTTCATTTTCCTGCTCGAAGTAGTTGTGTGTGTATCAGAGCTCTCAGGGTGTCAAGAACTGATCAACCATATTACCATCACACAACATATTGAATAGACCTTGTCGATTAGGGTGCTTTCACAACCATCAACTGACTTCCCATGGAATATAAGTGAAATATGTTGCTTGCACATCGGGGATCTTGTTCATAATTCTAAACCTATAGATCCACATATATGGTTCAATTTTTGAGATCCCAGCATAATGCAACCTTTTGGAGCCAAGCAAAACCCCTTTCCTCAGACATGTGTTGAGTGCATTAACAAACTCACAGCTATTAAAAGGAAAATCTCCCCAATTCTTCTCTATAACCTGATCTAACTCTCTGACTCCATCCCTCATATCACCCAGAAATCAGAGACATGCCTTTGCTCTACTGTGTGAAACATTGGGAAATCTCACGCTTTTAGGTACTGGGCCTCTAAAAATATCAACATACAGAAGTCGGAAAACATTTGGAAGATCTTCACTGCTGAATTTTTAACAAATTTTGCAGATTGATGTCTCACCAACCCACACTCCACAGGCCTCATCTTTTTCCTGTATTGGGTCCTTATATTTACAAATTGTATATGACAAAAGTAGAAATTTAGGTAGCACATTGTACAGTGCAAACTAGAATGAGATTTGGTCAAATGTCACCAAGAGCTCCACCAACACTATAGCTCTCGAAGACATACAGGTGCATCTCATAAAATTTGAATATCGTCAAAAAGTTATCTTATTTCAGTAATTCAATTCAGAAAGTGAAACTCATATATTTTATATAGATGCCTTACACACAGGGTGATATATTTCAAGCATTTCTTTCTTTTAATTTTGATGATTATGGCTTACAGGCTTATGGCTTACAGTATGAGCATGGGGAGTAGTTTCAAACAACTAAAATACACCATGGACAAGCAAATAAGGGCATGATGGGACGTAGCCACACTAGAAAAATACATGAGTATAACACCTAGGAGACTAAGGTAGAATGTACAAAGCCATCCATAACTCTGCCCCCAGCTACATCTCTAACCTAGTCCCAAAATACCAACTAAGCCGCTCTCTTCGGTCATCTCAAGACCTCCTGCTCTCTAGCTCCCTTGTCACCTCCTCCCATGCTCGACTCCAGGATTTCTCCAGAGCTTCTCCCATCCTTTGGAATTCCCTACCCCAATCTGTCCGACTGTCCCCTAATCTATCCATCTTTAAACGATCCCTGAAAACCCTTCTCTTTAAAGAAGCTTATCCCGCTTCTAACTAACACTGTTTTATTTCCTCCCTCAGCTCATCCCCCCACAGCTATTACCTTTTGTATCAATTGACCATTCCTTTTTAGATTGTAAGCTCTAATGAGCAGGGCCCTCTGATTCCTCTTGTACCAAATTGTAATGTAACTGTGCTGTCTGCCCTCATGTTGTAAAGCGCTGCGCAAACTGTTGGCGCTATATAAAACCTGTGTAATAACAATAATAATGTTTTTCCTAATGATGATCTAAATGACAAGGAGCTTATGGATGAATGGTTTCAGTTTTTCAACCAATGCGAAAGAAAACTACTTGGTATGATCATACAAAGAAGAAACGCAACAGAGCTACAGAAAGTGGAATTAAAATTCATACGTTTAACCACTTCAGCCCCGGAAGGATTCACCCCCTTAATGACCAGGCCATTTTTTGCGATACGGCACTGTGTCGCTTTAACTAATAATTGCGCGGTCTTGCGACTCTGCACCCAAATAAAATTGATGTCCTTTTTTTCCCTCAAATAGAGTTTTCTTTTGGTGGTGTTTGATCACCCCTGCGGTTTTTATTTTTTGCGCTATAAACAAAAATACTGACAATTTTGGGGGGAAAAAATAAAAAGATTTACTTTTTGCTATAATAAATATCCCCCAAAAAATGTAAAAAAAAAAACATTTCATCAGTTTAGGCCAATATGTATTCTACTACGTATTTTTGACTAAAAAAATCGCAATAAGCGTATATTGATTTGATTTGTGCAAAAGCTATAACGTCTACAAAATAGGGGGATAGATTTATGGCATTATTTTTTTATTTACTTTACTAGTAATGGCAGTGATCAGCGATTTTTAGTGGGACTACGACATTGTGGCAGACAGATCGGACACTTTTGACACTTTTTTTTGGGACCAGTGACATTTATATAGCAATCAGTGCTATAAAAGTGCACTGATTACACAGTATAAATGACACTAGCAAGGAAGGTGTTATCGCTAGGGGGCGATCAATGGGTTAAGTGTGTCCTAGGTAGGTGTTTCTAACTGTGGTGGAGTGTACTGACAGGCAGTACAGAGAGATCGCTGTTCCTGATCACTAGGAACAGACAATCTCTCTCTACTCCCCTGACAGAACAGGGATCTGTTTGTTTACATTGACAGATCCCCATTCTGCCTCTCTGAGGAGCGATTGCGGGTGGCCGGCCACGCGCATCAGGTCCGCGGGCGCGCGCCCACTATATCTCTTAAACGAACCACCGTACCAGTGCAGCGTTATGCGCAATAGAGCCGACCTGCCGCTATATATCGGCAGCAGATGGTCGGCAAGTGGTTAAAGAAACAACTTCTGGCCTTTTATAGAAATTAATGAATACAAAGAGAAATTAAGGGGTTTACATGAATTTATTAAAAAAATTGGATTTGGATAGGAAAAAAAATCGAAGTACCACAGAGATACAGTTGATTATAGAAACCAACAAGTCTATAAATGACAGGAGGGAAAAGTGGAAGGAATTATAAAATCTAAGGAATTGTTCATTGAAAGGGAGGTTATACAGGAGGATGGGTGGAAACCAGTAACCACCAATAGGAAACCAAATGAAGGGTGGAATACCTGGGGGAAAACTTTTGAAGAACAAATGAATATAAAACATATCTACCCCAGAAAAATCAGAGGGAACCAAAGTGTAAGGATTTCCACATTTAATTGGTTTGAACAAATATACAGGAGGAACACAGAGGAGAGGACCTCAAAATAGGAGTTTTTCAGCAGGGAATCCCAGCAACAATCACCAGGGGGGAATTTCAGGAATTACATGCAAGGAAGAGGAAGCAGAATTTTGTGGTAACCCCAACCAATAGAGGGATGGGGAAACAGAAGAGATAGAAGAAGTCAACAACCAGGAACATGGAGACACAACAAAGGAGAAGGATGAGAGGATGCAGGGGGCACCAGAATAAAAAGAAAGAAAATTGGGGGGGAAGAAAGCAAAAGTGTTTTTTTTTATTTTTTTACCCAGAAGCACAACGCATTTAAAATGTAAAGAAATGTGTTTCATGTGACCGTACACATGTAACATATGTACTGGAGTACCCCTGTGGGTTACAATATGTAGGAAGGACCATGAGAAAATTATCTATTAAAAAAGGTGAGCACATAAATAATAATAGGAAAGGTTTTAAAAAACACAGTGCTTCAAGGCATTTCCATGACCATCATAATTGTGACCCCAGGAGCCTAATTATGATGTTGACAGAATTTTTAAAATCTGGAGGAGTACAAATCTAAAGAATGTTATATCGCAGAATGAAACCTTGTGGATCCATGACACTAGGAACTCTAGAACCTGATCACCTGAATGTTGATATTGACTTAAATTTTGTTTTATTACTAATTCCTAAAGATCTTCTATTGAAGGTGGTTCCCCTTTTAAGGCGTTTTTAGGAGGATACATATATATATATATATACACCGTATATTTAAACTTTTTTATTATATATTCATTTTATATGCCCATTTTATATATTGCTTTTATTTATTTTTATACTTAATAATGGCCTAGTATACATTTTTAATATTACTTTTAATTTTTAGATATAATTTATAAGGGCCCAAAGACACATGAGCATTAATTTATGTACATGCCCCTCAATAACTTTCTGGTTTAGCATTTTCACATTATATGCCCCAGAGTCTTATCAGGAAACCACAAGGTGGCAATAATAAAATCCCAACTAGGCGGATTGTCACTTCTACAAATGTCCACTAGGGGGAACATAGGGGAAATGGCATGTCTATTACGAATAGATTGTTGTGGAGGTATAAAAATGGCAGAGGTGGCACGCACCATCCCCTGGCAATGACCAGCAAATATGAAACGCGTTGGGCGGGGCAACCACATAAATTTGGAAAACGGAGCTTGTAAAAATGTGAAAGTCATGAATAAAAATTTCACAGGAACAGGTGTATTCCAATGGGGACACCTTTTCTGTCTAGGAAGGGATATCACCTCACTTTCAAGAGATTTTCTCTTACTTCTTGCAGTGTCTCTGGGGCAGGAAGTAAAGAGAAATCTCCCCGATGGGATGCACACAGAAACAACCTGAGAGGGGTCGTAGTCTATACAAAAAATAAAAATGTTTGGTTTTGCATTCACTTTAAGTGAAACACAGCAATAATAACTCAAAATATGTTTTTGTTGAATATACACTATAGATTCTTTGTAAAACTGTCTGTTACTTTTGGTTTGTTTTAGGTTTTTGAGCCTCGTGAGTGGAAGTGCTGAAGACATTGGATCAGAAAAAATTCAAAGGCAAATTAATGAGTTCGTCCAAAGAGAAGGAGTTGATAAAATATCTGAGAAGCTGAAGACGACTGTGCTCACATTGCAGCTAATTATAGATGGTCTCTGCCAACCTGAAGGCTATGACATTCGTACAGGTATGGTATAGACTGCTAGCTGCAGCATACCTGTTGTAAACATGTAGGATGCTTAATGAGGTTGAGAGTTTGCCTAAGGCTGGGTTCACACTAGTGCGAATTGGATGTGGGTTCCCCCCGCATCCAATTCACATCAGCAAGAGATTTTGACCGGCTCTCTATGGAGCCGGTTCACATATCTCCGCTGTGGCTCCGGTGCGAATTTGCACAGAGGTCCTGTGTGTCTTTAGGCCTGTTTCAGGTCCAAATTCAGCCAAATATTCGGGCTGAAATAGGACCTAAAACGTTGAACGGGGACGCGCTAGACCCCTGCTGTGAGCCGCATGCGATGATAGTGTGAACCCAGCCTCAATGGGAAATGTGATAGGTTCTCTTAAAAGAACAGCACCCACCTGCTGATATCAATGTTTGCTGCACTATTCCTCTGTTCTGTTACTCTGCCTGAACCATTAGCTCAGGTCCTTCCACTTATAGGAGAGTTTTATGTCAATTTACATGAGATGCATTTTAGGGTTTACGTGTTGGTCAGCAGAGCTTCCCTTCGAGAAACAACTGGAATGAATGCCAGGGAAAATGCAGATTTAGCAATGCATTGGATACTTTTATCCACAAGAAAAGGCAAAAGCATTTGAGGCCTAAGTTTTCTGTAAGAAACAAATCACAGGGTCCAAACAATGCCACGTGAAGAAGCCTTAACCCTAAGTAAGTTCCAACACCATCCAGCATGCAGGGCTCAAAATGTAAAGTTCTGAGCTACTGGCTAGGCCTTAAGGGTTACTCGCCACCAGTTACCCCACCCAACCCCTACCATTCCCCGCCTCTAAACACGCCCTCATAAATTATCTCATGAAGTGACACATAAATGTTTTATGCAGAATTACGTTACAAAAATAAATATTAACAACAACTTTATCAGTGCCCAACAGCACAGCCTCACCAGTGCCCATCAGCGCAGCCTCACCAGTGTCATTAGCGCAGCCTCGCCAGTGCCCATCAATGCAGCCTCGCTGGTGCCCATCAATGCAGCCTCACCTGTGCCCATCAATCCAACGTGACCTGTGCCCATCAGTGCAGCGTGACCTGTGCCCATTAATGAAGTATAACCAGTGCCCATCAATTCAGTGTGACTTGTGCCCATCAACTCACGCATTTTGTGCAAATTGCAAATTTGAGGGCTGAACATGGACATTACACAGGGTTAGCACTCCTGGTTGCAGCAAACAAGCAAAGCACATTGTTCTTTTAAGAGAACGTGTTAGCCTTTTTAGAGAAGGCAAAACATATTACATTATTATTTATGCTTCCACAGCAGCCTGTCTTTTGCCTTCTTTGTTGTATTTGGTATGTTCCTTTGTACCTCCTAGTTTTGAACCAGCCATGCACTGGACCTGTTAGGCTCACCAGAGGTTGTTGCCACTCTTCCAGAACTGGAAAAATGTGGATATTATTACATTTTCACTGCACCAAACCCAAATAGCAGTGTGTGCCTTTTTCTGAATCTCAAGTACTTGAACAAATTTCACCATGTTCATAAGTTCCGTACGCAATCTGTCCAATCAGTGATTTTTTTCCTTCCATCAGGGGGATTTCCTGGCCCTGGTGGACAACTGCACATTTCCATTTTGCCACCACATCAGCGCCATCTGCGCTTTGGGTAGGGCAACAACATTTTCAGTTAGTGGATCTGCTTTTTAGTCTTGTCACAGCCCTATGGGTGTTCACCAAGGTGCTGGCTTGGTTGCTTTGTCGAGCTCAGAGAATGTCCATTTTGGAGTATCTGGACAATCTGCTTGTGCTGGAGCAGTCAGCAGGCGGACTAGCGGTCAATGTAGAAAAGACAGTACACACCCTACAGAGTTTCCTCAGTCTTCATAAGTCTTTGTTAGATCTCTCGCACCATCTGGAATTTTTGGACCTTGTTCTGAACACAGCCCTGAAACACGTTGTCTTTTCCCAGGTAAAGCATTGGAGCCTCAGATCCAAGATCTTCAGTCCTTGCCTCATCCCTCAGTTCATTAAAAGGTTCTGTGCTTGATGGTGGCTTCCTTAAAGATCGTGTCATATGCCCAGTTTCCCTACAAACTGTTGTAACCCAACATTCTGACAGCATGAGACAATTGGGCTCAGTCTCTGGATCTACCCATGCATCTGACCAGCAAAACCTTCAAGGCTCTTCAGTGTTGGTTGTCCAGTCCAACAATAGAATTAGAAAAGTTCTTTGTCCTGATGGTGTGGAAGGCACTGTGGTTCAGAGGAGGCTCGACTAACAATTGAGTTTACCTTCAGCACTTCAGTACTGCCATGGTGGTTGCATATAATATTAACCAAGACGGCACCAAAACTCATGCGGAATTTAAAGACTTGGCCAGAATTTTCCATTCCAGACCTGTCCTCAGTGGACATTTGAGATCTTAAACATTGGCGAATGTACTTTCTAAGCCATCAATGTCTCGATCTCGGAAATCTTTTAGACTCCTGTGGGGTTTTACCTGACATGGAATTTTTGTTGTCAAGGTTCAACCACAAACTGGACAAATTTGTCACCAGGACCAGGGTATCTTGGGCCTTCATAATGGATGCCCTCATGACTCTGTGGGGTGAGCCCAAGGGCCTCTTCCTTAAGGTGGTCTCTGCCTGCCTTCTTTAAGCATTGTATGGAGATTGCTCTCCACTGCTTGGATTTGGTTAGGGCTGTGCGCATCTACCTAGTGGCTACTGCTTCAGTTTGTTAGTCTTACTCCCTTTTTGTGCAGCTTGAGGGTTCTTGCAAATATACTAGAAATGTTGTTTTCCTCTAAGTGGGACTTTATAAGGCAAGAGTCTTCAAAACGTATATCAAAATCACATATATAATTTTATTATTAAAATATTTAAAATCATGACAGAAAAAACGTGAAAAAACTTTAGTAAAAAAGACAAGGATGCCTAACAGTACACATAATGATCACAATAATGATGACATGATTTACAGTACAATGATAAACACAAAAAACACCACACCAACTTATGCGGCTAAAGTCTGCGCATGTAAAGAGCCCGACGCGTTTCGAGGTTTTAATTGGATTGGAACCTCTTCTTCAGAGATAGATGATGAGATAAGTGGTTATCTGCACATTTACAAAAAGAGGAGGGTAAGACATCTTAAAGAACGTTCCTAATATAAGAAACGGCATATAACAATAACAATCAAAAATATTTATGAAATGATATTCTCACCATATAATTTTTGAAACTGTACTAGAAAGCATCCAACTTTAAAAGGGAAGTAGTAGGTACATTGGCCCGCTGACGAGAGACAGACCCATGGACCAAAGCCAATTCCAAGGACACAGTGTAGGCAAGCAGCCCAACAACAGGACACAAAGGGCGTCCTCCCCCCCACACACCAAAACCACTGAAGACACCTGTGGTGAATACTTTTATGTCACCTAAGACAAAAGAGAAAAAATATATATAGTCTAATGGAAGATGCCCCAGGGATATCAAAGAAAAAACATAATCAGCATTAAATGCAAAGAACACAAAGACAGGGAACGTGAACCTTACATTTAATATATATAAAAAATATAAGTATAGGTGTAATGAATATATCAATCCGTCCCGTAGCTTACCTATGAATTTACGTAGAATGAAAATCATTCATGTCAGATAGAGGAGAATCGCATGGAGCTTGGCAAAATAGGGATGAGTATTAGGTGACTCTGTGTGACCCGGTCTTACACCAGGGGGGCAGGTGACACCCTTAAACCCATCAGCATATGATGGCTAAAAAACAGAAAACAGAAAATGTTGTGTGATTAATTAAAATCACCAAGAAAAAACGATGGGCAAAAAGCACAGCCAACCACACTGATGTGTCAGTCGGCCTGCATGCGCAAATAACACATAGTCCCATCCCAGACGAGCAAAATGTCGTCTATGTACCGACGCCATAACACCACATGTAGGGACAGGTGGATGTGGACTCACGCAACCAGCTCTCCCATTCCCCCAGGTACAGGTTTGCATATGATAGGGCACAAGATGTCCCCATAGCGACCCCCTGTACCTGGAGGAAAAAATGACCATTAAACAAAGTAATTGTGGTGCAAGATGAAATCTAGAGCATCGATCAGGAAATGTCTTTTTCCGTCACTCAAATGGGCATCGCGTGACAGGACATGTTGGATGCAGGCCAGTCCTTTTCCATGAGGTATTGAACTATATAATGCTTCAACATCCAGGGCCACCAAAAATGATTTTGGCGGAACCTGGATGCTGTCTATGATCTGCAGAAGATGCATAGTGTCTTTTTTACATAGCTAGGTATGCTTAACACATACGGTCGCAGATGTCCGTCTAGATATTGGCTTAATTTCTCCGTAAGGGACCCGTTGCCTGAAATTATTGGCCGGCCAGATGGTTTACGTATACCTTTATGCAGTTTGGGTAAAGCATAAAACGTTGGGGTACGGGGTAGGGCAGTTCTAATGAAGTCATACTCAGATTTAGTAAGTAAATTTGTGGCATATGATTCATCCACAAGTCTATAAAACTCCCTTTGAACCTTTCAATCTTATTGGATGAGATCCTGCAATACCAATGTTGATTGGACAGTATTTTATTACAAATTGCAACGTATTGATCGTTATAAGGGCAGGCCACTTTCCATTTTACCTTCAGCTTTGTTCCCTACCCACATTTGCTCAATCTGCTTTTTGTTGCAGCTTAGCGTTCTGTGAGTTTGAAAGAGAGCAGTGTGGGGAACAAAGCAGAGTGCTCGTTTGTGAGTTTCTGAGGCTTCCCAATCTTTGCTCAGAACATCTTACCATCTGCAGGAGGGATAGGGGAGGGCAATAGAATAAGCAACTTAAAGGATAACTCCACTTTTTAGCACATAAAAAAAAAAATATATATATATATATATATAGAGCGTTTACAATTGCAACACAAAGCAAGTCATATTAAATGTTATTAAAATTTAATTTTCCTTTTCAATCTGAAGCACTGTAAATTTCTGTAAAATGCAATGCAATACGGCTACCACAGATAGTGTACAGAACACCCCCATTCTAGACTGATTGGCTTATACTTATTGGCTTATACTGATACTGAGTCTGCACTAAGATACAAGTCAAATTTTTAGTATCCCCTGTAACAAAAATGTTATTTAAGGTGAGATACTCCCAAAGGGAAATCACATCTAAAAGGATGCAGACCCTGCAACTTCTCTCATTAGAGCCCTGCAGGTACAGCAGCTGAATGATGATTATAAAACCACTCCCATTTAGATTCCCTTGAACATAGACACAAACAGCTATTTCTTCCAAATAACAAGGTAGGAATCCTGCAACAAAGTTAGTTAAAAATCCCTGCAATGTATTTAGATTACCCAGGGGGGAATGTTTTTTTTTCTCAACAAAAGTGGAGTTGCTCTTTAAAAAGTAAACCTTCATTTACAAATGGAGCAGTGTGTGTTAAAGTACTGAGGACTTTGTACTGCATAGGGATGTTATTGGCAAGTAATAAAAGGTGAACCCTATTAAATCCTATACTGCATCTTCTATCACTACTAAATTATCTAAAATATTGCCTCTATGTATGTATGTGGATATATATATATATATGGTATCTCACAAAAGTGAGTACACCCCTCACATTTTTGTAAATATTTTATTATATCTTTTCATGTGGCAGCACTGAAGAAATTACACTTTGCTACAATGTAAAGTAGTGAGTGTACAGCTTGTATAACATTCAAAATTTGATGTCCCCTCAAAATAACTCAACGCACAGCCATTAATGTCTAAACCACTGGCAACAAAAGTGAGTACACCCCTAAGTGAAAATGTCCAAATTGGGTCCAATTAGCAACCCCCCCTCCTCCACGGTGTCATGTGGCTCGTTAGTGTTACAATGTCTCAGGCGTGAATGGGGAGCAGGTGTGTTCAATTTTGGTGTTATCGCTCTCACTCTCTCATACTGGTCACTGGAAGTTCAACATGGCACCTCATGGCAAAGAACTCTCTGAGGATCTGAAAAAAGAATTGTTGCTCTGCATAAAGATGGAATAGGCTATAAGAAGTTTTGGCAAGACCCTGAAACTGAGCTACAGCATGGATTGCCAAGACCATACAGGACAGGTTCCACTAAGAACAGGCCTCACCATGGTCGAACAAAGAAGTTGAGTGCACGTGATCAGCGTCATATCCAGAGGTTGTCTTTGGGAAATAACGTATGAGTGCTGCCAGCATTGCTGCAGAGGTTTAAGGGGAGGAGGGACAGCCTGTCAGTGCTCAGACCATACGCCGCACACATCAAATTGGTCTGCATGGATGTCGTCCCAAAGGAAGCCTCTTCTAAAAATGATGCACAAGAAAGCCTGCAAACAAACAGTTTGCTGAAGACAAGCAGACTAAGGACATGGATTACTGGAACCATGTCCTGTGGTCTGATGAGACCAAGATAAATGTATTTGGCTCAGATTATGTCAAGCATGTGTGGTGGCAACCAGGTGAGGAGTACAAAGACAAGTGTGTCTTGCCTACAGTCAAGCATGGTGGTGGGAGTGTCATGGTCTGGGGCTGCATGAGTGCTGCTGGCACAGATTCTAGGGAACCATGAATGCCAACGTACTGTGGGGCATTCTCAAACGGAAGGTGGAGGAGCACAAGGTCTCTAACATCCACCAGCTCCGTGATGTTGTCATGGAGGAGTGAAAGAGGACTCCAGTGGCATCCTGTGAAGCTCTGGTGAACTCTATGCCCAAGAGGGTTAAGGCAGTAAAATAATGGTGGCCACACAAAATATTGACACTTTGGGCCCAATTTGGACATTTTCACTTAGGGTTGTACTCATTTTTGTTGCCAGTGGTTTAGTCATTAATGGCTGTGTGTTGAGTTATTTTGAGGGGGCAGCAAATTGACACTGTTATACAAGCTGTACACTCATTACTTTACATTGTAGCAAAGTGTCATTTCTTCAGTGTTGTCACATGAAAAGGTATAATACATTTTTTACAAACATGTGAGGGGTGTATTCACTTTTGTCAGATACTGTGTGTATGTATACACACACACACACACACACACACACACACACACACACACACACACACACACACACACACACACACACACACACACACACACACACACACACACACACACACACACAGCGGGTAAGATAAGTATTTGAACACGTCACCATTTTTCTAGGTAAATATATTGCTAAAGGTGCTATTGACATGATATTTTCACCACATGTCAGTAACAACCAATGCAATCCATTCATACAGAGAAACCAAAACAAATACGTTCAGAAATGAAGTTAGGTATAATAAAATGGGATGACACAGGGAAAAAGTATTGAACATACAAACTGAAATTTATTTAATACTTCGTACAAAATCCTTTGTTGATGACAGCTTCAAGATGCCTCCTGTATGGAGAAACTAGTCGCATGCGTTGCTCGGGTGTGATTTTGGACCATTCTTCCACACAAACAGTCTTTTTTTTTTTTTTTATAAAAGTTTTTTATTATGCACAACAAGTATACATAGCATACATAGTACACATATTCCATATGTTCCATTAGCATAGCAATTCCATAAATATAACAGTCATATTACAGGTTTAACATATGCCTTTCCCATCATATGATAGTATACACGTGCATTTTTTTTTTAACAGAACAAAGCACCCCCCCCCCTCCCCCCTTCTTCCCCCGGGATGTCTGCATTTCGGTACTTTTCACCCATTCACAAGAAACAGAAAAGAAAAAAACCATATCTAGCTCATCTAGGAAGGGGAATCAAAACAGTCTATTATCATCTCTCGAGGATCCAACTCTGTCACTCTTAGAACATACTAGGGCTTCTCCATATCCAGAGTATTTTCCGAGTCTATCCACCTAGACCACACTTTCCTAAACTTCCTGGTAGCCCCTCTAGCCTCGTAAGTCATTTTATACATCATTAAATCTGCATTTATTATATTAATCCACATCCCTATCGTCAATTGTTCCTCATGTATCCATCTCCTTGCTATGAGCTTTTTAACACCAAAATACAGGATCCTTAGAAACAATTTAGTGTGGGTATTCATCTCTTCTTGATCAAAAATCCCAAGTAAACACCGCATAGGAGAGCAAATATTCGGTAAAGCAAACTTGTCTGATATAAATTCAGTGACCTGAGACCATAACGGTCTCACCTTCATACATTCCCACACCATATGTGCAAATGTGCCCTCCTCCTTCCCGCATTTATGACATATAGCAGAGTCCCTCCTATGCATTCGATGTAATCTGGTCGGTGTATAGTATTGTTGGTGTAGATATCGATATTGAATCATTCTGTCCGTGGAGGAGATAACAGACACCAAAAAAGTGTCCAGTACCTCCTGCCACAGCTCCTCTGACAACTCCGGGACAATCACCTCCCATCTCTCCCTGGCCTTGGAGGTCAGAGCTACCTGACCCGGACCCACCGCCCCGTAGTATCTGGAAATCCTCTTTGACTCATCCGGGTCAATCAGTACTCTTTCCAGGTCTGTATTCTGGACACGAATCTCAGACCCTCCGAACTGAGTGTGTGCCGCGTGCCTCAATTGTGCATATCGGAAGAGCCAAGACCTCGGCACTCCAAATTGCTCACGCAACTGGGCAAACGTGCACAAACGACCATCACTACAGATTTGGTGTAGATATTTAATACCATATTTTGCCCATGTCCCTGGGCCGTCAGAGAGCTTCATAAACTCCCCCAATGATCGATTGTACCACAAAGGACTGTTAGGAGATAGCCATAAGGGTTCATCACCCCGTCTCTGAGAGCACAGGTGAAAAACCCTTCCCGGTAAAGCCATCACCGAGCCTATCTTCCTACCCGGAACCCCCCTCCTATATAAGACATTCTGCAGGGTCTCCTGTGATGTGGCAATTGCAGCCTCCAACAAGGCAGTGGCATTAAGTGTCTGCGGAAACAACCGCCAATGCAAGAAAGAGAGCTGTGAAGCCATAAAATAGGAGCGCAGATCCGGAAGGGCAAGTCCCCCCAATGTAACTGGTAGTTTCAAAATCTTTAAAGAGACCCTGGGAGCTTTAGACCCCCACAAGAAACTTACAATAATGGAGTCAATATTCCTAAAGACCCGCAATGTCCCGAAGACCAGGGAGTTCGAGAGGATATATAGAAACTTTGGCAGGAAGATCATCTTAAATAGATTTATCCTTCCCATCAAGGTGATCGGTAAATTCTGCCACCTCTGAACTTTTTCCCGAAACTTCCCCACAATTGGTGACAAATTGGTCTCCAGGAACTTGGAAATGGGGAGCTGAATCTCAATTCCCAGGTATCTGAAAGACGGAGATAATGGAATGGGGCATCCCAATGGAACAGTCACCCCCTCATCTATAGGGAAAAGAGAAGATTTTTTCCAATTTATACGGAATCCAGAGTAATCTCCAAACTTCTGTATCAATCGGAAAGCCTCCAGGAGCGAGGGCCCTGGATCCTGGAGATATAGTAGCATGTCATCTGCATAGAGTGACACTCGCTCCTCAAAATCCCCAATCCTCAATCCAGTCAACTGTGAACTAGACCTCAGCTGTACCGCTAAGGGCTCAATGGCCAGGGCAAACAGTAGGGGTGAAAGTGGACACCCCTGCCTGGTGCCCCGATAAATGGGAAAGGGTTCTGATATAATACCATTGACCCGTATTCTAATCAATGGGTCCGTATACAAAAGCCGGACCCATGAGATGAACACTGGGCCAAAACCATAAGACTTCATCAATTGAAACAAATACGGCCACTCAACCGAGTCAAAGGCCTTCTTTGTATCTAAAGAGGCCACCACTCTAGTCCCAGAGTTGTCATGAACCGTCTGAAGATTCAAGAAAAGCCTCCTAATATTCATCTGAGTGCACCTACCCTGAATAAATCCTGTTTGGTCTGCGTCCACCAACTTAGGAATGACTGACTGCAGTCTGTTTGCAATTATTTTGGCCAATATCTTTGTATCAACATTCATCAGCGAGATCGGGCGGTAAGAATCACATTCCCGAGGATCTTTTCCCTCTTTAGGTATCAGGACTACCAAGGCTTCCCTCATAGAAGGGGGCAACCCACCTCCCTTCCTAGCCGCATTAAACACTCTAAGCAAGCGGGGAGCTAATCCATAACGATAGGTGCGATACCACTCTGATGGGAAACCATCCAACCCAGGGGATTTTCTAGGGGGGAAGGAGGCAATCGCCTCCTCCACCTCTTCTACTGTAATGCCGGCCTCCAAGGCAGTGCTGTCGTCCACCTCCAAGTTAGGGAGATCGATGTCCGCTATATACGTTTCCACTGTTTCTGACCCCACAGGAGCACAAGACTTGTATAGTTCCTTATAAAAAAGGACAAAAGTGTTCAAAATATCCGCCGAATCACAGACCTCCACCTTACACTCGTTGAAAACCGATTTAATATGTACCGGAACGTATTCCGGCCTTGCCAAGTATGCCAGCAACCTGCCATTCTTGTCAAATTCAAACAAACGCCGACGTTGAGCGAGGCCCAGCTTCGTAGTATGGTCTGTTAGTGCTGTCTTGTACTCCCGTGTTGCCATCCGCAATGTCAACAGCCTCTCTCCAGTGGGATCCCTGATATATTCTGCCTCCGCTAGAGAGACCTCTGTTTCCCTATGCTGCAGTGTGGAGGCCAACTGCTTCTTAAAACTCTTTACTTCCGCCATGAACACCCCTCTCAACGTGGCCTTAAAGGCCTCCCACTGAAGCAGAAAGGACCCGGAACCGGCATTATCAGCCCAATAATGTTTGATGGCCTCTGTGCACTTAATTGTTATATATTCTTCCTGTAGCCAACTAGCTTCCATCCGCCAGAGTCGCAACCCAGGCTTCGGTCCCAGATTAAGCTCCAACAGCATAGGGGAGTGATCAGAGAGAGCCCTAGGCAGGTAAGACATCTTCTGAACTAATGGCATGCCCTCCCCCTCCGTTAGGATAGTGTCTATTCTGGAGAGTGTCTTGTGCGTTTCAGAGTAACAGGAGTATTCCCTAGTATCAGGATGGTGAAACCGCCAGACATCTCTAAATCCATGAGCAGACATCCATCCCGCCAGTGGGGCAGGAGCCCCACCTATCCCCCCCAACCTGTCCAACTCTGAATCAGAGACCGAGTTAAAGTCCCCCAGTATGAAGATCCTCCCCTCCGCTACCTCATATGTGTCTTTCATCATATCATCCAGATGAGTTAGCGCAAAGGGAGGAGGAACATAGAGATTCACAAATGTCAATGTCATGTTCATCACTTTCAAAACAAGTATCACATATCGCCCTTTAACATCTGTTCTTACTGTTTGAATGGATATGGGCATGGCCTTGGTGACCAGAGTAGAGACTCCCCTCGCATACGAGGAATAGCTGGAATGATATGCCCCAGCAATGTGAGCCCTTTTTAAAGAGAGAAGCCTGGAGCCCTGCAAATGAGTCTCCTGTAGGAGTATCAGGTGAGGTTTGTATTTTTTTATATACTCAAACACCAAGGAGCGCTTGAACTTCGCATTTAGGCCTCTAACATTCCAGGCCACAACCCGCAAATTTACCTCCATGGCAGATATGAAAAAGCGAAAAAGAGAGTCGAATGGAGGTGTTCCCTCCACCCCTGTGTATGGTCCTCTGTAAAAACTGGCTTCCAGGCTTCTCCCCTCACATATATTCCCCTACACCGAACATCTTGGGCAGTACCCAGTGCAGACACCACAAGTAATGACAATCCCATCTGTGCGTTAACATAGACCCTTTGTCCCAAATAACATCCCAACTGCCCCCTCCCCCCTCCCCGCACCCAGCCCCAACATGCCAGGCACTTTTTTCCCATAACCTGAAAAGAAGTAGGTAACAGAGATGCGACTCAAAAACTGTCACATAAGACCAGTCGCCAAAAGGGCGGCCAGTTCTACCCATATTGTTCAAGAACCTTTCACCTGCTATTGAACAAAAAAGGCAAAAACAGTAAACAAAGTCTACGATTAGAAAAATATATTGCCTAGAGCATCTTGCAGACTTAGCATATATTGCTGGCAATTGACATATACAGTCCCAATATCAGTAAAAAAACTTTTTTTTTTTCCCCTTTTTTCCTCCCTCCCCTTTCTTCCCTCCCCTCAAAAACTACCAGAAGGTATGGAAAAAAATTAAAACAAAAAAAAACATTCAGTTCCCTAGAGTATGTGTCCCATAGGAGAATCAGCAAACTGGTATATCCGTGCCAGTAGAGATGTATCTACCATATTGTGCAAAATCAAGCATGACACTAAATGACAACCTTGAGAGAGTAATGCAGGGGGTAAAAAGAACTCTTTCCTCCCATTTTCTTATGCACATGCCCCTTCTCTTCCTCCCAGCATGTATACAAAAACCCCCCACCCCTTGTTTCTTCCTTCCCATTCCCCTTTGGTAGGAGAAACCTGAACATCTCCTTACCCCCTCTCTTTATTTTTACAAAACCCTATTAGTAGGTAATGGCAAAAAAAAGGAGAAAAAAAATTAAAAATTTTTCTTAATCAAACAGAGGAAAAAAAAAACCGTTCAGTTCCCCTGATTATATGTCCCATGGGAGGATCAGCAGACTGGTATATCCGTGCCATTGTCAATGCATCTTCCATATCTGTGTAATATCAAGCACAGCTGTAAATGTCATTTCTGAGGGTACAATGCAGGGGTAAAAAAACTTTTTTCCCTCCCATGTTTCCAGCATGTATGTTAAGAAAATAGGAGAGACCTGAATATCAGTTTAAGTTGGTCTGAAGGAAACGATCAGAAAAAAAGAGAAAAAAAAAACCCCCTAAGACCCCCCCCCCTTTTTTTTTTTTATATCACAAAAAAAAACACCAAGGTTCTGCTGACATTTCTTCTTTGGGTCTCCAATCTAGTGATGTCTCCGCAGGACTCACTCACGGTCGGTTAGGAGAGGCTCTATTTCGTTGGCGACCACGTGTATCCAACCACTCTGAGGCCTCCGTAGGATTGTTGAAGAAATATACTTTCCCATTATCTACCACCCTTAATTTGGCAGGGTAGAGCATGCTGTATATCAGGCTAAGATCCCTTAATCTCTTCTTTACAGAATGAAAGGAAGCCCTCTGCTTCTGTGTAGTTGCAGAAAAGTCAGGGTATATTGATACACGGCATCCATTGATCGTTAACTCCGGGCCTGTTCTGGCTCCCCGCAGTATATTTTCCCGGTCACGGAAGTGCAGTACTTTTGCAATCATAGATCTAGGGGGGGCTCCCTTTGGAGGTGCCCGTCCTGGAATGCGGTGTGCCCTTTCAATGGCAAACAAACTTGTAAAGGTATTGGAAGGCATATGTTCCAGCAACCACTTCTCAAGGAATTCTTCAGGATGCCTCCCTTCCACCCCTTCCGGGAACCCCACCAGCCTAATATTGTTCCTTCGCATACGGTCTTCCATATCCGCCATCTTTAAAGTATGTTCAGACAATGTCTTCTTAGTCACTTGTGCTGCAGTGTCTAATGGCCTGATTACATCCTCCAATGTATCAAGGCGGCGATCCGTGATCTGTGCCTTTTCTCTTAATTTATGCATGTCATGCTTCATGAAAGAGAATTCTACCTTCAGCTCGTCAAAGTGGGTTATTAACTTGCTCTGACAGCCCTGTATGGCGTCCATGATTTGTGTTAGGGATGGTTCCTCTCCCCCCTCCACCGCTCTGTCAGCACTGGCCCTAGAGTCTCTCAGCCTGTCTAGGGATCTCCCCCTCTTCAGCACATCAGCCCGCCGGGGTTTAGGACTCACCCTGTCTTGCTGAGGAGGCGCCTGCTGTGAAGGATCCTCAGGCCTGTGGAGCGGCGGCCATTCGTCCTCCTCCTCCTGTGTGCCGGCGCCATTTTGAGAGCCCCATGCATATTTCGCCAGCCGTTCTCCGGTCGATTTTTGCCAGGGGGGGCCGTATTTCACCATCCCCAGAGACTCCCGGGGTGTCCCCGAACTCATCCCCCACCAACTGAGAAAAAAGTGGGTGTCTTTAGCCCAGGATCACTGCAGGATCTGTTGTCTGCTTACGGAGCTCCGTTCAGAGGCTCCTTACATGCCGCTCGCTGGCTCCGCCCTCACACAAACAGTCTTTAAATCTTGAAGGTTCCATGGGCCTCTTCTATTAATTCTGATCTTTAGTTCTTTCCATAGATTTTCTATTGGATTCAAGTCAGGTGATTGGCTGGGCTATTCTAGCAGCTTTATTTTCTTTCTTTGAAACCAATTGAGAGTTTCCTTGGCTTTGTGTTTGGGATCGTTGTCTTTCTGAAATGTCCACCCTCGTTTCATCTTCGTCATCCTGGTAGATGGCAGCAGGTTTTTATCAATAATGTCTTGGTACATTTTTCCATTCATCCTTCCTTCAATAACATGACGTTTGCCAGTACCGTATGCTGAAAAACAGCCCCACACCATGATGTTCCCACCTCCAAACCTCACTGCTAGTATGGGGGTGTTTTTGGGGTGATGTGACACTTGACCTCCCAACATGGTGTGTATCATGGCATCCAAAGAGTTCAGTTTTGGTCTCATCTGACCAGACTAAATTCACCCAGTTTTTCACAGGCTTGTCTAAATGTTGTGCAGCAAACTTTAGACAAGCTTGCTTTTTCTTCAGCAATGGAGTCTTGCGTGGAGAACATGTATACAGGTCATGGCGGTTGAGTGCATTACTTATTGTTATCTTTTAAACAATTGTACCTGCTTATTCCAGGTCTTTCTGAAGCTCTCCACAAGTGGTCCTTGGCTTTTCAACAACTCTTCTGATAATTATTTTCACTTCTCTGTCAGAAATCTTGCGAGGAGCACCTGGCTGTGGCCTGTTTAAGGTGAAATGATGTTCTTTCAACTTTCTGGATTATGGCCCCAACAGTGCTCACTGGAACATTCAGAAGTTTAAAAATCCTTCTATAACCAATGCCATCAGTATGTTTGGAACAACTAGGTTGTGAAGGTCTTAAGAGAGCTCTTTGCTTTTACCCATCCTGAGATGTTTCTTGTGTGACACCATGGTAATGAGACAGCTTTTTATAGACCATCAATTGAGACTGAAAGAGCTGATATTGATTTGCACCCACAAGGGTAGGATTGCTTTCTAATTACTGATAGATTTCAACTGGTGTCTTGGCTTTCCATGACCTTTTGCCTCCCTTTCTTCATGTGTTTAATACTTTTTCCCTGTGTCATTCCATTTTGTTACACATAACTTTATTTCTGAACTTATTTGTTTTGGCTTATTTGTATGTATGGATTGCATGGGTTGTTACTGACACGTGGTGAAAATTTCATGTCAATAGCACCTTTAGAAATGTATTTACCTAGAAAAATGGTGACGTGTTCCATACATATATATATATTGGGGGTGTTTTGTGCATTCATGTACAGAGAATTTTTTTCTTTCCTTGTATTTTTGAATTGCAGTACACAGCCATCTTCAGATCTGTCCAGAAATGTTTAGTCGTGTTCAAGTCTGGGCTCTGGCTGGGCCACTCAAGGACATTCACAGAGTTGTTCCATAGCCACTCCTTTGTGGGCTGTGTGCTTAGGGTCATTGTCCTGTTGGAAGATAAACCTTCACCCCAGTCGGAGGTCCAGAGAGCTCTGGAGCAGGTTTTCATCAAGAATGTCTCTGTACATTGCTGCATTCATCTTTACCTCGTTCCTGCCACTGAAAAACATCTCCACAGCATGATGCTGCCACCACCATGCTTCACTGTAGGGATGGTATTTGACAGGTGATAAGAGGTGCCTGGTTTCCTCCAGATATGACGCTTGCTATTCAGGCCAAAGAGTACAACCTTTGTTTCATCAGACCAGAGAATTTTGTTTCTCATTGTCCGAGTCCTTCAGGTGCCTTTTGGCAAACTCCCGGCAGGCTGTCATGTGCCTTTTACTGAGGAGTGGCTTCTGTCAGGTCCCTCTACCATACACGCCTGATTGGTGGAGTGCTGCAGAGATGGTTATTCTTCTGGAAGGTTCTCCTCTCTCCACAGAAAAATGCTGGAGCTCTGTCAGAGCGACCATCGGGTTCTTGGTCACCTCTCTGACAAAGGCCCTTCTCCCCTGATCGCTTAGTTTGGCTGAACGGCCCACTCTAGGAAGAGTCCTGGTGGTTCCAAACTTCTTCCATTTATGCATGATGGAGACCACTGTGCTTACTGCGAACTTCAATGCTGCAGAAATTTTTCTGTACCCTTCCCAAGATCTGTGCCTCCATACAATCATGTCTCTGTGGTCTACAGACAATTCCTTGGACTTCATGGCTTGGTTTGAGCTCTGACATTCCCTGTTAACTGTGGGACCTTATATAGACGGGAGTGTGCCTTTCCAAATCATATCAAGTCAACATCTCAAGGATGATCAGTGGAAAAAGGATGCACCTGATTTCTCAATTTAGAGTGCCATGGCAAAGGCTGTGAATACTTATATACATGTATTTTTTTTATTTTTATATAAATTATCAAAGATTTCAAACAAACTTCTTTCACGTTGTCATTAAGGGGTATTGTTTGTAGAATTTTTGGAATAATGCTGTAACATAACAAAATGTGGAAAAAGTGAAGCGATGTGAATGCTTTTCGGATGCACTGTACTGTATATAGTTTTCTATATGATACAGTATATAGTGATTTTCCTTTATTAGCTAGTTGGCAAAATAATTACTCAGTTCTCAGAATTATGTCCTTATTTTGCTATGTCAACCGGTACACTTTAGTATTGCTGAGTCTAAAGTAAAGGATAGATATCACCCTATATAACTATACAGAATGTTTTGTAACTTTTGGAAGTGTGTCTTAAGTGTATCTTTCCCCATGGAGACAGGCCTATTTACGTTGCCTTTGTAGCTACTGTATAATTTTGTATATGGGGTGTATTTGTCTTTTCTATATACAAAGAGTTCTTCTCAGCAGCATAGCTTGGAGTAAAGTCATTTTTCAGGAGAAGCTTCAAACGACACATGACCTTACACAAAATAATAATTCCTATTTTAATACCGGCCTTTGTAGGTTTACACCATCTCCTCTTCATCTGAACCTTTACAAAGATTTTGATTGAAGAGACAGCTGAGAAGTGTATTTCTTTTTCTCGATCGGGCTCATAAATCACCCATTTATCAGATTGTACGCCGAGCCCTCCCCAGGAATAACATTTACTTCTAGAAGTATGCCCTGTCATGATCTAACCGCAGTCTTCCCTGCGTCTCTGGTGGCTGTGTTTTAATAAGTGCGCTTTTTCTTGATTCACAATTTATGCGGCATATAATTTATTTTCAGATTTGAATTCATTTCCTGAATACGCGGTCGCCTGACCACAAAAATGAGTCATTTCACAGCACAACCTTCTCGCCTGGTCTCTTATTATTTGGCTTTCTTTACAGTTGCTCCCTGGATGGCTACAAAGGCTTTTTTCTTTCACAGAATTTATGATCACTATTGTGCCGGCATTAATATTCGATTTCTGCTAAGGGGAAATGATGTTGGCTGAAAAGAAATTATTTCTCAGCAATGTGACGGCCTCTAATGCACTTTCTCATTTATGTTGAGATTATAATATAATGTGTTGCTGCTTCATCCAACCCTTTAACATTACATGTTACCTGTATTTTAGTACAAAAACATAAAATACTGCTATATAGGCAGGTGGTCAGTAAAGTAGACACAGTTGTTCATTTTCTAAAGACTGTTCATGTAGCAGAACTGTCACTCAACTGTTAAGAGTTTAGGAACACCCAAAATCCCCATTTAAAAAAGGATCCAGATTATTGTGAGGAGATCCCATTTTTGGAATACTTAAAGTGGGGTTCCACCCAAAAAAAAAAAACTACATGAAAAATCCTAAAAAAAATACAAAAAAACCTTTGGATATTTTTTTTTTTTTACTCACCTCTAAATGCCTGTTGCTAGGGGGTCCCTCGTAGTCTGCCTCTTTCAGTGCCTGGGCTGGTGACATCACTTCCGTCTCGGCACAGGAAGGGCTCAGCTCTGCTCCCTCCCTCCTGGCAGCTATCCTAGACCAGCTATCTCCAAACTGCGCCCCAGGGGCCCGGATGCGACCCTTTGCTTGTTTTTATCTTGCCCTTGGGGCACTATTCCATCCACTGACGCCACAAATATATAAATGGTGTATTGTTTATCCAATATCCAGGATTTGGGTTGCAGCAGTTTCACAACTAGCAATTTGCCTGGCGCAAATTATTTTTGGTTTTGAGCATCCACTGACACCAACAATTGAGACATAATTCCTGTTGCTGACACCAACAATGGGGCACTATTTCTCCCACTGACACTATCAAAATGGTACAATTCCTTCCATTGACACCAACGATGGGGCATTATTCCTCCCATCGACACCAATGTTGGGGCCTTATTCCTCCCATTGACCCCAATGATGGGGCATTATTCCTTCCACAGACACCAACAATGAGGCATTATTCCTCGCGTTGACACCAATGATGGGGCATTATTCCTCCCATTGACACCAATGTTGGGGCCTTATTCCTCCCACTGACACCAACGATGGGGCATTATTCCTCCCACTGACACCAACGATGGGGCATTATTCCTCCCACTGACACCAACGATGGGGCATTATTCCTCCCACTGACACCAACGATGGTGCATTATTCCTCCCACTGACACCAACGATGGGGCATTATTCCTCCCACTGACACCAACGATGGTGCATTATTCCTCCCACTTACCCCAACGATGGTGCATTATTCCTCCCACTGACACCAACGATGGGACATTATTCCTCCCACTGACACCAATCGGGCAGAATTTCTTCCACCGATGCCAACGATGGGGCACTAGTCATCCCACTGACATCAAAGGTGGGGCATTGTTTACTCACTGGACACCAGGACATTTTCTACTCCCACTGGCGCTAGCCTGATCCCTCAAAAATCTGAAGGACAGTAAAAAGTAATTATTTACCATATGTTCATACAATGTATTAGTTTTGAACCCATGGGTAATAAAAAGTAAAAAACATTACCTAAATAGGATTTACAGTGCCTTGAAAAAGCATTCATACTCCTTTAAATTTTCCACATTTTCTCATGTTACAACCAAAAACGTAAATGTATTTTTTGGGATTTTATACTATAGACCAACACAAAGTGGCACATAATTGTGAGGTGGAAGGAAAATGATAAATGGTTTTTAAAATTGTTATTTTTTATTATTTTTTACAATTTAACCTTTTACAAGTTTATTACAATTCTTTATTTTTATTTCAGCCCTGTTGGGGGGCTTTGGTGAGATATCAGGGGTCTTAACAGACCCCTGACATCTCCCGTTTGAGAGGGAAAGAAACTGAGGACACAGATTCCCCAGTCCCTGTCTCTGCAGTCTCAGCTGCACTGAAGATGAATGGACAGGAGACAGATGCTCCTCTCCATTCATAAACTGAAGTATCGTAAACACAGTTTACAATGCTCAGTTACAAATGAACTGAGGCAGTGACCACTGCCTCTGTATATTCGGAAAAGGAAGGAGCCGGTAAAGACAGATTTACCAGCTCCTTCCTCCACTTTCCTTTCTGACAGATCGAGGACAAAGGGGTGCCGGAGGAGCACAGAGGGGGACAGGAGCAGAGCAAAGAGGGGGACCGGAGGAGCCTGAAGGAGCACAGAGGACACAGATTGGGACTGGAGGAGGATATACAGAGACAGTTGGGGATGATCGGTGTGAGGGTTTTGATCTAAACCTTTCCATTGTAGCTCTGGCTGTATGTTTAGGGTCGTTGTCCTGCTGGAAGGTGAACCTCCTCCCCAGTCTCAAGTCTTTTGCAGACTCTAACAGGTTTTCTTCTAAGATTGCCCTGTATTTGACTCAATCCATCTTCCCATCAACTCTGACCAGCTTCCCTGTCCCTGCTGAAGAAAAGCATCCCCATAACATAATGCTGACACCACCATGTTTCAAGGTGGGGATGGTGTGTTCAGGGTGATGTGCATTGTTTTCTGCCACACATAGCGTTTTGCTTTTAGGCCAAAAAGTCAAATTTTGTTCTCATCTGACCAGAGCACCTTCTTCCACATGTTTGCAGTGTCCCCCACATGGCTTCTCGCAAACTGCAAATGGGACTTCTTATGGCTTTCTTCTTGCCACTCTTCAGTAAGGGCCAGATTTGTGGAGTGCACGGCTAATAGTTGTCCTGTGGACAGATTCTCCCACCTGAGCTGTGGATCTCTGCAGCTCCTCCAGAGTTACCATGGGCCTATTGGCTGCATTCAGAGATGAATGCTCTCTTTGCCCGGCCTTTCAGTTTAGGTGGACAACCATGTCTTGGTAGGTTTGCAGTTGTGCCATACTCTTCATTTGTGATTGATGGATTGAACAGTGCTCCGTGAGACGTTCAAAGCTTGGGATATTCTTTTTATAATCTAACCCTGCTTTAAACTTCGCTACAACTTTATCCCTGAACTGTCTGGTGTGTTCCTTGGCCTTCATGATGCGGTTTGTTCACTAAGGTTCTCTAAAAAGGCACGGAGGGCTTCACAGAACAGCTGTATTTATACTGAGATTAAATTACACACAGGTGGACTCTACTAATTAGGTGACTTCTGAAAGCAATTGGTTCCACTAGATTTTAGTTAGAGGTTTCAGAGTAATGGGGGCTGAATACAAATGCACGCCACACTTTCCAGATATCTATTTGTAAAAACATTTGAAAACCATTTATCATTTTCCTTCCACTTCACAATTATGTGCCACTTTGTGTTGGTCTATCAATTAAAATCCCAACATGACATAACATGACAAAAATATGTGGAACATTTCAAGGGGTACGAATACTTTTTCAAGGCACTGTACATGGTTTGACACATTTGAAATGTTGTTGAAAATGAATGATGTAAAATCACGAGATGTACGTTACCGCTAACAGTATTTAGTTATGTCCTTTCACCATGATCTTATGCTGTTGTTATGTATTTAATGTCTAAGCTGTGCTGATTGAAAAACTATCCATTTTACAGCGTTTGATCAATCGGATTTCAAGACCAATATCGTCAGCATTGAAGACCTGAGGCTTGGAACTGTTCTTACTGGGAAAGTTGAAAATGCCACATTGTTTGGAGTTTTTGTGGACATTGGTGTAGGAAAAGCTGGGCTAATTCCTATGCGATTTATAACCGAGGATAAACTCTCCAAGGAGAAAAGACGGAGAAGTCTTGGGCTTGGACCTGGAGAACGTGTAGAGGTTCGAGTTATAAATATTGATGTTCCACAGTCAAGAATTACACTTGAACTTTTGCGTGTTTTAAAATGAGGTTTGGCGGACTCAAAAGATGCACTCAGTTCTGTTTTAGCATATGAAGTGCCTTTTTTTTTTTTTTTGTATCCCCAGTCCGGGAATAAATTAATACAAAAAAGGTTGTGTTAGTAATAGTTTTTTTCAAATCATCACCAGAATGTTCTGATTATGTTTGAGGTTATTTTTTTATACATCCAAAAAATGAGAAATAGTCAAACACAAGATTGATACCTCTCCTTCAGCGCTCATAGAAAAAACGTTATTTCAAATAACGTAAGCAGCCACTATAACAATAAAACAATATACCAGAAATGTGTTACAGGAGTTACCATAACATTTAGTAGTGTTAATCAATCACATTAAAATTGGGACCCACATGGAGCTGATTGAGCCGAAGGGAGGGGCTGCACCGAGCATCGGGAGACTGTGCCCGACTGGACACCGGCTCCTCCTACTTCGGGGCCCGGACAGGACCCTACCTCTGTTGAAGATGTTTCCACAAAACAGACCCCCAATGGAGAGAGGCGGGGCCTGCTGACAGGGATTGTAACATAAACACAAGCCTATTATCTATTACCATCTGGTAAGTTCATTACCTCGGGGGAGTATTAAACACCCGGTGTGGTGAAGGTGATCAACTGGATTTTATCCTGCATGAACTTTTTCTTGATGGACATTTTGTTATCCACAATTTATTTATAAGGTGGACTTTTTTTTATCACAATTTTAATCAGACTGTGATTGATTAGAGCTTCTAATGTTATGGTAACTTCTGTAACACATTTCTGGTATATTTTTTTTATACAGTCTATGTTTTAGTTCTTTTAAAAATAGTGGTTGACCATTAATACCAATAATTATGAAATGTATAAAGAAAAAGATTAACAATGCAAACACATATTTGAAGGAGTTTCTAGACTGTGCAATTGGGCAATGCTTAAAAAAGTATTTGACATTTATACATCCCGGATTTATATATAAGAAAGCACCAACACTATCACATTAGGGATCTTGTTGGATTCTTTTTGTAATTTTAGATTGTAAGCTCTAACGAGAAGGGCCCTCTGCTTCCTCTTATTCCAAATTGTGTTGTAACTGTAATGTCTGCCTTCATTTTGTACAGCGCTGAGCAAACTGTTGGCGCTATATAAATCCTGTATGTTAATAATTAAGTTTCCAGCGACCCCTGGACAACACCCACCCCCTCAGAGAGGGTTAAAGGAGAAGTACAGCCAGAACTTGTTTGACTGTACTTCTATGGATCACAGGAGTGCAGATCATTTTGCACACCTGTGGCCCATTTTCAGCTGAAGCCTGCTATCAGCAGACGTCAACGAGCCGGTCCAGGCTCGGGAAAGATGATGACCATATGGTCAGGATCTGTCCACGTGCCTGGACCTGCACCGGGCTCAGCCTCTCCGTGAGCCGCTGAGATAGCTGCTTCTGTTCCCTCTACAGCCCACCTCTCCAGTGAGCGTGGGTGGGGGGCCCTGCAGAGAGCCAGTGACTGACGGTAACCAGCTGTCTGCTCAGGGAGCTCTTAGAACCGAGCGATCAGCAGTGTTTGATCGTTCGATTCTCAGTGTTAGAGCTAGCCAGGGACATATGCTGCATCCATATATGTAAACATGATTAAAAAAATAATAAAATACCATACGTCTCTTTTAAAAAAAACAGCGGAGAGGGGGCACTTTCGTTTAGACAACAGAGTAGGAGGGAATCGTGGTGCATTTTTTTTATACTAAAGTTTTGGTCCTGGATGGTTTGACTATAGAATTTGGCCTCGACTGTTTTATCATTGATGCTTGATGCATCTTGGATAAAACAATGTCAGTAGCTTACGTTATGGGTGTTGTGTAGGTGCCATAGTTCGTAACATTCTAGTCCACTAGGTATGCTGTATGTAGCACAGTCTGCATTTATACTTATCAGTTTAGTTATCTGTGTATCTGTGTATGTGTTGATATGAAATTATGGATTATACAGTATGTATATATAGTAGTAGTTGAGTTGAGATTTTTTTTCGTGAAAGTTTTTTTCGATGGTGTATATAGTTATAAATTTGGAACTCTGCAGACTTATTTGTTTAATTTATTTACTGGGGTGTATGAATCACGTTGTCGTAGGAAGCTCCTAATTAGGGGATATGATTGCACACAGCTGCGTGGGGATTTTTATACTTTAATTCTGTAAAACTGTTAACTGAATTACATTCTTTCCTAAACAAAACTGATCAGAAGATTCAACACAAATAGATTTTACAGAGTTTGATAAAAAACAGATTTCAAGAACAATATCATCTGCATTGAAGACCTGCAGGTGGGAAAAGTTCTTTCTGGGAGGTTGGAAAATGCTGCAATGTATGGAGTTTATGTGGACATCGGTATGGGACGAGCGGGGTTATTTCATTTTTAGATTTTATATAACAGAAATCAAACTCCCAAAGGAGAAGAAACTGGAGACGACTTGGGCTTGGACCTGGAGAGCATGTAATGGTTCACGATCTAAATATTAATGTTTGGCAGTCAAGACTTCCCTTGAAGTTTTTCGTGTTTTAAAATGATGGTGCTTGGACTCCCAGTTGTGTTTTTAGATATGAACTGCCGTTATATGTATTTTAATAAATTGATAAGAACAAGGTTGTTTTAGTAATAATTCTTTCACATGCACTCCTTTCTCTTTTTTCATTTACTGTAGCAGCCACTGATTGATCCTTATCTCATCCTCTGCTTTCCAGGGCTCACTTTCACTCATTTCCTGTCCATAAGACCAGCGGTTACTATGATTTTTTTTCCCCCTGGGGAGCCACTGGTCACACAGCCTCCCCTCATTAGTTCTATTGCATAAGCCAGGCCAGGAGACTCCAGGTCTGTTTTGGCCAATCTACACCTGCTTGCCATCTACACTATATTACCAAAAGTATTGGGACACCTGCCTTTACACGCATCCCAGTCTTGGTCCGTAGGGTTTAATATTGAGTTTGCCCACCCTTTGCAGCTATAACAGCTTCAACTCTTCTGGGAAGGATGTCCACAAGGTTTAGGAGTGTGTCTATGGGAATGTTTGACCATTCTTCCAGAAGCACATTTGTGAGGTCAGGCACTGATGTGGATGAAAAAGCCTGGCTTGCAGTCTTCGCTTTAATTCATCCCAAAGGTGTTCTATCGGGTTGAGGCCAGTCAAGTTCCTCCACCCCAAACTCGCTCATCCATGTCTTTATAGACCTTGTTTATGCACTGGTGTGCAGTCATGTTGGAACAGGAAGGGGTCAGCCCCAAACTGTTCCCACAAAGTTGGGAGCATGAAATTGTCCAAAATGTCTTGGTATACTGACACCTTAAGAGTTCCTTCACTGGAGCTAAGGGGCCAAGCCCAACCCCTGAAAAACAACCCCCACACCATAATCCCCCTCCACCAAATTATTTGCACCAGTGCAGAAAGCAAGGTCCTTTAAAGACATGGATGAGCAAGTTTGGAGTGGAGGAACTTGAACTGGCCTACACAGAATCCTTACCTCAACCCGATAGAACACCTTTGGGATGAATTAGAGCGGAGACTGCGAGCCAGGCCTTCTCGTCCACATCAGTGCCTGACCTCACAAATGCGCTTCTGGAAGAATGGTCAAACATTCTCATAGACACACTCCTAAACCTTGTGGGTATCCTTACCAGAAGAGTTAAAGCTGTTATAGCTGCAAAGGGTGGGCCAACTCAATATTGAACCCTACGGACTAATGCCCCATACACACGGTCGGACTTTGACCGGACATTCCGACAACAAAATCCTAGCATTTTTTCCGACGGATGTTGGCTCAAACTTGTCTTGCATACACACGGTCACACAAAGTGAAAATCCGATCATTCTAAACGCAGTGACGTAAAACACCTTCGTCGGGACTATAAACGGGGCAGTAGCCAATAGCTTTCATCTCTTAATTTATTCTAAGCATGCGTGGCACTTTGTGCGTCGGATTTGTGTACACACGATCGGAATTTCCGACAACGGATTTTGTTGTCGGAAAATTTTATATCTTGCTCTCAAACTTTGTGTGTCGGAAAATCCGATGGAAAATGTGTGATGGAGCCTACACACGGTCAGAATTTTCGACAACAACGTCCTATCACACATTTTCCATCGGAAAATCCGACCGTGTGTACGGGGCATAAGACTGGGATGCCATTAAAGTTCATGTGCGTGTAAAGGCAGGTGTACTTTTAGTATTATAGTGCATGTCTACTGCCAGTGATAATGTCCCAATACATGGGACTTGTAATTCATTGAGGCAGCAAAGACTAGGAGCATGAAGAGCAAATGGTGGGGATATTTCAACCCCATACATTTAGAGGAGGACTGCAATGGGTATAAGATGAGAACACACAGAACAAGGGTATGTAAAGTGTCAAGGAAACTCAAAAAGAAAGTACTAGGGGAAATGTTTTTTTTTTATTTTAGTTGTGTGACATTGAGCAGCGAGGAACATCAGATATTAAAGTATAAAATAAATGCAGCAATTTTTTTTTAATGGCATTTGATGTATCTATTGATTATTAATACATTAGAAAGTTAAATATAGAACGTTCTCTGGCTATTTATCGCAATATCTTTAGATTTAGCGGTTTAGCTAATCACTGCATGTTCAATCCACAGAATCAGGCCAATAAATATGAAGAGATATTTAAAGTCTTGGTTTAAGAAGACTTTATATAAAAAAAGGAAACCATATGATCCCTCTCAAATTCAGATCGATATCAGAGATTTAGGCTCTTGCACACAGATGCCTTAAAACGCCACTTTTTTAGCCTTTTTTTTTTTTTTTTTTACAGATCTAAATGCAGCCCATTGTTTTTAATGTGTCTGTAAAAATGCATAAACTAGCGCTGTGTATAGACTAGTAAAAAAAAACAAAAATGAAAATCTACTTTGCTGGTCTGTGTTTCACCTGCAAATATGTGCTTACACCACACCCCATTGCCAAATAAAGAAATATTTTGAATATTCACGTATTTTAACCTTGGGAGATTTTCGAAGATGCACAGTAACCGTGCCACACAAAAAAAAAATTGACATGAAAAATTCATGTGTTTACATACACGATAATTCAACATTAACCACTTCAGCCCCTCAAAGGATTTACCCCCTCAATGACCAGGCCATTTTTTGCGATCCAGCACTGCGTTACTTTAACTGACAATTGCGCTGTTGTGGGACGCTGTACCAAAACAAAATTGAGGTCCTTTTTTCCCCACTAATAGAGCTTTCTTTTGGTAGTATTTTGATTGCCTATTTTTTGCATATAAACAAAAAAAGACCGCCAATTTTGAAAAAAAAAACAATTTTTTACTTTCTGTTATAATACATATCCCAAAAAAAATATATAAAAAACAAATTTCTTCATCAGTTTAGGCTGATACGTATTCTTCTACATATTTTTGGTAAAAAAAAATCCCAATAAGCGTATATTGATTGATTTTCGCAAAAGTTATAGCTTCTACAAAATAGGTGAAAGATTTATGGGACTTTTATTTATTATTATTTTTTTAATAGTAATGGCGGCGATCAGTGATTTTTAGCGGGATAGCGGCGGACAGACTGGACACCTGACATTTTTGACACTTTTTTGGGAATCAGTGACATTATTACAGTAATCGGTGCTAAAAATATGCACTGACATTGTACTAATGACACTGGCAGGGAAGGGGTTAACATCGAGGGGCGATCAAGGGGTTAAATGTGTTCCCTGTTTATTTTTTTCCTGTATTAGGGCACTATGTAACTGGGGAAACACACACATCCATCTTCCTGCTTAACAGGAAGACAGATCTCAGTGTCATCCCCTGACAGAACAGAGATCTGCCTTGTTTACTTCGGCAGATCTCCGTTCTGTCTCTGCGGGGAACGATCGCGGGCAGCCAGCAGACATCGAGTCCGCCGGACCCGCTGATTGGCTCCCCCGCTGGACAATTGGAGCGTGCGCGTGCCCACGAAAGCTAGTGCACGAATCGCCGTACCGGTATGGCTATTTGTGGAGCCGAGCCACCTTTGCCGCAGCACATCTGCGGCGGCTGGTCGGCAAGTGGTTAAGAGTGTTGTCGTGTGCGGGTACAAAGCAGCCAAGACATAGAGCTACCCCCCACAAATATGATAAGGCCCCTTAAAATCCCTGGCCATCAAATTGCTGATACATCTTCTTTGTCAACTTATGTTTTTTAGTATGCATATCAACAATTTAATGGCCTGAGATATTAAAGGGCTTAACTATAGTTGTGGGGGGAGATGTATGTCTCTGCTGCTCTGTACATGTGCAGGACATATCTTTTAATGTTGAACTATCATGTATGTAAACACATGCATTTTTTATTTTTTTTGTATCTATACATCATTAGATATTTTTATATCAATTGTAAAAATTTGTGTGGCACCTTTTAAAGTCCATCTTCAAAAAAAGAACATTACTAGCTATATGGAATGTGGTGCCATGCAGTGCCGTGACAAAGTCATCCAGGACAAAGATGGAAAACTGCGCCCCCCGGTGTAAAGAAAGTCCGTGTAATTTCAAAATAAGAAAATACTTGGAACAATACAGGTTAGGTTGGATTTAGTTGGATAATTTCTGCAACAATAATCCCCAGCAATGTTGCTAGTTTATGTAATAACCCCCAGCATTGATGAGATTGTCTGAGATCCCCATTATGAACTGTCTAGAGTTCATAATGGCTAAAGCATTTGTTAACCCCCCCCAAAAAAATGTATCCTGCTCCTTTAACCAGTTCCGGACCAGCCGCCGCAGTTGTACTGTGGCAGGTTGGCTTGGTTGGGCGAAGCGACGTTACCGCGACGATCGGATTCGCTTCAGAACCGATCAGTCCCCAGGCCAATGATTTCTGGCCTGGACCTGGTGATCGGTTCTGGCGAATTAAATCCTTCCCCTGCCTGTGTAAGTGTAAACACAGGCAGGGGAAGTGATGTCATCTCCCCTCGTGGAACTCTTTTGGTTCCAGAGAGAGGAGAAAAGGCATCTCAGAGTAAGTTTTACCAACGCTACACTGACACAGTACACTTGTCACCCCCCCCCCCCAGTTAACCCCTTCACTCCCTGTAACTGTGTCACCCAGTGCAGTGTTCATATTTTTCTTTGATCGCTGTACTGGTGTCATTTGTGACAATAATCAGTGTCAGGGTACTTAGTAGTAGCCCCAGGGTCTAAACACCCCTCTAATAGAGGTCTAACCCCTTGATCACCCCGTCACTGTTGATCACCGTATTAGTGTCACGGGTGACGCTGGTTAGTTAGTTATTTTTTATAGCGTCAGGGCACCCGCCGTATATTATCTAATAAAAGGTTTAACCCCCTGATTACCCAGCAGGTGATATCAATTAGGTTTTAACGTCAGTTAGGGTCTGCGTCGCCCCAGACAGCATCAGATTGGTGCCAGTAGTGCTAACACCCACGCACGCACCATACACCTCCCTTGGTAATCTAGTGTCTGAACGGATCGATATCTGATGTGATCAGAACTATATTAGCGTTCCCAAAAACGCAGCGTTAGCGGGATCAGCCCAGATACCTGCTAGCACCTGTGTTTAGCCCCTCCGCCCACCCAAGTGCAGTATCAATTGATCACTGTCGCTTACAAAACACTAAACATATAACTGCAGCATTCGCAGAGTAAGGAATGATCCCTGCGAACGCTACCAGTTTTTTTGGTAGCATTTGAAGCAGTCGCTGACAGTCAGGTGCTCTTTTTTCCTGTGAGTCGCACTAGTTGTACCAGTAAATTCATGGGCCAAAATGTCCAATCGAAGGTACACTAGTGAAGAGGCCTACACGTTTCTGAGCATGACAGATGAGAGTGAAGAGATAGTCACCCATCTGTCAGATTCAGGCTCAGAATACGAACCAGTAGACAGCAGCGGCACCCTAACAGATAGCTCTGATGACGGAGTTGTGGTCCCTGCTAAGGTCAAGCGTACCCGACCCCGTTCTTCTGTTGTTGTTGAGGTGCAAGAACCACAGGGCTCTCGTATGGAGCAGAGAGCCAGTACTAGTGCCGCTATTCCTTCTGGTGAACTGCCAAGCATCAGTTAGACCTCTGAGACAGGATTGTATTAAATCACAGATCTGGGGAAGGGTACAGAAAAATTTCTGCAGCATTGAAGGTCCCAATAAGCACAGTGGCCTTCATCATCCGTAAAGGAGAAGGGCCTTAGTCAGAGAGGTGACCAAGAAATTGATAAAAAAAATAGATTTTTTACATTTTTTTATTGAATTTTTTTATAGCAGAATGTAAAAAATATATTGTATTTTTTTTTTTTTTTTTTAAATTGTCAGTTTATGTTTATAGCGCTAAAAATAAAACCACAGAGGTGATCAAATACCACCAAAAGAAAGCTGTTTTTGTGGGGTAAAAAAGAACATAAATTTTATTTTGGTACAGCGTTGCACGACTGCGCAATTGTCAGTTAAAGTAACGCAGTGCCGTATCGCAAAAAAATGGCCTGGTCATGAAGGGGGGGGTTAAATCTTCCAGAGGGCAAGTTTTAAGGAGACCGATGGAGTCCAAAGGGCAAAGGAAAAAATAGCTCGCCTACCATACCTATTGATGTCTTCAGCTGCCCTTATTCTTGGTTTTAGGGGAACTTCTGATATTATGATTGCCTAGCCCAGAATAACATGCCTCCTGCTGCTGCACAAGGGAGGTCTTTTTAATTTTGGAAGGCAGCAGACAATTGGTTCTCATTCAATCTGTGCTTGTTTCCAATGCATTTTGAGGCATATAAAACACCTACATCGGGCTAGAAAGGAAATTACAAAAAAAAATAAAACTATCTACCCCATACTACTGGAGCATAGTGAAAATGACGACCATACTGTACAAAATAGATGATTATCTTAATATATTGTGACTTATTTGTAGAACAAAATTAAAATAAAAATAGGCAGTACGCTGTAACAAGAATTATATTATATATATATATATATATATATATATATATATATATGTATTTGTTTTGAACCATGGGTAATAAAAATGAAATTGTTACTAAAATATGATTTATATAGAGGAATGCATTCCTAATATTGAAAAAAAATTAATAATATAAAATCAAGAGAAATATGTTTATATAACCATATTTAGTCACATTTTGCACCATGATCATTTACTGATGTTAATGTACTAAACTCTGTACTGATTGAAAAACGATCTTTTTTTCAGAGTTTGATAGAACAAACACCAACATCGTCTGCATCGAAGACCTAAGTCCTCATGCACACGGGGCGTTAGAAAAAATGAGCTGCAAAGCCACAACCAACGCCAGGAAAAAGCAGCAGTAAAAACGTGCTTTTAGTAGCTTTTTGCATTGGTGTTAATGCACGTTTAGCTGTGCTAGCTTTTAGCTGCGTTTCTCTGCCTGTATTCAAAATCAGTGGTTCCTTATGAGAGCCTATTTATTTGAAAAGAAGTCGGATCATGATGATCTGACTTGTGGTGCGGCTTGTGCGCTGAGGATCTTGAAGGGGAACCCTCGCCGAAATGGGAAAAAAAATGGCGCGGCCCCCCCCCCAAGAGCATACAAGACTCTTCGGTCTGGTTTGGATTTTAAGGGGAACGCCCAGGCCAAAAAAATGTGTGGGGTTCCCCCCAAAATCCATACCAGACCCTTATCCAAGCACGCAGCCCGGCACCCACCCCATCATGTTGAGGGCATGTGACCTGGTATGATGCAGGAGGGGGGGCGCTCGCTCATCTGCCCCCCCTTTCCTGACCTGCCGGGCAGCGTGCTTGGATAAGGGTCTGGTATGGATTTTGGGGGGAACCCCCGTGCCAGTTTTTTTGGGTGTGGGGGTTCCCTTTAAAATCCATACCAGACTGAAGTGTCTGCTATGCGCTTGGGGGTGAACTCCACGCCAGTTATTTTTTCCATTTTGGCGAGGGTTCCCCTTCAAGATCCTCAACGCACAAGCCGCATCACAGGTCAGATCATCATGATCCAAATTGTGGTGCGACTTCTATTCAAATCAATGGGCTCTCATAGGGAACCATTGATTTTGACATGTCAAAAAAAAAAATTATTGAGGAGGCTAAATGTGGCTGTATCCAGCGTTAAGCCGCCTTTAGCAGCTTTTACCAGAGTCAGACATTTTTATAGCTCTTAAGGCCGGTCCTCAGAACGCGTTGGCACTTTTTTTTTTACAACTTGAAAACGCCTATGCCACCTACAGCTCCTAAAAGCATGGACACATAGAATAACATGGAGAGGCGTTTTTAAGCTGCAAAAAAAAAGTCTGACGCTGCTAAAAGCAGCTGTAAAAATGCCCCGTGTGCATGAGGCCTAAATGCTGGAACAGTTCTTAGACCCCTTTCACACGGGGGCGGTTTTCAGGCGCTTTATGGCTGGAAATAGCCTCTACTAAGCGCCTGAAAACCGCCACCCATTCATTCTAGTGTGACTTTTCACAATAGGGCGGTTGGCTTACAGACGTTCCGAAAAGTCCTGCAAACAGCATCTTTGGGGCGGTTTTTGGGAGCGCTGTATTTAGAGCTCCCAAAACACCTTGCCCATTGGTATGAATGGGCAACGATTTGGAAGCGCCGCAACACGGGAGTTTTTAACCCCTTTTTTGGGGTTAAAAGCACTCCGCTAACGGCCGAAAAGCGCCGCTTAAACAGCGCTAAAGCGAGCGGCACTTTAGTGATAACGCGCCCACGGCCCCAGTGTGAAAGGGGTCTGGAAAAGTTGAAAATGCTACATTGTTTGGAGCCTAAGTGGACATTGGTGATGGGTTCATTTCGATGAGATATATAACAGAGGATAAAATTCTCCAAGGAGAAGAGATGGAGAAGTGTGTAAAGGTTCAAGTTCCAAAACATGATATTTGGTAGTTGAGAATTATGCCGCATACACACGGTCGGACTTTTCATCTACAAAAGTCCGGCGGACCAAATCTGGCGGACAATCCGATCGTGTGTGGGCTTCCCCGGACTTTCAGCGGACTTTTCCAGCCGCAAATCTGTCGGACTTTTAGATTTGGAACATGCTTCAAATCTTTACGTTGTAACTCCGCCGGACCCAGAAATCTGCTCGTCTGTGTGCTAGTCCGAAGGACAAAAACCCACGCTAGGGCAGCTATTGGCTACTGGCTATCAACTTCCTTATTTTAGTCCGGTGTACGTCATCACGTACGAATCCATCGGACTTTTGTGTGATCGTGTGTAGGCAAGTCTGTTCGTTAGAAAGTCCGCTGCAAGTCCGTCGAAAGTCTGTCGGACGGGCTGTCGGACTTTTGTAGCCGAAAAGTCTGACCGTGTGTACGCGGCATTACTCTTTAGACCCCTTTCACACTCTGGCGTTTTTCAGGCGCTTTAGCGTTAAAAAAAGCGCCTGAAAGAAGCCTCATCTGCAATCCCAATGTGAAAGCCCGAGTGCTTTCACACTGAGACCCCTTTCACACTGGGGCGTTTTTCAGGCGCTTTAGCATTAAAAAAATCACCTGAAAGAAGCCTCATCTGCAATCCCAATGTGAAAACCCGAGTGCTTTCACACTGGGGCGCTGCGCTGGCAGGGCGTCAAAATAAAGTCCTGCAAGGAGCTTCTTTGCAGCGCTTTCGTGTTTTTGCCACCGGGCTGGGTGCGCTGATGGCCCGAGCCCTTTCACACTGCCAGCGCCCGAAAAACGCCCCAGTGTGAAAAGGGTCTTAAGCGGCGTTTTACCAGCGTTTTTCGGGCGTTGGCAGTGTGAAAGGGCTCGGGCTTTCACATTGGGATTGCAGATGAGGCTTCTTTCAGGCGCTTTACAGGCGCTTTTTTTTAACGCTAAAACGCCTGAAAAGCGCCTGAAAAACGCCCCAGTGTGAAAAGGGTCTTAAGGCTGGGTTCACACTAAAGAAGGCTGCGGCTGGCAGCAGGGGGACCGGTGCATCCCTGTTCTCCATTTCATGGACTAACCAGGGAATGTTTGCCTGAATTTGGCCCTGAAACTGAGCCAAAGATGCACAGGACTCCTGTGCAAGTCGCTCCGCAGCCTCCCCCAAGATATGTGATCCAACTCCATAGAGAGCCAGGTACAGTCTCCTGTCATGGGAACTGGATGCAGGGAAATCCACATCCAACTGGCACTAGTGTGAACCCAGCCTATCTGCAATGAGTGCACTCAGTTCTGTTTTTACATATGAAGTGCCTTGATAAGGTTTTCGTATCCCCAGTTGAGAATGAATTGATAGAAAAAAGGTTGTTTTATTAATAGTTCTTTCACATCATCAACAGACTGTTCAGATTTTTTATACAGGATATGTTTTTTAGTTCTTTCAGTAATGGACTAGAACTACTACCATTATTTTTAAAATGTATGCAGAAAAAGATGAAGGCAAGCATACATTCACCGGACACTTTATTAGGTACACCTTGCTAGTACCGGGTTGGACCCCCTTTTGCCTTCAGAACGGCCTTTATTCTTAATGGAATAGATTCAACAAGGTGTTGGAAACATTCCTCAGAGATTTTGGTCCATATTGACATGATAGCATCACGCAGTTGCTGCAGATTTGTCAGCTGCACATCCATGATGCGAATCTTCCGTTCCACCACATGCCAAAGGTGCTCTATTGGATGAGATCTGGTGAGTGTGGAGACCATTGGAGTACAGGGACCTCATTGTCCAGTGGTGAGATGATTGGAGCTTTGTGACATGGTGCATGATCCTGCTGGAAGGAGCCATCAGAAGATGGGGACACTGGAGTCATAAAGGGATGGACATGGTCAGCAACAATACTCAGGTAGGCCGTGGGGTTTAAAAGGTGCTCAGTTGTTACTAAGGGGCCCAAAGTGTGCCAAGAAAATATCCCCCCCCCCCCCACACACCATTACACCACCAGCCTGAACCGTTGATACAAGGCAGGATGGATCCATGCTTTCATGTTGTTTACACCAAATTCTGACCCCACCATCTGAATGTCACAGCTCAAATCGAGCTTCATCAGACCAGGCAACGTTTTTCCAATCTGCTATTGTCCAATTTTGGTGATCCTGTGTGAATTGTAGCCTCAATTTCCTATTCTTAGCTGACAGGAGTGGCACCTGGTGTGGTGTTCTGCTGCTGTAGCCCATCTGCTTCAAGGCTCGATGTGTATTCTGCATACCTTGGTTGTACTGAGAGGTTATTTGAGTTACTGTTGCCTTTCTATCATGTGGAACCAGTCTGCCCATTCTCCTCTGATCCCTGACATCAACAAGGCATTATCGTCCACACAACGGCTGCTCACTGGATATTTTCTCTTTTTCGGACCATTCTCTGTAAACCCGAGAGATGGTTGTGCGTGAAAATCCCAGTAGATCAGCAGTTTTTGAAATACTCAGACCAGCCCGCCTGGCACCAACAACCATGCCACATTCAAAGTCACTTAAATCCCCTTCTTCCCCATTCCGATGATCAGTTTGAACTTCAGCAAGTCGTCTTCACCACATCTAGATGCCTAAATGCACTGATTTGCTGCCATATGATTGGCTTATTAGCAATGTGTGTTACCAAGCAATTAAACAAGGTGTACCTAATAAAGTGGCCGATGAGTGTATATTTCAGACCTTGTATAAAATGTCACCTTTTTAAGAAATTCCCAGACTGCAATTGTTGAATGAGTTACAATCTTACAGCTGTTCTGATCAAAAAACGATCTATTGTATAGAGTTTGAGGAAACTGTTTTTAAGACCAACGCATGTACACTGGAGACCTGAAGGTCGGAAATTCCTTATAGGGAAGGTGGAAAATCCAACGATAAATCCACCTTGAGAAACAAATTTGCTGATTTACTGGTCCCCTTTTGGAGCACCCACTTTAAGCTTTGAAACATATGCTTGGCCTACTATGGACAGGGGCCCAGTGATATATGTGGGGATCCCTGCCGTATTCATCTTGGTGTTCATAAATGGTGGTGACACTTAAAGTGGTATTTCGGCCGAAATTATACTTTTTAAATAAAAATACCCCTATAATACACAAGCTTAATGTATTCTAGTAAAGTTAGTCTCTAAACTAAGGTCTGTTTTGTTATTTTATAAACTTACAGCAGGCCGTGGCCATCTTAAGTGTGGGCATCTGAAGCCAGACTGTATTTCTTCCTGGATCTCATCCTTGCAGATCTCGCACATGCTCAGTGCAGCACAAGCAGTGTAATAGGTTTCAGGTCAGGTTTCCATAGCAACGGCAGTTTCAGAGGAAGTTGCCGCCCCTTCCCAGAAGGCATTGCAAACAGGAAATGATGCGATGGGCCGCGGCCAGGGAGGAGGAAGTGAAAAATGAATACAGCAGATATACAGTAGGTGCTGAGAAAAAAAAATGAAAAAATATCCAATTTGTTTACAGTGCACAGTTTAGTGAGGGATGCTGAAGAGATGTAAAAGTGGGTGGAACTCCACTTTAAAGTGATTGATTATAAAATATCAAAGCAATATTGATGTACTCGGATAATGCCATCTTTTTGCTTTGAGAGAGTTCAAAAACGTCTTGTTTTTTGGAACCAGGAGCCTTCAGGGTAAGGATTCCTTTTCTACTCTGTGTATGTTTTTGCCAACTTAAAGTGGTGTTCCGGCCGAAATGATACTTTTTAAATAAAAATACCCCTATAATACACAAGCTTAATGTATTCTAGTAAAGTTAGTCTGTAAACTAAGGTCTGTTTTGTTAGTTTATAGCAGTAGTTTGTTATTTTATAAACTTACAGCAGGCCGTGCTTCGAGTCTAGCGAGGCCTATCAAGCCTTTTTGGAGTCTAGTTTTTTTTAATTACATGTTTTTTGGGGTTATTTTGTCATAATAGCCTTATTCAAACATTCTAGTTTCTCAATAGACAGTTTTAAAATGCTCAGAAAAGAGAGGATGACTTCTTGATTAAGATCTTAAAAAAATTTTTTTTTTTAAAAAACCTCAACGTAATCCTCAAATGTCTTACAAATAACTTCTAGTTCACAGGAGAGATGAGTGTCCTATCTTTTACACTTGTAATTGGGTTTTCTGTGGAAGAGGTGTTGATTCATTTTGATAGCAGTTTACCGGCTTGCTAGATTACAGTAATATTTGGTAAGCATCACATTTCTCCCAGAACTCCAAGTAAAAAATTCTCCCTAATTTCTAGAAAACCCCTAGGACTCTTAAGTAACCCTTTTTGAGTGACTAATGCCATGAGTCACATTTGATTTGTTTTTCAAAATGCAATAATTTTTTTCGGCCTTAAAGCCCATCTCCTGACGAAAATAAACCAGTCCATCCCTTTCACACACTAACCCTTATAGTTCTTTTTTTTAAAGCCTTCTTATGCCAGTTTAAACAACCGGAATCGACTGCCTTGTGAGCCGCCACAGTGTCCCTTCTGCTAGTGGGGACCCCATAATCCAAGTGGTGTAGTTCAGACCCACCACTGATCAGTCCTGTTGTTTCCCTTTTGCCATTATGTCATCATGCCACAGCTTGAGTCTTCAGGACACTTTAAGGCCAGCGAGCCAAAAGGACAATGGAAAGTGCCCTTCACTATGCAGCAATGTTAACACAGATGAATGACCCCCACTCTACAAGAAGGAAGATAGAAGACACTGACTGCTACTGGAGAATTAGTTAAATGGGTAATGTCTGGGGGGTCCCTAGTAGGAGAGCCTTTAAAGCGTTTGTATACCTTTTTTTTGTATTTTTACCCTACAGGTAAGCCTATAATAAGGCTTACCTGTAGGTAAAATGAATATCTCCTGACGTCAGTGGGGCATGCACTGTGAAGGTCCGGCTAAAGATCCGGAAGACGCTGCCGGAGAGAAGTCTCCCACGCGCGTGCGCGGGATTGACAAAATTGCGGCTCCGGAAACTCACAGCGCCGGAGCCGTGAACCCGGAAGACACGCCGAGGGGAAATGTCAGCTCCCTTGGCGTGGACCGGGAACAGCTGCCAATGCCTGGTTCTAAGGTATTTCATAATGAGCTAGTATGGGGTGCATACTAGTTCATTATGCCTTTTGCCTTACAGGTTTAAAAAAATAAATACACTTGTGCGGGTATACAACCGCTTTAAGGCATTTCTAGATTGTAAGCTCTAACGAGCAGGTCCCTCCGATCCCTCCTGTATTGGTTTGTATTGTAAGTGTACTGTCTGCCCTCATGTTGTAAAGCACTGTGCAAACTGTTGGCGCTATAAAAATCCTGTATAATAACAATAATAATCCTCTAGCAAGGTAAATTATTAAGTGTGAAAGTTATTATTTCTGCAGTATGACCACAATGGAGAGTTTCCCAAGATAAACATGCATTGTTTTTCTGACCAGATATAATCTCCCAATAAACCTTGAGATGTAATCTCCCAATATTTGGGAGATCTGCAATCCAATTAACCTAAATGACTGTAAATTATTTCAATTAAGAACTTACAGAAATGTTTACATTGTTAGATTTTATTTATTTAATACAATTAATGCAATATGTTTAAAATTTATTTTTATTAGTTTACCTTCTATGGAGGTGCAGTTTTGTTTATAAGTGGAATGAGGCAAGCCATTTCATCTTTAGAGTGTATGTAAACCCTAACAATCAACTACTGTTATTGGCTTCTTTTTGTTCAGTTTAAATATACCATTGAAAGCGTTGACAGGTTGAGTGGCAAAACCATTGCAAAAATCCTCTAAGCTGTGTTGTGTAAATTGCAGAACTTAATGGACTGAAATACATTAAAATAAAGAAATCGGTTGCTGTGGAACACCTAATTGGAGAGGTATTCGGTGTGAACTTGATTGTATTTACAGCCGTGGCCAAAAGTTTTGAGAATGACAAAAATATTACTCTTCACAAAGTCTACTGCCTCAGTTTTCATGATGGCAATTTGCATATACTCCAGAATGTTATGAATGGTGATTGGAGGAATTGCAATTAATTGCAAAGTCCCTCTTTGCCATGAAAATTAACTTAATCCCCAAAAAAAAAAATTCTACTGCGTTTGTGAAGAAGGCTTCAGGGCGCCCTGGGAAAGTCCAGCAAGCGCCAGGACCGTCTCCTACAGTTGATTCAGCTGCAGGTTCGGGGCACCACCGGTCCACAGCTTGCTCAGGAATGGCAGCAGGCAGGTGTGAGTACATCGGCACGCACAGTGAGGAGAAGACTTTTGGAGGATGGCCTGGTGTCAAGAAGGGCAGCATAGAAGCCACTTCTCTCCAGGAAAAACATCAGGGACAGACTGATATTCTGCAAAAGGTACAGGGATTGGACTGCTGAGGACTGGGGTATAATCATTTTCTCTGATGAATCCCCTTTACGATTGTTTGGGGCATCCGGAGAAGAAAAGGTGAGCACTACCATCAGTCTTATGCCATGTCAAATGTAAAGCATCCTGAGATCATTCATGTGTGGGGTTGCTTCTCAGCTAAGGGAGTGGGCTCACTCACAATTTTGCCTAAGAACACAGACATGAATAAAGAATGGTACAAAAACATCCTCCGATAGTAGCTTCTCCCAACTATCCAAGAACAGTTTGGTGAGGAACAATGCCTTTTCCAGCATGAAGGAGTATTTTGCCATAAGGCAAAAGTGATAACTAAGTGGCTTGGGGAACAAAACATAGAAATGTTGGGTCCATGGCCAGGAAACTCCCCAGACCATAATCCCATTAGGAACTTCCTCAAGAGGCGGGTGAACAAAAAAAAACCCACAAATTCTGAAAAACTCCCAAGCATTGATTATGCAAGAATGGGCTGCCATCAGTCAGGATGTGGCCCAGACGTTTATTGACAGCATGCCATGGCGAATTGCAGAGGTCTCGAAAAAGAAGGGTCAACACTGCAAATATTGACGCTGCATAAACGTCATGTAATTGTCAATAAAAGCCTTTGACACTTATGAAAGGCTTGTAATCATACTTCAGTATACCATAGTAACATCTGACAAAAAGATCTAAAAACACTGAAGCAGCAGACTTTGTGAAAATTAAAATTTGTGTCTTTCTTAAAACTTTTGGCCACGGCTGTACTGTAAATAAAACTTAAAAGATATTGGCTATCAACCCTCAGGCAAAGCAAGCTGATCTACCTGTGTTCAGCCAACTTTAGCCATATGTATGGATGTATCACTTTCTATGCTTTAATGTTATACTTGAAGTGTAAAGGGTGATGTGAGGAAACCTTTGACACTTCCAATAGGAAATTCCATAAAAACGGTTTCACTGGGGAAAGGACATAAGCTAAGCAAAGGCTTCTTTGTATCTTGCTCGTTCAACAAGTTTTCTACTATAAAACATTTTTTTATTAGAGGATTAGTATATGTGACAGGTTGCCTCTTTGCAGGAAGACAGTTAAAAATAGTAACTGTAAAGGTATGGGAAAACAAAACATGGTGAATTACATTGGTTTTTTTTTTTGCAACTGGCTGCTTAGGAAAAAATGTCACTATTAATGTAACACGTTGTGTTTTATTCTGCAGGTGCTTGTCCACAGCAACCCGGCCACTTTTTTTTGGGTGTCACCTGGAACACATAAGTCAAATTCAACAACTTTCCTTAAAAAAAAAAGCTCATGATATACCGTATATACTCGAGTATAAGTCGTTCCGAGTATAAGTCGAGGCCCTAATTTACCACAAAAAAATGGGAAAAACGTATTGACCCGAGTATAAGACGAGGGTTAGAAATGCACAGCTACTGTAAGTGGAAAAGAGGGTCAACAATGCCCATTTGCATGCCTCACTGTGCCCATTTGCAGCCATAGGTCCCCTGAACTTCAGACTCGGTAGTTAGGGGTTCCTAGGTGCTCCCTAGCTGCAGCCAAAATTTGGTGTCTCTGAACCCAAAGTGTCCCGAAATGACATTGCTACAGATGGACACAGTTGACCGAATTTGGGGCCCCATATCTCGGGGCCACTTAGTGCTAAGAACCCCAAATTTGGTATGCAAACCCAGTGGAACTAGCACCATAAATTGCTGGGGTTCCTAGCACCAAGTGGCCCCGAGATACAGGGCCCCAAAAATCAGTTCAGAAAATGTCAAGCACTTTTCTGCAGCAGAGAATGACATTTTCCTAACCGATTTTGGGGCCCCGTATCTTGGGACCACTTAGAGCTAGGAACTTCAGGAACTTCAGGATATGTTGTGGTACCAGTTCCACTGGGTTTGCACACCAAATTTGGGGTTCCTAGCACTAAGTGGCCCTGAGATACGGGGCACCAAAGTCGGCTCAGAAAATGAATTTTTTTGCTGCAGAAAAGTGCTTGACTCGAGTATAAGTCGAGGGGGGCACTTTCAGCACAAGAAAATGTGCTGAAAAATTCGACTTATACTCGAGTATATACGGTAATAGTATTGGATGAATCCATTTCAGTCACTCTATGTACATAGCAATCTATAGTTTAAAATATTGCCATAATCGGTCCAAGAATTGCTTGTAAAATTTGGCTTTTCTTTCAGTGGTAACAATTGCCTTCAGTGGTTGGAGGTGGGAACTAAGTTGAAAATAAAAAGGTTGTTAGTAGGCACAGTTTTTATTTTGTTGAAAAGGTCTTTATATGTCCCTTATTCCAAAAACACTGCTTAGATTCTGTCTGCTATCAAATTATGCATAGCACCTGCACAGTGCATTTTATTCTCCCCACCCACTGATGGCATCTGTAACATGGTGACAATGGAGCTGAGTGGCTGGAAGATGTAATTTCAATAGACATGCTGGAGTTACATCATCAGTAGTTGACTCACTGTCTGCACACCTGAGAGAGAAGGCAGACAGGGGGCTGGATTTCCATCTTCAGTCCCAGCAATGATGCAGCAGGCTGAGAAGGGTCCTGGTGGTGGTTTCCCAAGGGGGATGAGGCCTGCATCCCAACCTCAAGCAGCAATAGATCTGGACTTGGTCCTATGCTCTCGCCAGCTTTTTGGAGTAGTGGATACGCTTTTCCATATAGCCAAGAAGAAAGAGAAGCTAATTATACCGAAAGCTGAATTCTGGCAGAAGAAAACTATGTATGACAAGACCTAGAGTAGGTAAAGGACAAGTCTTCATGTCTGAATTAAAGACTCTAGAGGAGGCAGTGAAAAGGTTCAAATGTTGGCTGCCTCTCTCGTGGTGTGTTTAAAGAGAAATATCAGAACAAAGAAAGGTTCCGGCAAATGAGAAAAGGTGCCTGTGCAAGTACCAGCCATTACTCCTGGATACAGGAGTAATATCAGCAGTACGGATAGTAGATGAGGAAGTGGTCTCAAGTAATGACCCCTGTACTAAGCCTGTATCGGGATTTGCCATAATCGAGTCAGTATATGCTCCCCTTCCTCTCCAGCAGCCTGGATCATTTCAGGAGGAGGTTGAGGAAAACGGTGGCTCGCTATAGCTTATTGAGGAAATGTAATGTCCCTTGAGTAGCAGAAAATTTTGAATTTCCACCAACTCATCAGATGAAGATAAGGAGGAGAATGTCATCCTTTGGCCTGTAGGGAAGAAGGTTGTTGAAAAGCTGTTTTGTTAAAAACTGGTCAAGTTGTCATCGGTACTGTGGTGTCTGCAGCTGGACTACAAGAAGATGCTAGTGAAGAAATGCTTATGGATGACCTTCATTTAAATAATCTAGAGAGCGACCCTTTAAAGTTTTGGGATTTGGTCTTTTGTTTAATGGCGGACTCTATGCGGAGGTCAACCTGAAGTATTGCTTTCTGAACAACCAGGCTTGTCCAAGAGTGGAGTGTGGCAGGGTGAAGGAGACAAACTCGGACTCGGTGCCCTTTCAATGTAGAAGTTTATTAGCAGGTGGGAGGGGTTCTAGATACATATCTCTTTTCTTTCCTGCGTGGCCGCGATTTTGACTCTTTTTCTAGTCCACTTAGTAGTCTGTTAATGCGCGTGAAAAGTGCGGTGTCAGTTTCCATTCGGAAAAAATGCCTTCCTGTTGAGGTGGTGGTGTACAACATTCTGGGTGGGGTTGGGAAGATGTTGGGGTCGTGAGAAGGATAGGTGGTGGCGGGAGGCCTGGACAAAAGTGTAGAGGAATGTTAAGTCTTTAAAGCTGCTGTCTATCAGTCTCTAGATGTGTGGCTTTTCTTTCTGTCCATTTACGCACCCTAGATTTTGGTAAGATCAGATATTTGTAAAAAAGCTGCACACTATGGTTAAATGTTTTTAGCCTGGGTTATGTTTAGGTTAAGGTAGGGATTTGTGGTGCTTTATATTAGTATTTATATTGATTATAAAAAAATATGGGGGGGGGGGGTGTATATATAATTCTATCTTTTTTTTTTTTCCTGTTTATGACATCTGATGTAGGCTTGTTTACATTTACATAATCAGTAGCTGTTCCGTGGTGGACATGGAAAGAGATGTCGCCAGCTGTGGATAAGGCAACAAGGGGGATGATGGACCTCTCATCACTGGTGGATAGCACATTAGAGGGCAGGTGTACTTTATTGAGCAAGTATTCTGTGCATACTTTGACATTACAGCAGACCCACAGTAGATGTAGTCCAATCCATGAAACTGTAAATATGGGGACAATGTCACTAAACCCTACTGAACACCAAATGTAATAGAGATCAATGTAAAAAAGGCTGGAGTTGGGTAGCTTAAAGAGGAACTGCAGTCTGCTCACATAACTTGTAACAAATACATCTTGGCCATTCTGAAGATTCCCTCCAACCACTTTGCATATTATTTTATATATACTGTGATTCTGTACTTGCCAAATATGCTGCAGAAATCTCCCTCCACTGAGTCTGGCTGCAACCATTTTAACTGTGGGCAGTTGAAGCTGCTGCCTGTTCACTTCCTGGATTTACACAGACGCACACGAACACATATATACAGACAGACACTCACACCTCTGCTTACCTGCTCATTTCTCTTCTGTGGATGAATACACATGGATCCCGGCCCTCATTCAGCCCCCTCCAGCTCTGCAGCTCCCATTGGCCCTCCTATGAATCACACCCCCCCCCCCCCTTGCTGGCAAACTCTCACAAGAGAGAGAGCTGTGCATGATGTCATAAGCCTAGGCAGGTTACCAGACAAGAAAAGGGAAGTGGGCTGTATAAGGTATTTACTGGCAGAAAAAAATGTTTTACTATCCAAAATTAAAACAACTAGGGCAGAATTTAATAGATGGAAAGTTGGAAAAAATGACTGAAGATCCGCTTTAAAGTTTAATACCACCTTGCAGTAAAAAAATGTGCATTTATAATTTTTTGTTATACTGTATGAGCCTGCAAAGCATTGCACCTACAATTAGTGAATGATTGGTGCAATTCCAGGCTCCTGCAGACTCTTCCTGCAGCTCCCTACCTATACAAGGTACAACTCTCAGTTGGAGAGCTGGAGGAAGTGTTAATGGACTACAAGTGCAGTGATTGGCGTATTAGTATTCCATTGGGAACTACAAGTCAGTTTGCCGTGATGGCAGATGGGGCATGTAGTTAATTCATTCACAGGTCTTTATGAATGAATGACATGGCTGTGCAGGAGGAGCCCTGCACAGCCAAGCCAATTTTAAGAGTGGCAGCAGCAGAAGGTGAAAAGAACCCACACACAGTCACTGGGGTGAGGAGTCCCATTTGCACCATTTTCCATGTTACACCTTACATATGGGTGTAACGTGGAGTAAAAGATGGAGTTAGCCTTTAACAGTCAAGAACTACATGTATAGTAATATGCAAAAAAGTATATCAAAATGTTAAGCATATACCTTTAGATCATAGAATCGGCAACATTTTATTGTGAATTGAACCCTCTAGCAGGCCTAATGTGGCCAAGATGTAAAACATACTATGGATAGAATTGTACAAAGTCCATTGACGTATCTCTTGTAGACACAGATTCCGATCTGTTCTAAATTTTTGCAGTTTAGTAACATACTAAATTTCAATATTACTTCTATTGTGAAAAAAAAAATTTCAATATTACAGTCCACCATGTTGAAAGCTTCATGTTGAGGGTACATTATCCTACGTCCTCCTTTGAAAGGTGACAGCCAATGATTTGCGCATCTCCTAGCTTTTATACCCAACTGACACTGACAGCTCTGCTCACTTATGAATGGGAACCAATCAGAGTGCTTCCCGATCATGTGATCACTATTTCAGGACTGTTATTGCTTTTTTAACTCTAATTTAACCCTTTCATGACTAAGCCTATTTCTGACATTTGGTGTTTACAAGTTAAAATCTGTATTTTTTGCTAGAAAATTACTTGGAACCCCCAAACATTATGTATATATTTTTTAGCAGAGAATCTAGAGAATAAAATGGTGATTGTTGCAATATTTTATGTCACACGGTATTTGTGCAGCGCTCTTTTAAACGCAATTTTCTGGGGAAAAAGACATTCATGAATTTTTAAAAAAGGAAACCGTAAAGTTAGCCCAATTTTATATAATGTGAAAGATGATGTTACGCCGAGTAAATAGATAACAAACATGTCACGCTTTAAAATTGTGCACACTCGTGGAATGGCCACAAACTACGGTACCTAAAAACCTCCACAGGCGACATTTTAAAAAAAAATAATGGTTACCAGGTTAGAGTTACAGAGGAGGTCTAGTGCTAGAATTATTGCTGTCACTCTGACAATCATGGCGATACCTCATATGTGTGATTTGAACACCGTTTACATATGCGGGCGCGACTTCCGTATGTGTTTTCTTTGCTGCGCGAGCTCGCGGGGATGTGGGGCGCTTTTTTTTTTTTTTTTTTAAATTTCATTTATTTTTATTTTTTTACATTGTGTTTTTTTTTATTTTTGATCACTATTATTGCTGTCACAAGGAATGTAAACATCCCTTGTGACAGTAATAGGTGGTGACAGGTACTCTTTATGGAGGGATCGGGGGTCTAAAAGACTCCAAATCCCTCCTTTGCACTTCAAAGTATTCAAATCCACGAAAACGATGATTCTGAATACTGTATATTTTTTAAAAACCGTCGCCATTGGCAGCCGAGTAAACAGGAAGTGACGTTGTGACGTCACTTCCGTGTATACAGAGAGAAGACTGGAACAAAGCCGTTTCCAGCTTCGTGCCAGTCTCTCTCTAGCCGCCGGAAAAGGCGGATCAATGATTGGGACGAGAAGTCCGATAAGAGCGGCGGAAGGGGGGGATGTCCCCTCCTGCTCCTCCGGGATAACAACCTAGCGGCTTTTAGCCGCATCGATTGTTATCCCTGGATAGCCGATCGCCCGCTCTAAAAAATGGTACCGGGATGATGCCGGAACGCAGCTGCGAGCACCATCCCGGCATAACCCCCGAAAGCCAAGGCAGCGTATCTGCGTATCTGTCCATTCAGTATCTCTCATCCATTATTTTTAAGCATCTGCTAACAACCCCCTCTGAGAATACATGCTTGGGACAACACCAGTAGCCTTGGTTCCTGAAGATCACCTGCATTCAGATAACAAAAGGTGTCTCACATAAGCCGCACATCAGTGCAGACCTGCTTGTAATGAAGTGAAGGTAGTCTCAGCCTGGGCTCCCACCAGGCCGTGCTCCTAACGCGTTTCGCTCATGCATTCAGATAATTATAGTATAACATGCCAGTTGAAAACGAACACCCTATGTTATCCTCCCTTACCTTTAGATTTTGCCACCTGCCTTCCAAATACCCACTACTGCCTGGTTTAAAATCCTATTACTTCTATGTATGGTCAAGCATGTGAGACATGCCTAGCTCTGCCTCCAACTCTCCTTAATATTTAGGCAGCCAATAAATAAGCCCAAGCACTGTCACATGGGGCAGGGATGCAGTGGGATCAGAGTGACAGCTTAAACATTCAAGGGCTAGTTAAAGCACAGAAGGGAGCCTATCCCCCAGTTGTTAACACAGAACCACACTGCAACTGAGCAACACAAATGAAAAAATGCTATTTCATTCATTTTTAATATTCAAAGCAAACTTCCCCATCCATCCATGTCTCCATGATTTTTTTTTTTTTGCTGTGAAATCACTTTAAAAACCACTCTGCTAGCATTTCTGGCATCGGCCATCTTAAGTAAGGGCAGATAATTCATGTAGCATTTACTTCCTGAAATCCATTTGCCCTTAGTTCAGGTATGCAGGCAGGAGGACGTGCTTAGTTGAGAAAACCCCTCCTCTCCTGAAGACTCCTGGGATGTATGACATCATTTGCCTCGGCATGGAAACCAGGAAGTAACTGAAGAAATGTAAAAAAAAAAAAGAATTAAAACAAGTAAATATGACATACTTTGTTATCTATTTACTAATGCCAATAGCATGGGGATTACAAATAGTCAATGTTGATTGAGAGAGTGGAATTCCACTTTAAGTGGCTTAGGTTTTTCTTTTTTTTCACTTGACCAGTTTGCTTTAAGACGGAAGTGAATTACACTTTCATGTAGTCCCGACACGCTGGTTTCAATTTCTCTCACATATTGCTTTGTATAATCATTTGCCCCAGCAGGCATACAATTGTGCTCTCACAAGCAGCCCTCCCAGCTGCCGGAGCTGATTGACAGGCCCTTACGGGTGGAGCCATTGCCAGATTCCAATAAAGAAGGGTCTTGGGAAAACGGTAAGGTAATTATTGATGGGCTGCAATCCACTAATCAGACAATTTGCAAAATGAATCCCATAGTCCCTTACTATATTAGCTCTCTTTCTTGTTTATGTTTATAGGGCACATTTACTACTTCAGTAACCTCCTGTTTCCCCACAGTCCAATTAAAGCTCTCTTAGGGTAATACATTAAAGGGAAGAAATATTGGAAGTGGCTTGTAATTAGTTTTGTTCTTGTCGTTGCCACATTGGCTGGCTGGTTGGGTTTTATACTCCGATAAAAAGAAAAAAAAACCTGGAATAAAAGGTAATGGAGTGTTTTACAGTTAGGAGTTAGAATGTTAACATGTTGTGGTTTTTCTTTCTGGTTCCTAAGCATTGTGTTTATAGATTGTTTAACAAGGCTTCAGCTTCCAATGTGCTGAGGTCTGATGCTAGGTCGATTTTACACAAAGTCAAGCCAATGCTTTTTATTAAAACACGATTCCAGGTAATTGTGGAGAATTTGGCTTGTCTGATCGCTACTTCCATCATCGATTGAACTTCGATTGCACACCGGCTGAACTCAAATCTGACTGCTGGTGGTTAATGCACGCACTGGCTGCTCTGCATTTTATTTATTTTTTTTAAATCGGAAATACACCATGAGGTACACATACTACTGAGGAAGAACCAATGAATAGGGACTACTTCTATGGCAGAGTTGAATGCAACAGTTACACTGTGTCCATACCATGCCTACAAGACCTGTTGAGACCTTTAACTGCAGCAACAGCATATTATATCACCCGCCACGAGCATATCAGATTACAACAGTATATTACATCAAGCTGCGACCACAAATTATATAAGAATTTCCTGCAACAGCAAATTATATCATGTAGCAGCACATCCAACTGTAGAATATTAATACTAAATAGGATAGTTACTATATTATTATATAACCCAGTAACACTGCAGGCCCCTCACCCAGATCCATTGTGTCTGGTTGCTTTGGGTTATACACCGATCAGCTATAACTTTATAAACATAAAAAAACAAAAATTGCAGAACTAATACCATGTTCTCCCGAAAACAAGACCTAGTGTGATAATCGGGGAGGGCTTCAATATAAGCCCCTACCCCAAAAATAAGCCCTAGTAAAGTCCTTGTAAAAAGATTATACCGTATTGTGAAAAATATCTTATTTACGGCGCCGCTGGGCGCTCACGTGACCCCGCTGGAGGTCTTCTGCTCTCCTATCGACTGGATGTCTGCGGACCCTCCCTCTGCAGTGCTCGGGGCCGCCTCACGTCAGTGGGTAGCTCGCCCCTTTCCTCTGCAGTATTCGGAGGTAGCCTCCCTGACGGTTTTCCCGAGTGTGGCTCGGGGTTAAATTTCAGTCCCATTAGCGGTAACCCCGAGCCACACTCGGGATTGCATTGCAGGATCCTGGTGCGGCGTTACTTACCTTGTCCCCAGGATCCTGCGATGTCCCCCCCGCTGTGTCTGCGGGCTGTCTCTCCTCCGAGGCCTCTCCGTGCCAGGCTCCGTTCCCTGCGGAGCCCGGCGGCAAATTAAAAAAAATGTACAAACCATAACACATACAGTACTGTAATCTTACAGATTACAGTACTGTATGAAATTATTTCACATCCCTTTTGTCCCCAGTGCTTTGGCCCATGCCCTGCATGCAGTTTTATATTATATATACTGTTCTTTCTGCCTGGAAACTGGAGATTGTCCATAGCAACCAAATAGTGTCCCTTTACGTCAAAAGTGGCTTTAGACCAGCTAGAAAACTGCGATAGTAAATTAGAACACTTGCAGAATTGAGCGGTAGTGAATCGTGGGGAAATTTATTTTATTATTATTATATATATATTTTTTAATTATTTATATTTATTTATTATATTATAATTTATGTTTTTGTGTTTCAAACTTCATCATACCCGGGATAACTACTAGACTCTTGTTTGGACAGATTTAAGTGTGTTATTGTTAAGAATTACAGGCCTACAATATAAAACGCCAAATTTCCATGCAAAATAATTGTACCGCAGCACCTAAAATCCGAAATAATCATACCGCCAGGGAGGTTAAGAAGAAGAGCCGCTACGGTTCAGGTAAGTGCCCAGCGGCGCTTTAAAAAAAGGTATTTTCCACAATACAGTTACAAAAGGAAGGCGCACTGCACATTATACTATTATAATCTTTTTACGAAATGGATTTTATATGTAGTAAGACCAATTAATTGGATTTTTATTATTACATGAATAGATAACTCATGGTGAAAAACACAATAAAAAGCATTGGATATAACCAAGACATATACATGAAAAACACAGAATTAAAAGACCAACTATGAACCAAAGCCCAGAAGCTGTCAGGACGACAGACCATCCTGAAGAAGATAAAAACCATGTGTGTTGTGGATGGTCTGTCGTCCTGACAGCTTCTGGGCTTTGGTTCATAGTTGGTCTTTTAATTCTGTGTTTTTCATGTATATGTCTTGGTTTTATCCAATGCTTTGTAATGCTTTGTATTGTGTTTTTCACCATGAGTTGTCTATTCATGTCATAATAAAAATCCAATTATTTTTCTATATTCTCTCTGTCTGTGATCCATTCAAAGTCCCCCTTTTCTGAGGAAATTGGTCTTACTACATGTATATGGGGATGGGATCAACAGACAGTGTTCTATCGGCTAACAAAGGCAAATTCCTTTCTTTACATACATAATTTTATAAGGACTTTAACCAAGGTTTTTTGGGGGGGGATTAAAATGGTGTCATAATTCTGACTCCTGAGCTGAAAGGGTAGAGAAGACAGGCGACACGAGCTTTAAAAAAAATATATATATTTTATTGTTTTATTCCAGATTTTTTAGAACATAGAGAGGGATAAATGACACAGCACATGCCGTACATAAATAAGACATCCCCTGAAAATAAGACCTAGTGTATTTTTCGTAGCCAAAATTAATCTAAGACCCGGTCTTATTTTTGGGGAAACACGGCAGTGCTTTAAAACAAAATAGCCCATGAATGTAAAAATAAAGTGCATAAGTTCTTCGTTGGACAAAAATATATCTAGTAATGACCAACTTATGTATCAAAATAGTCCAAAGTGGTAGTCCATAAAAGTGCAATGCTCCTTTAAATATGTGAAAATGGAAGACGATGCCACTCACCAGACATAGGTGCTGTCTCAACCAAGAGAACAGCTCACACGCTTTTTGCACTGACGATACAAATATGATTTTTCATATGAAACCACTTCTGATGTCTAACGTTGTTGCCTCCTCCACATCATAACATATCCAACCAAACTAAACAAAAAATCAAATAAAACAATAAAATAAAATTACAAAATTTAATAAATTGCAAACTTGTGATGCCATGGATCCTGCCGCATAATGGGGACACACCAGAGTACCACCATCAGGAGCCCATACAAAGAGAGATCATATAAATGAAATGATACATTACCAGAACCATAGTGTAGAGGAGGAAACTGGAGGAGGTTTACAGGCACATTATTTTTCCATTCCTGCTGAGGTGAAGCCTTCCAAGAAAGGCTTGAAATTCATCGCCTCATTTAAACCTGGGAAGGTGGTGGCCCCAGGGGCGGACTGACCATTGAGCGATTAGGGCACTGCCCGAGGGCCTGGGCCATTAGGGGGCCCCATCAGGGTTGCCAGCCTCAGTAAAACCAGGGACAGTATGTATAAATCTGTTTTTTTTTACATCTGTCTGTGTATACTGTGTGTACATGTATGTGTATACTGTGTGATTGTATACTGTGTGTTTGTATACTGTGTGGCCCCATAATCTCTGATTGCCTGGGGGCCCCATAATCTCCTATTGCCCGGGGGCCCCATGAGTTATCAGTCCGCCCCTGGGTGGCCCTGAGATGATGGATCCACCTCAGCTCCCTCTGGAAGAGAAGCTTGTTCCAGTCCCCTCCTCTGGGACTGGAGTAAACTCCAGAGTTTAAGTTTGGTTTTTCCTACATAGAATGAGCCACAATCACATAACAGGAGATACACCACACCATAAGTTTTACAATTGACGTGATGTTTTGCCCTAAAAACTTGTCCGTTGGGCAGTTTGACAGATGGAGTGTTGTGCATGTACCTACAGTATCCACATGACCTGTATATGAAGGTGCCCTTATACTTGCAGGAATATTTCCTTTTGGACCCCTTGAATTCCCTCTGTATGATCCTGTCCCTGATGGAGGTGGCCCTCCTGAATGTTTTGTGATAGTAACAAACGTTATTAGATTTGTGCATCACTCCCCCACATACAATGCAAACTCACCAGAGGGAGTAAGAAACCAAGCAATATGAAGCCCACTAGGCTCAACAGGGATGGGTGGATGGATCCAAGCAATGCCTCCAATATTCTCTTAATCTAGGACTCTCAGTAAGATGGTTTTAGGGACAGCCGCTCACACCGCAACATGATACCAGTAAGCAAGAAAACAAGGTATCGTAGTGTAGTACTTTTATTAACTTATGAAGCAGTAATACAGCAGCCACATAAAATGCTCATAAAACAGTAAAATTGCCGCTTGTCACTCACGTGTAACTTTATGACTAGCCACCTAATATTAAGTCCCCCTTTTGCTACCAAAACAGCCCTGACCCATCGAGGCATGGATCCCACTAGACCTCTGAAGGTATGTTGTGGTATCTGGCACCAAGCCATCAGTAGAAGATCCTTTAAATCCTGTAAATTGCAAGGTGAGGCCTCCATTGATTGGACTTGTTTTTCCAGCACATCCCACAGATGCTCAATTGGATTGAGATCCAGAGAATTTGGAGGCCAAGTCAACCCCTCAAACTCGTTGTGTTCCTCAAATCGTGAACCATTTTTGCAGTGTGGCAGGGTGCTTTATTCTGATGAAAGAGGCCACTGCTATCAGGGAATATCGTTTCTATGAAGGGATGTTCCTTATCAGTAGCAATGTTTAGGTAGGTGGTACGTGTCACGTAACATTTACATGAATGGCAAGACCCAAGGTTTGCCAGCAGAACATTGCCCAAAACATCACACTGCGACCGCCAGGCTTGCCATCTTCCCATAGTGCATCCTGGTGCCATCTCTTCCCCAGGTAAATGACGCTTACACACCTGGCCATTCACATGATGTAAAGGAAAATGTGATTCATCAGACTAGGCCACCTATTTCCATTCCTTTGTGGTCCAGTTCTGATGCTCACATGTCCTTTGTAGGTACTTTTGGCTGTGGACACAGGTCAGTATGGGCACCCTGGCTGGCCTATGGCTATGCAGCCCCACCCACAAAATCTGCAATGCCCTATTTTTTTCAGCTTTTTTAAAATTTTTATACTCTTTATTAGACATTATTTTTCCCTTTTCTTCTTTTAATACATTAACTTGAGGAACAACATGTTTATCTGCTGCCTGCTATACAGGCATACCCTTTTAAGTACACAATGGGGTTTATTTACTAAAGCTGGAAAGTGCAAAATCAGGCTCCCTTCTGCATAGAAACCAATGAGCTTCCAGGTTTTATTACCAAAGCTTAATTGGACAAGCTGGGGTTAGAAGCTTGTTGGTTTCTATGCAGAAGTGAGCCTGATTTTGCACTTTCCAGCTTTAGTAAATAAACCCCATTGTGTACTTAAAAGTGGGGTATGCCTGTATCCTACTGACCTCCAGATGCCATTGTAACGAGTTAATCAATTTTATTCAGCCTGGTTACCTTATCTGTTCTTTGCTGACATTATAAGTCAACAGGGAAAGATTGGAGGCTCTTTTCTGTATTTTATTGCCATTTGGGTAATTTTTAATATCTTGTAACACTTCATGTTAGGACAGGTGGTAATTGCACATCTCATCAAAAGAAACACTGGGAAAAATCAAATATACATTTTTAGGAGAGTGAGAAATGGGAAGAGCGCTGACCTTGATTTTGTTGCTGGCTTTGCTTTCTTGTTCCAATGATTACACTGTGCAGGAGTCACAGGGACGAGAATTGAGGGAAAATCCCCCCAAAGGGATCCCAGAAAAAAGTAAAAATTGGACAGAAATTTTAATTTTATCTTTAAAAATGAAAACAATTTGGCTGGAGTTGGGCTTAATTAAAAGTGACCCAATTGCTAAAATTCAAATTGTAATAAACCTGTAACCTGAGTGTAAAGAAGAGAAAAATACCCCTCCTGCTGCTCAAGCTTTTGACTGCTGCTCTGGTCAATAAAAATAGTCGACTGAAGTCTTCTTCAGAAACTGATCCTTCCGGGATTGTTGACTTCTTGATTGACACTTCCAGAAGTGTCAGTTTCTGAAAAAGACTTTAGCTGACTATTGGTTGATTTTGCCGAAATCCTTATTCGCTACCATGACCCGTAGTGACACAGGTGACAGCGGAAGGAACCACTAAGCACAGCGAGGGGATCAGGAGATTCCCGGAAGTGTCGGTTTCTGAAGACTTTGGCTGACTATTTCTCTTAGCAGCAGTGCGATCAGCAGGAGAGGTAAGTATTTACTCTCTTCTTTCCAGTTAACCTGCTTATTTCAGTGTGCATTTTAGCAACTGGGCTAATTTACACATCACTTTAACTACTTGCCGCCCGCGCTGTAGCTGAAAGACGGCTGCAGCGTGGGCTTTATTTGCCGGGAGGGCGTCCATGGACGTCCTCCCGAGCAAGCGCCTTCAGTGTAACCCTGCGGGTCACGCGCGGTGCGCTCTGTGATCACCAAGTCTATGAGACTCGGCTGATCACAGATCCGAGTAAGGGGTCGATCCCGGCCCCTTATCACATAATTAGCTATCAGCCAATGACGGCTGATCACGTGATGTAAACAGAAGCTCGGTAATCTTTTTTTTTTTTTCCTCGCGCTATCAGCGTGAGGGGAAAAAAAAAAATCTGATCACCGGCTTCTGTCAGAGGGACATCGGTCCCTCACTCAGAAAGCCATGGCTGTGCCCACCAGTGTCATCTGCCAGTGCCCACTGTGCCACCTACCGGTGCCACCTATCAGTACCCACCAGTGCCATCTACCAGTGACCACAGTGGTACCTACCAGTGCCCACAGTGCCACCCATCGATGCCCACTTGTGCTGCCAATCAATGCCCATCTGTGTCTCATAATCAGTGCCACAGATCAGTGCTGCCTATCAGTGTCACCTACCAGTGCCCATTAGTGCCACATATCAATGCCACCCATCAGTGCCACCTATCAGTGCCCATTAGTGCCACCTATCAATGCCACCCATCAGTGCCCATTAGTGCCACCTTATCAGTGCCTATCAGCACAGCCCATCAGTGCTCATCAGTGCAGCCTCATCAGCGCAAATCAGTGAAGGAGAAAAAATTACCTGTTTTCAAAATTTTATAACAAACTATGAAAAGTATTTTTTTTTTTTGAAATTTCAGTCCCTTTTTGTTTTATTTAGCAAAAAATAAAAAACCCAGCAGCAATTAAATACCACCAAAAGAAAGCTCTATCTGTGTTAAAAAAAATGATAAAGATATCATTTGGGTAAACTGTAGCATGACTGCGAAATTGTCGTTCAAAGAGTGACAGCGCTGAAAGCTGAAAATTGGTCTGGGCAGGAAGGGGGTTTAAATGCCCAGTAAGCAAGTGGTTAAAGTGGTTGTAAACCCACTTTTTGGACTTCTACCTATAGATAACTCTAGAATAAGGCTTACCGATAGGTAGTGGAAATATCTCCTAAACGTGCGCCGTTTAGGAGATATTTCACTTGTAGTCCGCCGGAAATTCCAATGGCGCATGCGCGGGGAAGAAACTAAACGAAGTGCCGTTTCTTCCCTAACCTATGCCGTTAATCGCGACTCCCGTGCGCATGCGCGGGAGTGACGTCACGCGGCTCCGGCGAATCGCAGAGCCGGAGTCGGCGGCCCAGAAGGAAGAGGGCCAGAAGATGGACGCTGCCCACACAGGGGACATCGCTGGATTCTTTTGCAGGTAAGTGGCACATAATGGGCTAGTATGCAATGCATACTAGCCCATTATGCTTTTCATTTGCAGGCTGCAGCAGCGAGCAAAAGAGGAAGTAAAACCCATGAGGGTTTACTTCCTCTTTAAAGCACATCAGAATTCAGATGGAAGCACGAACACTACTCAGAAACATGTCAGCGTCTTGTTCAAATACCTGAGCCCCATCAAGCCTCTGCAGTTGTCCACCACAATCCATTATACATGGGAAAGAAATGCTTGCTTTTTGACTTACATGCAAATTAATGTTGTCTTATTTTTTATTTTTTTTTCCTGCTAATAAAACACATATCCAATTCGTAAAAAATGATTAAAGCTGACAGCCCTTAAGTGATCTAAATAGTAAATATTAAAATGAACTCCCGGGGGTTGCAAAGCATCATGGGAAGCCTGAGGCAGCAATAAGGATTCTACTTCCCTGTGTGTCTTCGGGGAGAAAGGAAACACATTTCATTTGAAATAATTAACCCCTGAATCTAGTAACTGATCTAGCTGTAAACAAACAAAAAGTAAAAAAAAAATTAAAAAAAATGAAACATCGTGTAAAATAAGCCATGCCGACATAGAAAATTAATCATTTGACATTTATGTCATTTTATTTTACAGGCTGGTGCTTTATGTTCACTTCCATTTTTGGCTAAAGAGGGCTAAAAGGAAACCTAAATGTATTTTCAAGAAGTGTTGATTTTGATCTGCTATTCTAAGGGCACTTTCACACGGAGGCGGTGGGGGCGTCAGTGATAAATAGCGGCGGCTATTTTTGGCGGCGCTTTTCAGCCGCTAGCGGGGCACGTTTAACCCCCCTGCTAGTGGCCAAAGAAGGGGTTAATACCACCCGTGTATCGCCGGTCCAAAAGCACCTTGCAGGTGCTTCGGCGGCACTGCCAATTAATTTCAATGGACAGGGGCGCTTTAGGAGCAATGTATATACCGCTCCCAAAGCGCCCCAAAGATGCTGCTTGCAGGACTTTTTCTAAAGTAAAGCTCCTCATTGTGAAAGTAGCCTTAATGTTTCATTTTTATATGGTCTTTTATGTTAATTGCTTCTGTTAACTTACAGTGCTTTGAAAAAGTATTCACACCCCTTGAAATTTTACATATTTTGTCGTGTTACAACCAAAAACGTAAATGCATTTTATTAGGATTTTATGTGATAGACCAACAGACAGCAGCACATAATTGTGAAGTGGAAGGAAAATAAATGTTTTTAATTTTTTTTTACAAAAAAATACGTGAAAAGTGTGGGGTGCATTTGTATTCAGCCCCCTTTACTCTGATACCCCTAACTATAATCTAGTGGAACCGACTGCCTTCTGAAGTCACCAAATTAGTAAATAGAGTCCACTTGTGTGTAATTTAATCTCAGTATAAATACAGCTGTTCTGTGAAACCCTCAGAGGTTTGTTAGGCTGGATTCACACCTATGCGTTTTTAGTCCTTTTTGCATTTTGCAGATTTGCTCTACAGTCCATTTAACATGGTTTCCTATGGAACACGTTCTGTAGTGCAAATCTGCAAAATGCAAAGAGCACTAAAAATGCATAGGTGTGAATCTAGCCTAAGAAAACATTAGTGAACAAACAGCATCATGAAGGCCAAGGAACACACCAGACAGCTCAGGGATAAAGTTGTGGAGAAGTTTAAAGCAGGGTTAGGTTATAAAGAAAAAGTATCCCAATAAAAAGTATCCACCACCTGAAAATGGAAAGAGTATGGCACAACTGCAAACCTACCAAGACATGGCCGTCCACCTAAACTGACAGGCCGGGTAAGAAGAGCATTCATCAGAGAAGCAGCCAAGAGGCCCATGGTAACTCTGGAGGAGCTGCAGAGATCCACAGCTCAGGTGGGAGAATCTGTCCCCAGGACAACTATTAGTTGTGCTTTCCACAAATCTGGCTTTTATAGAAGAGTGGCAAGAAGAAAAAGCCATTGTTGCAAGAAAGCCATAAGAGGTCCCATTTGCAGTTTGGGAGAAGCCATGTGGGGGACACAGCAAACATGTGGAAGAAGGTGCTCTGGTCAGATGAGACCAAAATTAAAACTTTTTGGCCTAAAACCAAACCTATGTGTAACAGAGAACTAACACCGTACTGCACCCTAAACACACCATCCCCACCGTGAAACATGGTGGTGGCAGCATCATGTTGTGGGGATGCTTTTAATCGGCATGGACAGGGAAGCTGGTCAGAGTTGATGGGAAGATGGATGGAGTCAAATACAGGGCAGTCTTAGAAGAAAACCTGAGACTGGGGCGGAGGTTCACCTTCCAGCAGGACAACGACCCTAAACATACAGCCAGGGCTACAATGGATTGGTTTAGATCAAAGCATATTCATGTGTTAGAATGGCCCAGTCAAAGTCCAGACCTACAGTATCTCACAAAAGTGAGTACACCCCTCACATTTTTTGTGAATATTTCATTATATCTTTTCATGTGACAACACTGAAGAAATTACACTTTGCTACAATGTAGTGAGTGTACAGCTTGTATAACAGTGTAAATTTACTATACCCTCAAAATAACTCAACACACAGCCATTAATGTCTAAATGGCTGGCAACAAAAGTGTGTACATTCTTAAGTGAAAATGTCCAAATTGGGCCATTTTCCCTCCCTGGTATCATGTAACTGGTTAGTGTTACAAGGTCTCAGGTGTGAATAGTTAGCAGGTGTGTTAAATTTAGTGTTATCGCTCTCACTCTCTCATACTGGTCACTGGAAATTCAACATGGCACCTCATGGCAAAGAACTCTCTGTACTCACTTTTGTGAGATACTGTAAATCCAATTAAAAATCTGTGACAAGACTTGAATATTGCTGTTCACAGACGCTCTCCATCCAATCTGACAGAGCTTGAGCTATTTTGCAAAGAAGAATGGGCAAAAATGTCCCTCTCTAGATGTGCAAAGCCGGTAGAGACATCCCCAAAAAGACTTGCAGCTGTAATTGCAGTGAAAGGTGGTTCTGCAAAGTATTGAAAAAATACTTTGTAGAAAAAATGTGAAAACCATTTATCGTTTCCCTTCCACTTCCGCTTAACATGACAAAATGTGGAAAATTTCAAGGGGTATGAATAGTTTTTCAAGGCACTGTATTTGCAGGACGGTGTTTCATGTACAGATATATAGAATGTGAATATGTATGAATTTATCGCTGTGTCTATGTGACTATTAGCAGTCTGCACCTCTGCTAAATAATACCTAGATGGTATATTTTAAGTGAAAATCTCCATTCAGTTTCTAGGCTTCCACAAAGAGAAAGTGGAAATAACATAAGCAGGAGGCCTGTATATGTAACATGGCACACATGTCCGCTTCCACATACTTTTATAATTGCATACGGTACATAGCAATTAAGTTCTTATATTGTTCATATTGAACTGATTATTTCACATATACTGTATGTACAAAAAGGAAAAAAATTACAAAGTAACTCCAATCATATTTATTTAACCATTGCCAAGGTTCAGGGGGATTAACTTACTGTAAATACAAGTTCAGCCTCATTTAGCATGGAAGACTAAGAATTGTCTGAGTGGGTAGACCCACCCCTGAGGGGGCATCACCATGCTACCCAGTATTTACATACCATGATGCATCATTGAGGACTACTCACCTCCAGGAGAAGACCAGCCTCACATGACCAGCCTCACATGACCAGCCTAAAGACATCTGATAAAGTTAAAGCCTATGTGACGGAACCGCTTGGGCACCTTGACTAGGTGCTTCCGTCCACCAAACAGCATCTTCTGCCCTCCAAACCGTTCCGAGCAGATTGAGAGCCCTTTTTACCCCAAACATTGTACACAGACAAGATGTGAGGTAAAATCCAAAAGGAATGACTTTTAATGAAACTCAGACACATGCTTAATACCCTACAGGAGAACATCCCCCTCCTAATCATATTACCCTAACAATACAAACTGTACACTCAGATTGCCATGGGGCACGTGGCTACTATACATTATGTACCCTAGATGCTTGTATTGCACATGCACATACACATGTGAGTGTAAATATTGATGAACTGTCATTCACTACAATGCTTTTCATTTACGTGGTCTCTGTGATTACATTTGTACGCTGTTTCATGAATAAAGTATATGTACTTTCTTTTCTATCTACCTCCACACTGTCTATGGCCTCATTCAAAGTCCCAAACCTCCATTGTATTTCCTGCATTAGGGATGGAGGCACACTGTGTATATATATATATATATATGTATATAGGTGCCTCATCTAAAGTCCCAAACTCCCCCTCTTTCTCGTATAGATATTAGGGATGGAGGCCACTAGACAGGGGTGACAGTGTTCCCCTGCCTCCCATGCTGTGAGGGTTTACATATCCAGATGGTAATGTACCACACAGGGCATTGCTCTCTGGACATACCATTCCAGCACACTGGCCATGTGTTCTAACTTCCAATTTGAAGTAATGTATGTCCAGGGCTGTTTTTACTGTGTCTGCTGCCCGGGAGCTGCGATGCGCTCTGCGTGGCCACACCCCCCTATCGCCCCTCCTTTTGCCCCCCCCCTTGGGGCTGGGAGGTGCGTGTGGGGGAGGTGGCCGGTCATAGCGCATCGGCGCCACACACCCTTCTCCACATGTGACGTCACGTTCAGGCGTCATGATGCGGTAAGATGTGGTTCATCCATCTCGGCCGGCGTAGCTGGGGAATATGAGTGTCTCACGTGGGCGGTGGTTACCGTCGACGTCGGACCTCCTCCCCGCTCATGACGTGCCGGTGTGACGCTGGTATGATTCAGCGTGCACATGCACAGGACGGCTATATCTAGCCCCCCATGATGCAACTTTTCGTGTTATCACCTATCTGAGATGTCTAGCTCACCATCTCACAGCTCACCTTCAGTCCAGCTATACAAGTAAGCCTTCACCTAATTTGACAACCTTATTGGTTATGTACCACTGCTTACCTGCTACTTTTGGGTGCACCATTGATGTGACATACGATTTCATATATCGTTTTAGACTCTCTCTGGTAGTCACCATTGGCATACCATCCAATCTCTTCAGACTTACCAACAACTTGTTTGCCATATCCTGGGGAGGCCTTTCCACTCTGCACCTTGTAAGCATGCTGCTTTTTCTTACCTCAGCTCCCGGTAGAGACCATGTGGCCCTGGCTCCATACCTATTACATTTCAGCACAAATGACCTTCTGTAAGTATCCAGGGCAGGCTTATTTTGTCCTTCCCTGTCATGTTTTAATACATTCCCACTAATTACACTTCGTTATCCCCTATAGATGTCCCCAAGCATCCGCCCCTGATGAGTGTGCTATCACACGAAACGCGTCGGGCACTGTGGGGGTGCAGACACATGCCCCCATCCAACCACATATCCTGGGTTCTTGGGAATTGCCATACATCTTGTTCCAACTATCCACTTTGAATACTATCCTTCAATCAATTATGGTCTTATTGTTTTTGTGACTTCCATTCTGGCTAGTGCTGTTTTATTATATGTACATATATGAATTTACTTGGAATATGTGTCCATTTATTCAATCAGATTGCCATGGGGCACGTGGCTACTATACATTATGTACCCTAGATGCTTGTATTGCACATGCACATACACATGTGAGTGTAAATATTGATGAACTGTCATTCACTACAATGCTTTTCATTTACGTGGTCTCTGTGATTACATTTGTACGCTGTTTCATGAATAAAGTATATGTACTTTCTTTTCTATCTACCTCCACACTGTCTATGGCCTCATTCAAAGTCCCAAACCTCCATTGTATTTCCTGCATTAGGGATGGAGGCACACTGTGTATATATATATATATATATGTATATAGGTGCCTCATCTAAAGTCCCAAACTCCCCCTCTTTCTCGTATAGATATTAGGGATGGAGGCCACTAGACAGGGGTGACAGTGTTCCCCTGCCTCCCATGCTGTGAGGGTTTACATATCCAGATGGTAATGTACCACACAGGGCATTGCTCTCTGGACATACCATTCCAGCACACTGGCCATGTGTTCTAACTTCCAATTTGAAGTAATGTATGTCCAGGGCTGTTTTTACTGTGTCTGCTGCCCGGGAGCTGCGATGCGCTCTGCGTGGCCACACCCCCCTATCGCCCCTCCTTTTGCCCCCCCCCTTGGGGCTGGGAGGTGCGTGTGGGGGAGGTGGCCGGTCATAGCGCATCGGCGCCACACACCCTTCTCCACATGTGACGTCACGTTCAGGCGTCATGATGCGGTAAGATGTGGTTCATCCATCTCGGCCGGCGTAGCTGGGGAATATGAGTGTCTCACGTGGGCGGTGGTTACCGTCGACGTCGGACCTCCTCCCCGCTCATGACGTGCCGGTGTGACGCTGGTATGATTCAGCGTGCACATGCACAGGACGGCTATATCTAGCCCCCCATGATGCAACTTTTCGTGTTATCACCTATCTGAGATGTCTAGCTCACCATCTCACAGCTCACCTTCAGTCCAGCTATACAAGTAAGCCTTCACCTAATTTGACAACCTTATTGGTTATGTACCACTGCTTACCTGCTACTTTTGGGTGCACCATTGATGTGACATACGATTTCATATATCGTTTTAGACTCTCTCTGGTAGTCACCATTGGCATACCATCCAATCTCTTCAGACTTACCAACAACTTGTTTGCCATATCCTGGGGAGGCCTTTCCACTCTGCACCTTGTAAGCATGCTGCTTTTTCTTACCTCAGCTCCCGGTAGAGACCATGTGGCCCTGGCTCCATACCTATTACATTTCAGCACAAATGACCTTCTGTAAGTATCCAGGGCAGGCTTATTTTGTCCTTCCCTGTCATGTTTTAATACATTCCCACTAATTACACTTCGTTATCCCCTATAGATGTCCCCAAGCATCCGCCCCTGATGAGTGTGCTATCACACGAAACGCGTCGGGCACTGTGGGGGTGCAGACACATGCCCCCATCCAACCACATATCCTGGGTTCTTGGGAATTGCCATACATCTTGTTCCAACTATCCACTTTGAATACTATCCTTCAATCAATTATGGTCTTATTGTTTTTGTGACTTCCATTCTGGCTAGTGCTGTTTTATTATATGTACATATATGAATTTACTTGGAATATGTGTCCATTTATTCAATCAGATTGCCATGGGGCACGTGGCTACTATACATTATGTACCCTAGATGCTTGTATTGCACATGCACATACACATGTGAGTGTAAATATTGATGAACTGTCATTCACTACAATGCTTTTCATTTACGTGGTCTCTGTGATTACATTTGTACGCTGTTTCATGAATAAAGTATATGTACTTTCTTTTCTATCTACCTCCACACTGTCTATGGCCTCATTCAAAGTCCCAAACCTCCATTGTATTTCCTGCATTAGGGATGGAGGCACACTGTGTATATATATATATATATATGTATATAGGTGCCTCATCTAAAGTCCCAAACTCCCCCTCTTTCTCGTATAGATATTAGGGATGGAGGCCACTAGACAGGGGTGACAGTGTTCCCCTGCCTCCCATGCTGTGAGGGTTTACATATCCAGATGGTAATGTACCACACAGGGCATTGCTCTCTGGACATACCATTCCAGCACACTGGCCATGTGTTCTAACTTCCAATTTGAAGTAATGTATGTCCAGGGCTGTTTTTACTGTGTCTGCTGCCCGGGAGCTGCGATGCGCTCTGCGTGGCCACACCCCCCTATCGCCCCTCCTTTTGCCCCCCCCCTTGGGGCTGGGAGGTGCGTGTGGGGGAGGTGGCCGGTCATAGCGCATCGGCGCCACACACCCTTCTCCACATGTGACGTCACGTTCAGGCGTCATGATGCGGTAAGATGTGGTTCATCCATCTCGGCCGGCGTAGCTGGGGAATATGAGTGTCTCACGTGGGCGGTGGTTACCGTCGACGTCGGACCTCCTCCCCGCTCATGACGTGCCGGTGTGACGCTGGTATGATTCAGCGTGCACATGCACAGGACGGCTATATCTAGCCCCCCATGATGCAACTTTTCGTGTTATCACCTATCTGAGATGTCTAGCTCACCATCTCACAGCTCACCTTCAGTCCAGCTATACAAGTAAGCCTTCACCTAATTTGACAACCTTATTGGTTATGTACCACTGCTTACCTGCTACTTTTGGGTGCACCATTGATGTGACATACGATTTCATATATCGTTTTAGACTCTCTCTGGTAGTCACCATTGGCATACCATCCAATCTCTTCAGACTTACCAACAACTTGTTTGCCATATCCTGGGGAGGCCTTTCCACTCTGCACCTTGTAAGCATGCTGCTTTTTCTTACCTCAGCTCCCGGTAGAGACCATGTGGCCCTGGCTCCATACCTATTACATTTCAGCACAAATGACCTTCTGTAAGTATCCAGGGCAGGCTTATTTTGTCCTTCCCTGTCATGTTTTAATACATTCCCACTAATTACACTTCGTTATCCCCTATAGATGTCCCCAAGCATCCGCCCCTGATGAGTGTGCTATCACACGAAACGCGTCGGGCACTGTGGGGGTGCAGACACATGCCCCCATCCAACCACATATCCTGGGTTCTTGGGAATTGCCATACATCTTGTTCCAACTATCCACTTTGAATACTATCCTTCAATCAATTATGGTCTTATTGTTTTTGTGACTTCCATTCTGGCTAGTGCTGTTTTATTATATGTACATATATGAATTTACTTGGAATATGTGTCCATTTATTCAATCAGATTGCCATGGGGCACGTGGCTACTATACATTATGTACCCTAGATGCTTGTATTGCACATGCACATACACATGTGAGTGTAAATATTGATGAACTGTCATTCACTACAATGCTTTTCATTTACGTGGTCTCTGTGATTACATTTGTACGCTGTTTCATGAATAAAGTATATGTACTTTCTTTTCTATCTACCTCCACACTGTCTATGGCCTCATTCAAAGTCCCAAACCTCCATTGTATTTCCTGCATTAGGGATGGAGGCACACTGTGTATATATATATATATATATGTATATAGGTGCCTCATCTAAAGTCCCAAACTCCCCCTCTTTCTCGTATAGATATTAGGGATGGAGGCCACTAGACAGGGGTGACAGTGTTCCCCTGCCTCCCATGCTGTGAGGGTTTACATATCCAGATGGTAATGTACCACACAGGGCATTGCTCTCTGGACATACCATTCCAGCACACTGGCCATGTGTTCTAACTTCCAATTTGAAGTAATGTATGTCCAGGGCTGTTTTTACTGTGTCTGCTGCCCGGGAGCTGCGATGCGCTCTGCGTGGCCACACCCCCCTATCGCCCCTCCTTTTGCCCCCCCCCTTGGGGCTGGGAGGTGCGTGTGGGGGAGGTGGCCGGTCATAGCGCATCGGCGCCACACACCCTTCTCCACATGTGACGTCACGTTCAGGCGTCATGATGCGGTAAGATGTGGTTCATCCATCTCGGCCGGCGTAGCTGGGGAATATGAGTGTCTCACGTGGGCGGTGGTTACCGTCGACGTCGGACCTCCTCCCCGCTCATGACGTGCCGGTGTGACGCTGGTATGATTCAGCGTGCACATGCACAGGACGGCTATATCTAGCCCCCCATGATGCAACTTTTCGTGTTATCACCTATCTGAGATGTCTAGCTCACCATCTCACAGCTCACCTTCAGTCCAGCTATACAAGTAAGCCTTCACCTAATTTGACAACCTTATTGGTTATGTACCACTGCTTACCTGCTACTTTTGGGTGCACCATTGATGTGACATACGATTTCATATATCGTTTTAGACTCTCTCTGGTAGTCACCATTGGCATACCATCCAATCTCTTCAGACTTACCAACAACTTGTTTGCCATATCCTGGGGAGGCCTTTCCACTCTGCACCTTGTAAGCATGCTGCTTTTTCTTACCTCAGCTCCCGGTAGAGACCATGTGGCCCTGGCTCCATACCTATTACATTTCAGCACAAATGACCTTCTGTAAGTATCCAGGGCAGGCTTATTTTGTCCTTCCCTGTCATGTTTTAATACATTCCCACTAATTACACTTCGTTATCCCCTATAGATGTCCCCAAGCATCCGCCCCTGATGAGTGTGCTATCACACGAAACGCGTCGGGCACTGTGGGGGTGCAGACACATGCCCCCATCCAACCACATATCCTGGGTTCTTGGGAATTGCCATACATCTTGTTCCAACTATCCACTTTGAATACTATCCTTCAATCAATTATGGTCTTATTGTTTTTGTGACTTCCATTCTGGCTAGTGCTGTTTTATTATATGTACATATATGAATTTACTTGGAATATGTGTCCATTTATTCAATCAGATTGCCATGGGGCACGTGGCTACTATACATTATGTACCCTAGATGCTTGTATTGCACATGCACATACACATGTGAGTGTAAATATTGATGAACTGTCATTCACTACAATGCTTTTCATTTACGTGGTCTCTGTGATTACATTTGTACGCTGTTTCATGAATAAAGTATATGTACTTTCTTTTCTATCTACCTCCACACTGTCTATGGCCTCATTCAAAGTCCCAAACCTCCATTGTATTTCCTGCATTAGGGATGGAGGCACACTGTGTATATATATATATATATATGTATATAGGTGCCTCATCTAAAGTCCCAAACTCCCCCTCTTTCTCGTATACAAACTGTACACAGGCATATAATTACCATAGCTAAGGAACAACCAACATATACTATAAACATTGCGTTAATTAAACAACTAGCCACCTGGACAATGTTGTGATTATTCAGAGATCTCATTCCAGGTCAGACTGGCTGGCACGGAGCTCACAAAGTACACTACACACGATCATAAGTTCAACATCTCAATAGTAGTTTGCTAGCAGACAATAGGTGAGGTAATTAACACTATAACCAATGGGTGAAAGACAGGTGTCTTTAGCTGATGAGATTAACATCTGCTATGAGTCTCACAGGGTGAAGCAGTCATTGCTGGAAATGTGGCATCTAGACCCCTACCAGGGATCCCAGGCCTAGACTCCCAGAGTCTGTGTGTTCTGGGGAGATACGAATCCAAATCAGAAACAAGACCACTCCAAGGATCCCCCAGGCACACAACTCCCAAAGAGCATTGTTCTCCCAAAAGTCAGGGCCCATAGTCAGTGGGTAAGAGGCTTGCCCCTAGTCCTCTCCAAAAGTCTGTTACAGCCTAGTACAGACTATTGTTTTTTTTTTCCCGTTCATTCCAGTAGGGCTGAACGGAAAAAAACTGACAGCTCAGGAGGAGCCGCTGTACTAACTATCCAACTTTAGTACAGCGATCTTCCCTGCTGTTCTATTGTGTTCAGATAGGGGGACAGCCCCCCCACCAGAACACCCTGGTCACTCCCCATTGCCAGAACACTTCGGTCATCTTTCTCAGCCATTGGCTGAGAGCGCTGATCGGGAGCCGACTGGCAGACCTTTTTCAGTCATGGTCCTTCGACAGAAGACGGCCAATTGGCCAGCTTCTGTAGGACTGACTGCAGTACACACAGGCTGAATGTCGTCTGGTTTCTATTGAACCAGCTGATGCCAATCGACATTCGGCCCATGTGTACTAGGATTAAGTGTAAAAAAAACACACACATGGGTAAAGCCTTTGGGGATTGTCCCAGAAATTGGAATTTAGGAAATAATAAACTCTCAACCGATTGCTGACCGTATAACTTACATTTACAGTAGCAAGGTGGCTCTGCTGTGCAGGATCACATACCTAGTGCGTGTTCCTGCACTTCCAGGTCTGGGGCACTCATGCACGCTGCCGGCAACCCACTCCCGCGACAGCTGATCTGTGGGTACCGCTGACTCCATGTCCGCTGGCACCCACTGATCATTAGGCTGAGAGCTAGAATGACGATTTGCCTATGTAAACCAGGTAGATCGCCTTTCTGTGAGTAGGGAAGGCATTGATCCTGTGTTCTTGCAAAGCAGGAACATGAATCGATGCCTTCCCTTAATAAAAGCACCTCCTACACAGTACACAAGCACAAGCTAGGCACATGTTTAACCCTTTGATCGCCTCTGATGTTAACCCCTTCCCAGCCAGTTTCATTGGGCAGGGGTTAACATCAGAGGCGATCAAAGGGTTTAATGTGTGTACAGTGACAGTGCATATTTTTTTAGCACTGATCACTGTATTAGTGTCACTGGTCCCCCAAAATGTCAATGTCCAATTTGTCCGCTGCAATATGGCAGTCCCTCTATAAGTCACTGATCGCTATTACTAGTAAAAAAAAAAAAAAAAAAAAAAAATTCCATAAATGTATCCCACAGTTTGTAGACGCAATAACTTTTGTGCAAACCAATCACTATACGCTTATTGGGATTTTTTATCCAAAAAAACGTAGCAGAATACATATTGGCCTAAATTGATAAAGAAATTAGATTTTTTTTTTCCCATTTTTTTTATTGGATACGTTTTATAGCAGAAAGTAAAACTTTTTTTTTTTTTAAATTTTCGGACTTTTTTTGTTTATAGTGCAGAGGTGATCAAATACAGTACCACCAAAAGAAAACTCTATTTACGGGGAAAAAAAGGACATTTCATTTGGGTACAGCGTCACACGACCGTGCAATTGTCAGTTAAAGTAACGCAGCGCCGTATAGCAAAAACGGTCTGGTCAAGAAAGGGAAAAAATCTTCCAGGGGTCAAGTGCTTAAAGTAATGCAGGAGTTTTTTTTCCCATGAAATCTCTAGACAGGAAGTCAGCGGTGCATTGAAATCTATCTTCTGCAATGCACGATCTCCACTTTTAACATCTCTGTGTCTAACCAGTTCTTAAAAATTCTATGTGTTCATTCATTCATATTATTGAAAGTACAACTTTTTATTTATGTAGAGTAGCCTTTTAAGAAAAGACCTGCAAAATGAAGGCGATGCTTCCTGAGGCAAGGTGGCCATGAAGTTGCGAGCAGATAAGATCTCTGGAGGCTTTTAGGCTACTCTCCAGAGATCCTAAGTGCCGACAATCCATGTATTTCTGTGGGGAATTGTAATGTGAACAGGCATTCGATGCCTAAGGCCCCAAAATAACTAATGAGGAGAGTCTTCCATTGAGTGTAGAATTAATTATCCAGATTCATAATAAAGCAAGAGACGAATTAAAGAAAAAAAACACCATGACTGCTGGATAATGTGATAACTAAATGTGCTGCAGGGAACGGGACCTATTCTTTTGTAAATTAAATGAGCTTTTTTTTTTTATCTATATTCTACCTCTACAAAAGGTGGTGGTGCCAATGTATGCACCTGGGCTGCAACGAGTCTTAGGCTGGCCATACACCTATAGATTATCTGCAGATTTTCTATGGTTAGATCTGTTGCACATTTTCTATCTAACCATAGAAAATCTGCAGATAATCTATAGGTGTATGGCCAGCTTAAATCTGTCCACTTATTTGCAGATTTTTCATCCTGATGGATGATTGGTGGTAGATAAACCTTCAAAGTGTACAAACTGCCACACGGGCTGGACCCGCTTTTTTTTAAAATTAACTGTTTAAAAAAAAGTTACATTTCTGACGTGTGCCTGTGTTCTGTCAAAATAGCCAATTCATCGAGATCTCCAATCACGTCACTTCCGGTTACTGTAAAGCATCAGTAATTGGAGATTTAGACGAGTTGCTGTTTTGAGACAGCACCGACAAGTGTATACACTCTGGTACACGATATTAGGAGCGGGCATTGTTAGTCCGCCCGATACTAACTAACAACATGGCCGCCTCCAAGGTGGCGACAACTTTTTCCTCCTTAGCCGCTGTTCTGTCAAAACACGCTTGCCGGTGTTGTGTCAAAACAGCAACTCGTCTAAATCCCCAATTACTGATCCTTTACAGTAACCAGAAGTGACTCGATTGGAGATCTTTATGAACTGGCTATTTTGACAGAACAGCGGGAATGTAACTGTCACTTTAGAACTGCTCTCAGCTAAACTGTCAAACCCTCCAATGGCTGGTGTCATAAATGATCGCATGTGCTGCATCGTGTCAGCTGAAGATCAAACAGAGGCCAAGATGGCCGCTTCCTTGGCTGAAAACAATAGGAAGGTTTCCTTCCACCTGTAGTGAGAGAATATGGGGATAGCCTCCTCTTCTGCCAATACTAGTTGCCTAGCTGTCATACTACTACAGCGGCTTCCCTGTCTTTTCGGGCAACAACCTGGAAAGGTTTGCAGATCATGAGTTTTGATTTCACTGTGCCTTACCCCCTCATTTCTGGTTAATGGATCAAGGTATCCAAACCAGAGACAGCCAGGCACCTGATATTAGATGGTCGTCGGCTGTTAGGAAGGGTACACCAGAGGTAAGGCTGGATGCTGGAGCTCTCCCATATGGTGGGTATGTTTGGTTGTGGGTGAAAAAAATGGTAGTTGATGAATAATCCATATGCAGGATACATGCAGCGTTGAATTGGGTAGGTGTGTTAAATGTGTAGAAGAGAACTTGGGTACAACCAGCCTGCCGGGTTCGCTTGTAATGATCTCAAGCGGCTGCTATAGCTGCTAGCGATTATCATTGGCTTCTCCTGGTGGGGCCGCCGGCTTCCCCAGCATCCCCCCGCCACCAGGAGATGAAAATTGCCCAGCAGGGGGGATTCCCGGGTCAACACGGTCTGTGTTGATAGGGGAATCAAGTAAATTTCATTCCTGGACCCAGGAACCCATGGTTGCAGGAAAGAAATTTGCTCAGTGTATGGCCGGCCTTAGGCTGCATCCTTGAATAAGAAACAGGTGGGAAGGCTGTTAATGTACCAATCTGTGTCATTCATGCTTGTCAAACAAGGTACTAATTTGCTTGTAGAACTTTACTGTACAACAACAAATGGGTCTGTAACTCTGGCTTAAAGTGGTTGTAAACCCACACAGGAAAAAAAATGAAAAGACCTTCAAGACAAGGGCATAATGAGCTAGTATGCATAGCATACTAGCTCATTATGTAATACTCACCTGAGATCAAAGCCCCCGCTGCGGTGCCCATACACAGCACCGGCCGGCGACATCGCTCCTGGAGTTACTTCCGGGTATCGCGTGCTCCGGCGCTGTGATTGTCCGGAGCCATGATGACGTTACTCCCGCGCCTGCGCATGGAAGCCGCCAGTAACGACACACTCACTGAAGCAAAGGACGCGTACATGCCATTGCTTCAGTGTGCATGTGCCGATGACGTCAACACATGCAGATACAGGGGATATCTCCTAAACCATGCAGGTTTAGGAGATATCCGGTGTAGCTACAGGTAAGTGTTATTTTAGGCTTACCTGTAGCAAAAAGTGGATTGTAAGGGTTTACAACCACTTTAAGGCCAATCAGTGCACTGACCCTAAGACTTGAGTTTGATTCCAGGTAGTAATGAGAATAACATGCTTGCTGCAATGGCATCTAACATGTTTCTCTCACTACAATCTATCTGACATTAGCACTTCACCCACTAGAAGCCCAAAACGTTACCTGACCCTTACTACTTTGTCTAATCCTAACACCCAACATTAAACTCAACTCTAATCCCCAGTAGCCTGAGCACCACAGGATAGAATGTTCACAATCGGGGACATTTAGCCTAAGGCCCCTTTCACACGGGCGCTCCGCTGATCCCCGCTAAGCAGGCAGATGACAGGTCCGTCTCCGCTCACTATGCAGAGCGGAGATGGACACAGAACCGCTCTCCTCTATGCTATCCACCAGACGGATAGAAAATAGGGTCACCATCCATCTGGTTTTGGCGATAAGGATCGGATAGCAGTGGGTGTCAACGGACATGTCACCGCTGACATCCGCCGCTCAATAGAGGTGAATGGAGCATCCGATCAGGTCCGCCTGAAAAACTGACAGACAGACCTGATCGGACAGCCCATGGGAAAGGGGCCTAATTGGTGGACATGCTTGTAGCTCGAGATTTTTTGCCCCCTTTGATTCACAATACAGCTGCCCATGGGCAAGTACAAGTGGTTGATCATACCACATCAAAATGCATAAAATATAACTGGGTATTACCATTTATAGGTAATACCAGAGATTGTTGAGGACGGAAATATCCATGGGGGGATCAGGAAACAATATATTTCCCCCACTAGAGCAAACTTGATCACACTTTATAGTTTTTTTTTTCCTTCCTCTGCATCAGTTGTGGGTATACGTTTCTGTTTATGGAGGTTTTCTGTTAATTATTTTTTTATATTGACTGAATTAGATGAACTTTGACTGTCATGGATCAGGGAATGTGTCCTCATAAGGTGCAGACTGGACAACCAGTAGTTGGTAGCAGCAGCTGAAACTAGGCAGTGATGTTGCACTCATATTCAGAGGAGATATACACTATATTGTCTTGCACGCACATAAACTTTAATGGCATCCCTGTCTTAGTCTGTAGGGGTTCAGCATTGAGTTGGCCCACCTTTTGCAGCTATACCAGTTTCATCTCTTCTGGGAAGGCTGTCCACAAGGTTTAGCAGTGTGTCTATGGGTATGTTTGACCATTCTTCCAGAAGCACATTTGTGAGGTCAGACACTGATGTGGATGAGAGGACCTGGCTCGCAGTCTCTAATTCATCCCAAAGATGTTCTATCGACTTGAGGTCAGGACTCTGTGCAGGCCAGTCAAGTTCCTCCACCCAAACTTGCTCATCCATGTCTTTATGGACCTTGCTTTGTGCACTGGTGCGCAGTCCCATAGACACACTCCTAAACCTTGTGGACAGCCTTCCCAGAAGAGTTGAAGCTGTTATAGCTGCAAAGGACTGGCTAACTCAATATTGAACCCTACAGACTAAGACTGGGATGACATTAAAGTTCATGTGCTTGTAATGGCAGGCGTCACAATACTTTTGACAATATAGTGTATGTCACCACAGGGTGAAACTGTGAAGATATAATTGTAAATGTGTGCCACTTTCTGACTTTCAGCCACAACAGAAATTGAAATTAAAATTTTATTTTAAGTTTTAATTATGGCGCCTTCAAAGTCCATTTTTCTTTGTGGTAATTTCTGTTGTAGGCAGTGATGTTGGCCACAGAGGATACGCAGGTTGCTACAAGGACTCGGGGATGGGCTGGATACCTGAGGACAACGATGGGGAGAACCCAGCACTCCCATTTAACAAAGAAGGTGAGAGCCCTTAGAAGGACCAAGACGCAGGGTCTAAGGCGCCACCTCGTCTTCACCAGAGCTCCTGTTGAAGATGGATTTGGCAGCAGGCGATATCCAGATTGCTGCCCTCCAACTGGCCTGAGCAGGCAGCCCCTGTTACAGTAAAAAATCTTTAAAAGGCTGTACGTGTGGACATACCTTATTTCTGAAGGTGGGCCTCAGGCCAGGAAAATGTGAGAAATATAAGATGGCGGAGTTTCTTCCATCTACAGGTGGAAGTGGAAGGAAAATGATAAATGGTTTTCAAAATGTTTTACAAATAAATATCTAAAAAGTGTGGCGTGCATTTGTATTCAGCCCCCTTTGCTCTGATACCCTTACCTAAAATCTAGTGAAAACAATTGCCTTCAGGAGTCACCTAATTTGTAAATAGAGTCAACCTGTGTGCAATTTTATCTCAGTTTAAATAAAGCTGTTCTGTGAAGACCTCAGAGGTTTGTAAGAGAATCTTAGTGAACAACAAACACCATGAAGGCCAAGGAACACACCAGACAGGTCAGGGATAAAGTTGTGGGTAAATTTAAAGCAGGGTTAGGTTATACAAAAAATATTCCAAGCTTTGAACATCTCACGGAGCACTGTTCAATCCATCATCCGAAAATGGAAAGCATATGACACAACTACAAACCTACCAAGACATGGCCGTCCACCTAAACTGACAGTCCAGGCTAGGAGAGCATTAATCAGAGAAGCAGCCAAGAGGTCCATGGTAACTCTGGAGGAGCTGCACCTTCCAGCAGGACAACAACCCTAAACATACAGCCAGAGGTACAAAAGAATGGTTTAGATCAAAGCATATTCATGTGTTAGAATGGCCCAGTCAAAGTACAGACCTAAATCCAATTGAGAATCTGTGGCAAGACTTGAAAATTGCTGTTCACAGACACTCTCCATCCAATCTGACAGAGCTTGAGCTATGTTGCAAAGAAAAATGTCACTCTCTAATGCCCCGTACACATGGTCGGACATTGATCGGACATTCCGACAACAAAATCCTAGGATTTTTTCCGACGGATGTTGGCTCAAACTTGTCTTGCATACACACGGTCACACAAAGTTGTCGGAAAATCCGATCATTCTGAACGCGGTGACGTAAAACACGTACATCGGGACTATAAACGGGGCAGTGGCCAATAGCTTTCATCCCTTTATTTATTCTGAGCATGCGTGGCACTTTGTCCGTCGGATTTGTGTACACACGATCGGAATTTCCGACAATGGATTTTGTTGTCGGAAAATTTTATATCCTGCTCTCAAACTTTGTGGGTCGGAAAATCCGATGGAAAATGTGTGATGGAGCCCACACACGGTCGGAATTTCCGACAACAAGGTCCTATCACACATTTTCCGTCGGAAAATCCGACCGTGTGTACGGGGCATAAATGTGCAAAGCTGGTAGAGACATACCCAAAAAGACTTTCAGCTGTAATTGCCACAAAAGGTGGTTCTACAAAGTATTGACTCCGGGGGGCTGAATACAAATGTACCCCACACTTTTCACATATTTATTTGTAAATAAAAACTGAAAACCATTTATCATTTTCCTTTCACGTCACAATTATGTGCCACTTTGTGTTGGCCTATCACATAAAATCCCAATAAAATACATTTACGTTTTTGGCACTGTAGAGCAAAGCGAGTTTGACATTCCTATTGGCCCATCGCTATGGCTGATTTTTTTTTACTGACCAATGGGAATATGCAGTAGTAAGGATCCGGCATAAAGCTTACTAAAATCCTTGTTTATATAGTTGACCTGAAATAAGTTTTTTTTTTTCTAAGCAAGTCTACAATTTCACTTTAAGCACTGTTTTTCATTAAGATTTTATGATAGGAAGAAAAAAAAAAGCGGTTGTGCTGTCTGTATACAGAATCTACAGTTATTATTTATGAAACTTAAGTAGAATAGTTACAACACTGTTCATTTATTTAAATTAGGTCTTGTCAAGTGAAATCGCATTTAGCTGTTCATATTATAATAATTAGAGATATATAAATGCTGACTCTCGGGGGAAGTGGTAGATCGGAGGAAGACACTCTCTTATCTAATACCATTAAAATAATCTCATTACTTCACATTGAGAAATTACATGCAGAAAGAATGGACCGGCTCTATCCAGCAAACACCTTCTGATGGATGGCTAATCCTCTTTTCAGTTGCCAGATATGATTGATTCGGCAATACTTCTGGAACAGCTGCTCTACAGATGTCTACTTCCATGTTACATTACAACAGTTACAAACTCAATTATCACTGTGAGCATTCACTGCTTAGACTAAAATTTGTCCTAATATATTATGTTTGATTTTAATCCAAGCATCTTGCTTGGCACTGTGCAAGTCATTTATTTTACTTGTTTATATAGCGATGACATTTTCTACGACACTTTTACAGACAATGCTCATTCGTATCAGTTCCTGACCCAAAAGGAGCTTACAATCGAATGGTTTTCCCACAGCCATCGTAAATGCCCACATAGACAATGGGGCCAATTTTGGAGTGGCATCCAAATAAATTATAGGCTTTTAGATTACGGAAGAATGCAGCAAGCAGAAATAACAGACACAAACGTTTGTACACCTTTGGTTGGGACTCCACCACCGCATTCCATAGACATTGCAAGTAACCTTTAAATTACAGGGCCTGAGTAATTAGACATGTGCACACTGAAATATTTCGTTTCGGAATTTCATTTTCGTCCGAAAAATAAATTTATTTAGTTACTCCCGAAATTCGTTTTTATTTATTAAGTTTTTCGTTAAAAATTGCATTAGTCCGAAAATCCAAATTAAGGTCGAATCTGTCATTGAAGGCTTATGGTGTCTGTCGAATGTTCAAATAAGATTTAACGGAGCAGCTGAACTGTACGACGCCGTATACTTTACCTGCTCCGTCGAATCTTCTTAGAACTTTCAACAGACACCATAAGCCAAAGCACGTGTGTACTTAGTTCTAGCTATTTTACTGCTCCTCCTCTTTGGTTACAATCAGCCAATAACATTCATCATCATCATTATTTTTATTTATCTTTTCTCCCCTACGTCGAATCTTTTCTCCCCTACGTCGAATCTTTTCTCCCCTACGTTGAATCTTTTCTCCCCTACGTCGAATCTTTTCTCCCCTACGTCGAATCTTTTCTCTCTATGTCGAATCTTTTCTCTCTATGTACAATAATCTTGGACTAATAGAGTTAAGGTTAGGCACATTCGACCACAGGTTCGATAGACACAGATTGTTATTGTCATCATCATGTTGAATCTCCTATCTATATCGAACTGTTGTAGCAACTAAAACGAAAATAAAGCATTTATGTCGGATCTTTCGTTTTTCGGATTCTGCACTTTTGTTATCGTTTGTTAAAACGATAACGAAAATACCTGAAATTCAGACGAAAATGCATTCGGACGAAAACGAATGCACATGTCTATAAGACATACACCGATCAGTCATAACTTGATGACCACTGACAAGTTAAATGAATAACATTGATTATCTCATTACAATGGTATCTAAAAGTCAGTGAGGTATATCAGGCAGCAAGTAAACATGTTGTCTCTGATGTTGATGTGTTAAGGCAACAAAAAAATCGGCATCTCATATTGTTGTATATGGGGCTGCGTAGCCTCAGACTGGTCAAAGTGCCCACGGTGACTTGTATCTACGGCCAAAAGTGCCTACAATGGGCACGTAATTTTTAGAACTGGACCACGGAGCAATGGAAGAAGGTGGCCTGGTCTGATGAATCACATTTTCTTTTACATCATGTGGATGGCCGGGTGCGTATGCGTCACTTACTTGGGGAAGAGATGGCGCCAGGATGCACCATGGGAAGAAAGCAAGCCGGTGGAGGTAGTGTGGTGCTTTGAGCAATGTTCTACTAGAAGCTTTTGCCACTTTGTGGGAACCAGTGACACTAATACAGTGATCAGTGCTAAAAATATGCTCTGTCACTGTACTAATGACACTGGCTGGGAAGTGATTAAACATTAGGGGCGATCAAAGGGTTAACTGTGCCTAGCCAATGTTTGTGTTTTACTATGTGTGCTACTTTTACTAGGGGAAGACATGGATTCTAGTTTCTGCTTTGCAGGAACACAGAATCCATGTCTTCCCCCCTGTCAGAACCAGGATCTGCCTTGTTTACATAGGCAAATCCCCGTTCTGTGGAGATTACCTGTGATCGGCGGGTGCCAGAAAACATTGAGTGCACAATACCTGCAGATCGGCTTCTGCTGTGGATTTTGACAGCAGAAGCGGCTCACTGGCGGTGCACACGTGGGCCCCCTGCAGGTGGAAGTCCAGAATCACGTATATATGAGTCTGAGGTCCAGAGCGCTCTGGAGCAGGTTTTCATCATGGATGTCTCAGTACATTGCTACATTCACTTTTCCCTCGATCCTGACTAGTCTCCCCGTTCCTGCTGCTAAAAAACATCCCCACAGTATGATGTTGCGACCACCATGCTTCACTGTAGGGATGGTATTGGCCAGTTGATGAGTGGTTCCTGGTTTCCTCCAGACATGACACTTGCCATTCAGGCCAAAGAGTACAATCTTTGTTTCATCAGACCAGAGAATTTTGTTTCTCATGGTCAGAGTCCTTCAGGTGCCTTTAGACAAATTCCAGGTGGCTATCATGTGCCTTTTACTGATGAGTGGGTTCCGTCTGGCCACTCTACTACACAGACCTGATTGATGGAGTGCTGCACAAATGGTTGTTCTTCTGGAAGGTTCTCCTCTTTCCACAGAGAAATGCTGGAGCTCTGTCACAGTGACCATCGGGTTCTTGGTTACCTCAATGACTAAGACCCTTCTCCCCCGATCGCTCATTTTGGTTGGGTGGCCCGCTCTAGGAAGAGTCCCGGTGGTTCCAAACTTCTTCCATTTACAGATGATGGAGGCCACTGTGCTCATTGGGACCTTCAATGCTTCAGAAATGTTTCTGTACCCTTCCCCAGAGGTCTACAGACAATTCCTTGGACTTCATGGCTTGGTTTTTGCTTTGATATGCACTGTTACCCGTGGGACGTTATATAGGCAGGTGTGTGCCTTTCCAAATCATGTCCAATCAACTGAATTTACCACAGGGGGACTCCAATCAAGTTGTAGAAACATCTCAAGGTGATCGGTGGAAACAGGAGGCATCTGAGCTCAATTTTGAGTGTCATGGCAAAGGTTTTGAATACTTATGTACATGTAATTTTTTTGTTTTTTACTTTTTATACATTTGCAAAGATTTCAAACAAACTTCTTTCACCTTGTCATTGTGGGGTATTGTTTTTCTCAAAAATTCACAGCAAAAGCTGATCTGCAGGTGTTGTGCACTCAATGTTTTCTGGCACCCGCCGATTACCCGCCGATCGCAGGCAAACTACACAGAACAGGGATCTGCCTATGTAAACAAGGCAGATCCTGGTTCTGACAGGGGGGAAGGCATGGATTCTTTTTTTCAAGATCCCGGATCTTGAGAGGCTGGTGTGAGGACTAGAGATCCATCTACTCCATAAGTTATCAAATAGTTTTGGCTTCTTCCGCAACCCAAAAGTAAGTCTATATAAGGGAAGGGAGTCATTAGTAATCTTAAACCATTGGGACAATGCCAGCACAGTAGACCCTTTCCAAGACAGTAAAATGACCTTTTTAGCATAGAAAAACAAAATACGTCGTTTAGCAGATTTAGAATGGGACAGGTCCCCAAAAATGCCCATGAGGCACTTTTTAGGATGTATGACATTAGGAAGGCCCAATGAAGAGGAAGGAAAAGAGCCCAATTGTGTGCAATTCCTTTTGTAAAACTTAATACAAATTGCATTTTAAAAAATGTTTAGTATCATGCCTCACTGTATACAGTTTTGTTATGAAAATTATTTTTTGTAATCAAGGTTTCTTACTTGGGGATCCTGCCAGTAACAGGACTTTCTGGCAACGCAAATCCAGTGCCTCGCAACTAGCAACAGTTGGCTGTTGGGCTTCCTCTCAGGCCTGATGTATTGTTTGTATGATTTCTGTAACTTACTGCATAGTACATGACGTATAGATATTGAAAATACAAATTTTTAAATATTACAACTCCTAAAGCTTCTTTGGAATTAGTAATGCCTAATAATATATTTTTTTCCTAGTACAGAAGTAAAGAGAAAATATACTTTATATGTAAGATCGGGAATAAACCTACCATTTCACATGTGCATAAAAAGGAAGCAATGATTTTTTTTTACTTATTGCTACTAACCAGGAAATGAATTTGGAAAAAATATATCATTTTCTGCACAATGGTCTGCGGGGATCTCTTATGACTTTTTTAATCTTTTGCTTTTAAAAGAGCTGGCTCGTCAGTCTTCCACCATATGGCTTATCAATCAAATTTCACATTTTAAAATTATGGACATTTATTGCATTTACAGTTACTCGATTACAAGTTTTCATTTTATTTCTGTAATTAGTTTTGTACCGGGGAGATCGATTTTTATATTAATATAAATAATGGTTTCCTACTATGTATTTATTTCAATAGAAATTAGGTTTAATGAGAATTACTCCCAGATGGAACGCAGAACTTTTTGACAAATTACTGTTTATATATCTCTTCAAGTTTTCATGCTTCTTTTATGGCTTTACACGTGATTGATCATATGTTTCTTTTTAATTAAACACATCATCAAGAAATAAAAATAATTATATAAAAAACATCACTTTCATTTTCCGATTTCTCATATTAGGTATAGGTCTCCAAAAATAACTTTTTCAAATATGTTTTATATAATTGAATTTAAGTCGGTAAAACTAAAATGAGGTTTTGTTACCCAGTCAAAAAGGATTTCCACTGAAATTTGATTTAAGAAAAATTCAATGATGACGATTTATTTTTTATTTTTCAATACCCCTGCCCTTTCTCCTGTAATAAAATAATATTGCCACGCTTCAGCACTGTGTTTGGCTTCCTTCACGGTTCAGTCAGTGCCACCAGTCCTCAAGTCCCGGATTACGAAATATGCAAAGTAGGCACTATGGGCCCCACGCCATGTAATGACCCCACAAAAACGGTTCAAAATAATATTGGTTTGATAATGAAAAGAAAATTGCAATGAAGCAATGAACTTGTTAGATAGAAAAAAAAATTAATGAACTCAAAGAAATGAAAACCTTACATTAACCACTTCAGCCCCGGAAGGATTTACCCCCTTCCTGACCAGGCCAGTTTTTGCGATACGGCACTGCGTCCCTTTAACTGACAATTGCGCGTTCATGCAACACTGTACCCAAACAAAATTGACGACAAATAAAGCTTTCTTTTGATGGTATTTGATCACCTCTGCGGTTTTTATTTTTTGCACTATAAACAAAAAAAGACTGACAATTTAGAAAAAAAACACAATATTTTTTACTTGTTGCTATAATAAATATCCCAATTTTTTTAAAAAAACAAACAAATTTTCCCCTCAGTTTAAGCCGATATATATTCTACATATTTTTGCTAAAAAAAAAATCACAATAAACGTATGTAGATTGATTTTGTGCAAAAGTTATAGCGTCTACAAAATAGGGGATAGTTTTATGGCATTTTTATTATTTATTTATTTTTTACTAGTAATGGCGGCGATCTGCGATTTTTATCGGGACTGCGACATTGCGGCGGACAGATTGGACACTTTTGACACTTTTCTGGGACCATTGACATTTATACAGCGATCAGAGCTAAAAATAGCCACTGATAACTGTATAAATGTCACTGGCCGGGAAGGGGATAACACTAGGGGGTGATCAAGGGGTTAAATGTGTTCCCTCAGCGTGTTTTAACTGTGGGGGGGATGGGACTGCCTGGGGGAGTTGACCAATCGTTGTTCCTATATACTAGGAACACACGATCTGTCTCCTCTCCCCTGCTAGAACGTGGATGTGTGTGTTTACACACACACATCCTCATTCTGGCTCTGTCAGGAGTGATCGTGGGTGACCGGCGGACATTGCGGACGCCGGGCACGCGCATCAGCTCCTCAGTGACGCAGCGGGCACGCACGCCACCTATTCCCATTAAAGCGGCTGCCATACAGATTCGTTGATTCGCACAGGGGAGCCATTCTGCCAACGCCAAACGACGGCGGGTGGTCGGCAAGTGGTTAAAGCCTCTATAGAAAATATACTGTATTAATCTAATGTACCCAATAAGAACTTAAAGAACATAAAACATAGACAACAGGTTAACATTACAGTTTGTCTCTTAAAGGCTTATTTTCTTTCAGCTGTCGGTTTGTAATAAAAACACCACTCAGTCCAAAAGGATTACTGCCCCACCGAGGAAGAACAAGAAGCTGACATAATGTCACCACACTGACTAAAAGGATAAAAGGTAAGTATGGGGTTTTTAGTCAATAAAAAAATACCAGGGGACTTTGGGGGAATAAATAGCCAGAGTTCCTCTTTAAGTTCTACATAAACTTGCCTTATTAACCGCTTGCCGACCGCCCCCATGTATATGTATTGCGGGGCGGCGGCTTCTACAGGTGAAATCACATACCTGTACGATATTTTTACTTCCAGGTTTGAGGCGCGCATGCGCGCCACCGGCTGCCTGCTCTCACGGTGAATGGACACAGCGAGTGCCAATTAGCGGGTCCGGCGGACCCCATGTCCACCGGAACCTGCCGATCATTCCCGACAGAGGCAGAATGTCTATGTAATGTCTATGTAAACAAGGCAGATCGCCATTCTGTGACAAGGGAAGACAGAGATCTTGTGTCTCTGCTAAGCAGGAACACGGATCTCTGTCTTCGCACAGTACAAGCACCTCCTCAACACAGTTAGCAAGCACTCCCTAGGGACACATTTAACCCTTTGATCGCCCCTGATGTTAACCCCTTTCCTGCCAGTGTCAGCACAGTGACAGTGCATGTTTTTTTAGCACTGATCACTGTACTGGTGTCACTGGTCCCCAAAAAGTGTCACTTAGTGTCTGATTTGTCCGCCGCAATGTCACAGTCCCGCTGTAAGTCGCTGATCGCCGCCATTACTAGTAAAAATAAATAAATAATTAAACATTCCAGAAAAATATTGCATATTTTGTAGATGCTATAACTTTTGTGCAATTCAATCAATTTACGCTTATTGGGATTTTTTTTTACCAAAAACATGAAGCAGAATACATATTGACCTAAACTGATGAAGACATTTGATTTTTTAAATTTTTTTACTGGGTGTGTTTTATAGCAGAAAGTAAAAAATATTGTTTTTTTGTTTATAGAGCAGTCCGACGGACAAAAAGCCACGCTAGGGCAGCTATTGGCTACTGGCTATCAACTTCCTTATTTTAGTCCGGTGTACGTCATCACGTACGAATCCGTCGGACTTTGGTGTGATCGTGTGTAGGCAAGTCCGGTCGTTAAAAAGTCAGTCGAAAGTCCGCCAAAAGTCCGTCGAAAGTCTGTCGGAAAGGCTGTCGAACTTTTGTAGCTGAAAAGTCCGACCGTGTGTACACGGCATTAAAGTTTGCTACCTTTAGAAAACAGCCACATCCCAAGAAGAAAATACTGTACCGTGCCAGCATACTACAGAGACCCTTCCTCTATGTATGTAAGCAGTGGTCTCTCCACACAGATCAACCACACCCCCACATAGCTAAAATTTTAATTTCGCTTGGGACATGGCTATAACATTATGAAACACTGCTAACAGACTTATTACATAATCAATTGCATTTTTTTTTCTTTCTTTTTTTTTCTTTCATGTTTTTTTTTTAACTTTATTTCTTTATTAAAAAATGTTTCTTATTATACAAGGAGCAAAAAGGGGACAGTACAGATACAATCCAGCAAATACATATTTCCCCTTATTGATCCAAAACTCCATCTCGGATCGTGAAAACCCAAGCATATATTATCTAAGTTTAGGGTGGAGCCTAGGGATACATCTCATAGTATTTTTAAATTGCATTTTTTTAATAATGCTGAAATGCAATAGCGGCACATTTGAACCTAAAAAAAAAAAAAAAAAAAGCCTTGGTCATATGCAATAGTTTATCATTGCCTGGTAAGAATATATTAAAATACTGTAATATTGGAAAGTCTCCCCCAATGGGTTTTTCCGCAGCCAATTTACAGTCATTGATAAATTAGTTTGTCATTAATAAATTCGCTTTTGGAAAAAGTTTTTTATTTAAAAAAAAATAGCAACGTGATATGTGATAATAACGCGTCTTTCCCATGTTATATTAAAATACTGTATTTTTAGCATTAAACAGAATAAAGAAAATTAATTCTAACTTCAAATAGCCTTTTTTTAATGTAATGTATGACGCTCAGCAGCATTTGGCTGCCCATCCGTTATTATTATTTAATATACAGGGTGTAAAGTGATTAATTGCTCCCTGGAAAAATATTTGACATCACGGTTGGGGACCTCAACCATTCCCAAGGTGCAAAGCCTCGGGATTTGTACTCTCCAGACATCTAAAGGTTTTTCATTTTGGGTGGACCCCAGTGCAAGCAAGGGGACCACACTCCACAGCAGTGGGGCAAAGGGAAAATAAACAGCGAAAAAATGGCAAAAAAAAAAGGAATAAAAATAAAGACATGTCATTTGTTTCCATCGTTAATTTGAACTTGGTGGCAACTTTTGTGTGTTTGTCACAACCAAAAACACACATGCCGTTAACGACGGCTGGAAAATGTCACCCCAGAATTTTTATAATTAGAGGCACTAAGATCTGCATTATGTTCTAAATATTTGCTAAAGTGTGAAAGTCTCATAATATTCTGTTTATGTGCCATAAAGCTCTGAGCACCGCGGATGAAATCATTAAACAAGACAACGTGGTCGGGGAAATTCGGGTCAGACGACCTGCTTGCTTTACCGAGGAAGTCTTTGAAGCCTCCTATAAAAACGCAGCTGGCATTAAGAAAAGGGGCCTGAATGTCAGTGTTCCACGTTTATATCTTTGAAGCTGACGTGTGATGAAATGGATTACAGGACTTTCTACTGATGTAAGAAACATTTTCAGACTTTATTCGGTATGGCTGACTAGAGACACCTTGATGAAAGCAAGCAAGGCTCCCGGATTTAATTACTACTGATGTCCCAACAATCTCCCTACATGCAGCTCCTGATCCTTCAATCCTCTATAAAGTGTTGGTTTTGATTCGTACTTCCATGCTTGCTGGGAGTGGTATATCACTGACCAAATAGCCTATTCAAGCTTGTGTATTATCAGGCATTCCCGCAACACAACTGCTCTATGTGCAATGCATTGTGGTGACAATTATTGTGAATGGCACCCCAATGCACTGAACAGCATAGGGCAATGCACAAGTCGCTGCAGTGCACCACAACAAACATACCATGTGTTGTGGGACACTGTTTTGCTAAAAAAAAAAAAAAAGTCATGTGCATTTTTTGATTCATTGTGGTGCATTGGTAAAAATGAAATTCTAAATGTAAATCAGCCCTAAACAGTGCGGGACAAGGTTATCCAGTGCCCAGGGTGAAGATGCCCCTTCCAAACGTATTCATTACACATGAGTCAATGCTCAAACATCATCTGCAGCCGGGATCCCTCTCATGGCTGCCACCAAGCCAATCTCAATGTCACTGTGCATCTCTTGGTCCGCCAATTGGGTTCCATGTAGACTGAGAAGCGTACAGTACCACTGTGGGGACTTCCTGATGCCTATTCTCTCCCTCTGCCAATCTCCTTGCGCTGATTGTGAATAGCACCGGCCAGGCCAGGGGTAAAATGAAATGCATGGCATGCATGTAATGAGCAGGGTTCAGCTCACCACGTGGTAACCTGCCACCCACCCCTCATAAAAACAATGCCCCTCCTGCTCCCCTCTGGCGCAGGCCCCAGGAAGCCTAAAGAGGACAGAGGGACGTGGCTCAAAATGAAGGATGCCTAAATAGGACAAAGGGACGTGGTTCCCTATGAGAAACACTTGATGAGGACAGAATGATTTGATTCTTTGTGAGGGACACCTGAGGAGGACAGATGGACATAGTTCCTTATGAGGTAGGTCAGAAGGAACATGGTTCTTTATGAGGGACACCTGAGGAGGACAGAGCGACATGATGCTTTATGAGGAACACCTGAGGACAGAGGAACATGGATCCTTATGAGGGACACCTGAGGAGGACAGTGGGACATTGTTCTTTATTAGAGACACCTGTGGGTGTCTCTAATAAAGAAACAGAGAAACATGGTTCTTTATGAAGGACCCCTGAATAAGGCAAAGGAGCATGGTTCCTTATGAGGAACACTTAATGAGGAACATCTGAGGAGGACAGAGTGACATGATTACTTATGAGGAACACCCGATGAGGAACATCTGAGGAGAACAGAGTGACATGATTACTTATGAGGAACACCTAATGAGGAACATCTGAGGAGGACAGAGTGACATGATTACTTATGAGGAACACCCGATGAGGAACATCTGAGGAGAACAGAGTGACATGGTTCTTTGTAATGGACACCTGAGGAGTACAGATGGACATGGTTCTTTATGAGGTAGAACAGGAGAACATGTCTCCTTTTGTGGTAGGACAGATGGACATGGTTCTTTATACAGTAGGACAGGGGGACATGACTCCTTATGAAGTAGGACAGAGGAATGTGGTTACTTATGAGTGACATTTGGTCACTATAACGTGATTTGATAACATGAACTGTTTCCATACACACCAGAATCCTACAATGCCAACCCTCCAGTCCAATTATGAGTGCAGACAGTGTATAAACCTTGGAATAATCGGACTAGCTCTACACCGAAATAGACTTTGCTCCCTTCATAAATGACAGAGCAGACACTATCTTCTTATTGTGTTGTGTTGTGCGTTCTTAGTGTGTGCAGACCTCAGGGCTCTCCACCTCACCCCCTCATCCCTGAATTGTTAATATATGCTTTGTGTAGGTTGTGTAGGACACTCCATCCACCCCTCTCTGAGGATGGCCCTACACCCTCCTTCTCCCCCCTACCATACTAGTACGTAGGGTTTTCTTCTACATCTGGGCGCACCAGCAAAATGAAAGGCAGGGTGTGCGTGTGATGAGGATGTAGCTCGCCGTGCTGGCCCTCCCATACGAAGACACTGCACCTGGGAGAGCTACCATCCCACCACTGACCCCTTTGGTGTCACAGCTGTCTATTGAGTTGCATTTAAGCCCTTTTACAGGCAAACCTAAAAATTGTGTCTGGGAGTTCTTGCCACTGCTACCAAAGCACTGAGATGCAAAGATGGTGGAAAAAAAAGTAAAAAACAGTAGTTTGTGTAAAAAAAAATGGCAATTTTTTATGATGCGCAGTGCTTTAGCAAGCTAATTGTCATTTAATTGGGAAATACATTTAGAGAACAGCATGAGCAGTAGGAAACAACAGCATGGGAGAGTTTGTGTGAACAGTGACTAGAAGTGTAAACAGGGAGACATATGTACAATGTCAGGAGTGACCCTGTGTCTTCAGTAGCGCAGTAGAGTGAAGTTTCGGGCTACTGGTTGGCAGCATTGTAGAGCAGAGTGAGAGGGGATTACAGCTCTCTGCAAAGTCTCATTACTCTTTTTGTTAACTTCTTATGGGAGATCTAGTGATTTCCACAGCTTTGTTATACATGATATTGCTTATTTCCAGTATTATCTCCCATACAGGAAAGGGCTGTTTTTTCATGGCACTCAGATTTTCCAGCCTTGCTCATATCAACTTCAATTAGCCATCAGCGTTTTTTTTTTTTAGCATTATACATTGAGCACAATAAGCTAAACATTCTCCAGTAAATGATTTGTCAATATAGCTACCCAAGCACTTGGAGTTTAGAACTTTCAATGCTGTTCGTTCAGTGCTAGATCCCTGAACTTCCGGTCTTCACAGCAAAGAGTTAAAAGTGGACAGTGCAGTTTTTAGTCCGTCAGTTAATTTGGACAAGGGAGGAGGAAGGGAGTGCCTTGCCATCCTAGACTGTGGGGCTGCAAGAGAAAGAAGCCACCCTGAAACAGGAAACCATTATGTGCGCCCACAAAGCATCATGGCTGCGGGATGTGCACAGCCCCATCTGCCTGCCTTTTCAGCTTAGTGGGGCTGGTTGGGGATGGTATATCCACGGCTCAAGCGATTATTTTTACCACTCCCTCAACCACAAGCGTAAAATAGGCTTAGGTCCCCTGGGTCTTTATTTCCCAAAAGAATCTAGCACTGATATATTCCACAATGCTTTCCAGTAGACATGTGCAACTGGTTTCGTTCCGAATTCGTTTTTTAACGAATTTCAACAGATTCGTTAATTCGGAAATATCCGTTTAACAAATTTTTACCAAAAATTCGTAGATTCGAATATTCGTACATTCGGTAATTCGTGCATTCGTAAATTAGTAAATTAGTGAATTCGTAAATTTGGAAATTCGGAAATCTAAAATAATAATTAACTAATAATAACTTAACTATTACTAGGTATTGTAATTTCCTTTCAAGTTTGGCTGTTAGTGAATGTAACACATAGTTACGAATTATGAAAAATAACGAATGCCGTATCCAAACGAATGGAACGTAATTAATTAATAATAATAAATAACAATAATAATAATAAAAACTTTTTATTATTATTATTTATTAATAATTTGTTCTGGTCCATTTGTTTAGATGCAGCATTCGTTATTTTGGATAAATTCGTATTTGTTAGGTTCACTAACAGCCAAATTTGAAAGGAAATTACAATACCTATAATTTAATAGCTAGTTACTATTTCAGATTTTTGAATTTTCGGGTTTTTGGATTTTCAAATTTCGAATTTACAAATTTCCGAATTTTCTAATTTACAAATGTACGAATATACGAATTTTCGAATTTACGAATGTATGAATTTACGAATGTACGAATGTTCGAATATACGAATTTTCTAATTTACGAATGAATGAATTTACGAATGTACGAATTTGCGAATGTACGTATTTACGAATGTACAAATGTTTACATTTATGAATTTACGAAATATACAAATGTACGAATTTACGGATTGCGATCATAAGGAATGACCCAAATAACTAAAAAGAAATAAACTAATTAAACGAAAACCAACACATGTTTTGGCAGTGCACATGTCTACTTTCCAGCTAAGTACAGTAGTTATGGACTTCTACAGCCTATTTCACAAGGGCTTCATCTTGTATATGAGCAGTCCAGTGTGAACAGTAAACTTTTACAGGGCATTTGCATTTTCAATCAAGCATTTGGTTCACAGATTAAAGTACTCTTCTATTGAACTCAAACAAATGCCACCTTTCAAATTGTGCAGCCCGAGCTAAAAATGTCATGACCCGGAAGCAAAGCATCACAGCCACTGCATATGCATGGTCCTGGCGGTCTGTAATGCTAGCATTTAGTGGGAGGCTGGGGGGCAGTAAAACTGCAGTTCCATTTCATTGTGAACATCATCACAAAGTAGGGTTGCCACCTCATCCCTTTAAACCTGAATACATCTGAATTACACGGGTTCTGAGGCTAATTTAATGCAGATAAGGCGCCAGGTGAGTTTAATTACCACCGTAATCAGCCACAGAACCTGTGTAATTCATATGTGTTTGGGTTTAAAGGGATGAGATGGCAATCCTATTCCAAAGTACTTTAGAAATGCACGTTCATCGCAACACAAAGCAGCACAAGGCATGGTGTCCTTTTAGTTTCTTTACAGGAAAATTAAGCCTGCTCCATTTTCATACAGCATGTGCTGTGATGCATTCTCAACCATTCATTTTGATATCATTGTCATCATTGTCGTATGAGTGGACGCTTTGTTGGTTGGCTGTTTTTGTGGAGATAGGGCCTTCAAGGTGGATACTGAGTTCATGTATTCAGTCCTACCAAGTAGACCAGAGTTTCTCAACCAGAGTTCCATGGAACCCTAGAGTTCCTCCAGAGCTTTCTAGGGGTTCCTTGAGCAATAAGCAATTTCTGCCTCTTAGATAAGTATTCTTTTTACCCCAATGATCTTTTTAGCTATGTGGGGTGGTGGTGGTAGGGGTGGGGGGTCTTTCCAATGACTACAAATGTAGGGAGCATTCTTCCCATTGACCATCACACTAATGTACTGTGAGCTGTAAATATAATCAATATTATCAGGGATTCCCTGAAGCCAAAAAGTTATTTCAAGGGTTCCTCCATGTTTAACTGCTTGCTGAACGCCCCATAGCAGATTTACTGCTACAGGGCGGCCGCGCTGTGCAGAATCACGTATGTATACATGATTCTGCACTTCCGGGTTTTGGACGCGAGTGCGTGTCGTCAGCGGCGCGCTCCCGGTGTGATTTTACACAGCAGGAGCCGATCAGTGAGTCCCGCGGACCTGATGTCCCCTGGGACCTGCTGATCGTTCGGCACACTGACAGAATTGCAGTCTGCCTATGTAAACAAGGCAGACTGTCATTCTGTCAGTACAGAAGGCATGGATCCTGTGTTTCTGTAAAGCAGGGACACCTATCTATGCCTTCCTGTAGTAAAAGCACCTCCCCCACTACACTGACACATTAGCTAGGTACATAGTTAACCCTTTGATTGCCCCTGATGTTAACCCCTTCCCTGCCAGTATCATTAGTACAGTGACAGTGCATATTTTTAGCACTAATCACGGTAATAATGTCCCAAAAAAGTGTCAGTTAGGTGTCCGATTTGTCCATCACAATATCGCAGTCCTGCTATAAGTCCCTGATCCTAGCCATTACTAGTAAAAAACAATTGTGAATATTCCATAGTTTGTAGACGCTAAAACTTTTGTGCAAACCAATCAATAAATGCTTATTGGGATTTTTTTTACCAAAAATATGTAGCAGAATACAAATTGGCCTAAATTGATGAAGAAATTTAGATTTCTTTACATTTTTTATTGGATGTGTTTTAGAGCAGAAAGTAAAAACATTTTTTTTTTTTCAAAATTGTCAGGTGTTCTTTGTTTCTAGCGCAAAAAAGAAAAAACGCAGAGATGATCAAATATCACCAAAAGAAAGCTCTATTTGTGGGGGGAAAAAATGACAATTTTATTTGGGTACATCGTCGCTATTGTCAGTTAAAGTAACGCAATGCCGTAATGCAAAAAATGGCCTGGCCAGGAAGGGGAGAAAACCTTCCGGAGGTCAACTGGTTATAGGTTGAGAAAGGCTGATGTAGACTGTTGGTCTTAAAACACCAAACAATTTGTCTGTAATGGTTAAAGGCTACATCTCTTTTGCACCATGCTACACCCTTATTGAGGGTAAAAGGTAATACTGTATGGTACACATGTTACGTTATTATTTTTTGCAACCAGCAAATGGCAAGTTCTACATGGCAAGTCTGCTTTTCTGGGACCTTATTTATTGTCATATTGTAAATAGCCTGAATAGTGTATGTTTCTAAAAGACTTCAGTACCAGGATATCAAACTACAAAAACACACACCCATCCAACTGAATGACTTTGAGACTGGACTCATTTGTCTAGCAAAGATGGGAGTCCATCTGGATTACTCAGTCAGAAAGAGGTTGCCGAAAAGCAGGCAGTCATGGATGCAACTTGTTTTTAACCACTTCAGCCCCGGAAGGATTTACCCACTTCCTGACCAGGCCATTTCTTGTGATTCGGCACTGCGTCGCTTTAACTGACAATTGCGCGGTCGTGCGACGTTGTAACCAAACGAAATTGATGTTCTTTTTTTCCCCACAAATAGAGATTTCTTTTGGTGTTATTTGATCACCTCTGCGGTTTTTATTTTTTGCGCTATAAACAAAAAAAGAGCGACAATTTAAAAAAAAATATATTTTTACTTTTTGCTATAAAAAATATCCAAAAAAAATGTAAAAGAAAAAATGTCTTCCTCAGTTTAGGCCAATATGTATTCTGCTACATATTTTTGGTAAAAAAAAATCCCAATTAGCGTATATTGATTGGTTTGCGCAAAAGTTAACACGTCTACAAAATAGAGGATAGAATTATGGCATTTTTTTTATTATTATCTTTTTTTTACTAGCGGGACTGCGACATTGCGGCAGACAGATCGGACACGTTTGACACTTTTTTGAGAACAGTGACATTTATACAGCGATCAGTGCTATAAAAAATGCACTGATTACTATATAAATGACACTGGCAGGGAAGGGGTTAACACTAGTGGTGATCAAGGGGTTAAATGTGTCCCCTGGGAGGTGTTTCAAATGCCGCGTACACACGATCGGATTTTCCCACGGGAAATGTTGGATGCGAGCTTGTTGGCGGAAAGTCCGACCGTGTGTATGCTCCATCGGACAATTGTTGCCGGAATAATATTGATTAGCATGTTCCCAAATTTTCCGCCAACAAATGTGTGTTGTCGGACTTTCCGATCATGTGTACACAAGTCCGTCTGACAAAAGTCCAAAGTACAAACACGCATGCTCGGAATCAAGGACGAGCCAGAAGCGCTCGGTCTTGTAAAACTAGCGTTCGTAATGGAGATATCACATGACTATTGAACTTCCTTTTTATCGGCTCCCCGTACGTCTTGTACGTCACTACGTTCTTAATTGTTGGCCAACATTTGTGTGACCATGTGTATGCAAGACAAGTTGGAGCCAACAGTCTTCGAACAAAATTCCACGGCTTTGTTGTCTGGAAAGTCTGATCGTGTGCACGGGACTTAACTGTACGGGGGCTGGGCTGACTGGAGGAGGAGAGAGATCGTCGTTCCTAATCACTAGGAACAGACGATCTCACTCTACTCCCCTGACAGAATGGGGATCTGTTTGATTACACTGGCAGATCCCCATTCTGCCTCTCTCTGGAGCGGGTCGCCGGTGGCCGCTAGCGAATAGGTCGCGTGCGCCCACAGATCGCCGAGCCTGTGCCCGACGTACAATGACGATGATTCGCGCAACCGGGCCAACCTGCCGCAATACAACTGCGGCAGCTGGTCAGAAAGCGGTTAATGTTGATTTGTAAAATAAAGATTTTATACAAGTAATGAAAAAAAAACATCAGTATATAAAGTTGAAACATTAAAAATAAAAGCATAGCATTTTCCCCCACAGTTCTATGTCTTTAAACAGCTGCCATTTTATCCTTAGGTCCCATAGTGACAAAATGAATACATGGATCTCTCCTACATAATGGAAACATTTGGCAGATTCTATTTTATTTACATGTCTTACATGTGTCTCCACATTCCATTATTGCACTTAGCTGCTCTCACCCTAATAAAATGAAATTCCTCCACAAGTGGTATTTGTTACCCTGATCTAATTTAATCAATTGATTGATATGTTCTCTTGTCTAAAGCAAATATACTCCGGTAACCCAAGAAGGTGTCACCTCATCAACATAACGATGATAGCAGATAAATTACATTACAGTCATTTTCAGTCATGGCGGAGCTGTGCACTAATGGCACTTTTCTCTGTTTGTTTTAGAGTAGGTCACATCTAATCTATCCCCAGTCAAACTAAAGCTTTATACAAATACATAATGCATTAGGACAAGTAGAAGATAGCATCACCCCGAGCAAAGGCACTGGCTGCAGGTGAGACCTGGCTCTGCTTCATATCTTTATTAATCAGCTCTTATGGGCCACTGTACGCTCTAAATTATATGTTTCAATGGAAATAAAAGTCTTGCAGATAAATTGCTTTGATACAGCAAGTAGCTCAAGTGTACTAGCAGACTTTCCTTCCCTACATCTTGACAGATCTGTATTTACCACAATGGCACTTGTGTGCCTACGGCAGCTGGGTAGGGTGGGGGCCGAAGGGGGGGGGGGCACACAAAGTCTAAAGACAGGCTGTGATTATTTTTTTTTTATTTCTTCAGCCAGCCAGACAATTGTAAACTCATTATTATACAGGATTTATATAGCGCCAACAGTTGACACAGCCCTTTGCAAAATTAAGTCAGATGGTAAAGTGGCAATACCATTCAATACCGGAGGAATCAGAGGGCTCTGCTTGTTAGAGCTTACAATCGAATGCCCCGTACGCATGATCGGATTTTCCGACAACAAAACCGTGCATTTTTTTCCGAAGGATGTTGGCTCAAACTTGTCTTGCATACACACGGTCACACAAATGTTGGCCCAAAATTCCGAACGTGAGAATGCGGTGATGTACAAGACCTACGATGAGCCGAGATAAAGTAAGTTCAATAGCCAGTGCAGCTCCTTCTGCTTGATTCCGAGCATGCGTGAACTTTTGTGCGTCGGACTTGTGGACACACGATCGGAAATTCCGACAAGTTTTGTTGGCGGAAAATTTGAAAACCAGCTCTCAAACATTTGTGGGCAGAAATTCCGACAGCAAATGTTCTATGGAGCATACACATGGTCGGACTTTCCGACAACAAGCTCACATCCAGCATTTGTTGTATGAAAATCCGATCGTGTGTACGGGGCATAAGAGGGGAGGTTGTTGTTAGTATTTTGAGTTCGATTTGTTAGGCAATCGGAAGCCAATGTACAGATTGGCAGAGAGGGGTATGAGACACTAGCTGGCTGGTAAAGTGGATGAGCCTGGCAGCATCATTCATTTGGACTGAAGGGGGATAGACTATGTAAAGGTAATCCAATGAGGAGGGAGTTGTAGTAGTTGAAATGAGAGATAACCAGGAAGTGAATTAGAAGCTTTGTTGGGTCATTGGATAAGGGGCATAATTTGTACTGTAGATGTTGTGGCGTTTGAGGTGGCATGATCTGGACAGAGATTGGTTATGGGTCAAAAAGGAGAGTACAGAGTCCATGGTTACACCTAGCACCCTGGCATGCAGCAACACACGGTTAGTTGTCCCATCAATTTTGAGAGAGAAGTCAGGGGAAGGGATATGTGGGAGTAGGAAACATAAGCTCAGCTTTGGAGAGACTGAGTTTGAGGAAGTGGTCTGACATCCGTATTGATATATCTGTTAGGGAATTAGTGTTTTTTTTTATCCCTCCTTAAGTTTTTTAAATGTATCACTTTGTTTCTAAGCAATTGTTGGTCCACTATCTTGCAAGTATGGGTGAGGTTCATGGTGCATGCAGATCTGGATCTCCAATTAGATTTTTTATTCTAATCACCAATTGGAGGCTCCCTCAGGGCCGAAGCTTGATGGTTGATCAGGTTGTGGTGTATTACTGACTAGTACCGCCCCTAGAACACCTGCAGCTACTGGGGCAATCTATTCAAATTCATTTTTTTCCGTCATTGTAATGATTAAGCACAAGATGTATGTGTGAAACGTGTCTACGTAACCATTTGTTGGTGTATTTGGTGTTATCTTTGTGATCAATAAAAGGCAATCGGGAGTCCTGGATGTGCAGCCATTTCTTTCTTCTTTCCAAGTTTCCCATGAAGGCGGGCCGGGGCTGGCACTCCATGAGACTCCCTAGTCCCTCATCATACACCTGGAGCAGCGATCTCTTCTCTAGTATAGGGAATTAGTGATGCGTGAGGAGACTGATGGAGTCTGGTGAGTAGTAGAAAGACAGATTTGGGTGTTGTTAGCATGGAAATGGTATTTGGAAGCCATGTGAGGCAATCAGCTGACCCAGGGAGGAGGTGTAGATTGAGAATAAGAGAGGTCCCAGAACAGAACAATGGGGGACCCCAACAAAAAAAGGAAGAGGAGTGAAGGAGGTAAAGTTTTAAGTGACACTGAAGGTGTGGTGAGATAGGTAAAATGGAAACCAATGAAAAGTAAAGTCACAAATTACTGCTATTGCTCAAGAAACATGGCACCATCCATCCTTTTTCCTTTGTTAGTCTTTACCCCTGTGCACAAGCTGCAGACCATTGGTACTTGGGCCCCAGTGGCTAGTAATAACTGTTTTTCTTGCTTAGGTGCTTACACAAAGACCGTGAAAGAAAATGGTCATTGAACTTGTTTCTACTTGGCAAATGAATTGGTTTATTTTCATGACAAGTTCTTACTTTTTCTGTGCTGTCAATTCTCTCTTCTTTTACTTTTCTGACCTTTTATGTTGCACCTCGAAGAGTGGAATATTAAATGTAAATAGTCCTGTAAAAAAGACTCAAAAACAATAAAGCCAATAATCTAACCTAAGTGGCATCAAGCATCATAAGGTGGTGGAGACATGCAGGCAGAATCTGAATGCCCTCAGGCAAAATAGTCTACTTGTCCGCTCATAAAAGTGTATGCTCATCTCAGTTGAGCACACACACTTTTATATGTATGGACAGGTGAGTAGGGAGAAACAAGCAGTTAGCTTTGGCATTGGCTAATCTGGTGGGAAGGAGAATGATTGTACGAGATATTCATACTTGTCTGACCAGTTGTATACTCTGCAGGAGGGATGAGTTTCAACAGTCACTATGGACAATAGATAGTTACCTAATCCAACTGAAACAATTGTACTAGGAGATATTTATACAGAATAAAAAATAAACACCAGCAACAGCCAAATTCATGAAACAACTGAAATCATGATATTGGCCTCATCCCCATCAATCTTATTGTCTACCTGGCTACAGTTCGGGGTTGAAGTGTATAGGGTCAGAGATGGGTGTGAGTCTTGAGTGAAACCTCACTCTTTCTAGCTTTCCCATGCCAATAAACTCCCTCTTCTTCTTATGCCCCGTACACACGGTCGGATTTTCCGATGGAAAATGTCCGATCGGAGCGTGTTGTCGGAAATTCCGACCGTGTGTGGGCTCCATTGGACATTTTCCATCGGATTTTCCGACACACAAAAATGGAGAGCAGGAGATAAAATTTTCCGACAACAAAATCCGTTGTCGGAAATTCCGATCGTGTGTACACAAATCCGACGGACAAAGTGCCACGCATGCTCAGAATAAATAAAGAGATCAAAGCTATTGGCCACTGCCCCGTTTATAGTCCCGACGTACATGTTTTACGTCACCGCGTTTAGAACGATCGGATTTTCCAACAACTTTGTGTGACCGTGTGTATGCAAGACAAGTTTGAGCCAACATCCGTCGGAAAAAATCCTAGGATTTTGTTGTCGGAATGTCCGAACAAAGTCCGACCGTGTGTAAGCCCTATTAGTCTTGGTAAGTGTGTAAAGCCATTCTTTTTTTAGAGTATGGAATGGTTAAGATCTCTGTTGGGATTGTATTTGTAATGTGTCTGTATTTTTTTTTGCATTATATATGCTTGTATAAATAAAGAAATTACAAAAAAAGACCTCTGTTGGGTTTGATTTTTCCTCTTATGGAGATTTCCCTTCTATTAATATCCCAGAGACACATGAGGAAGTAAGAGGAGATCTCTCCAAAGCAGCCGACATCCACACTTCAGCAAAGCAGGTTTACCCATTGGAAGAATCCCCCTCAGCTTCTGCTCCTGTAAATAAATGGGATTTCCCATCACTTTCTGAACCTTAGACAATGGTGACCAGGATCAAGGAGGATGAATCGGTTGGACTTGATGGACTTGTGTCTTTTTTCAACCTCGCCTACTATGTGACTATGTAACTATGTAACTATGAATCTCCCTAACAAGAACATCAACTGAAATAAGGCCCTTCCACATTCTATCCCAAACAAAGAAAATACCAATAACCAAAAAAAAAAAAAGGGACAATCGTGGGTCAACTTTGGTCAATAATATCAGCAATGCCAAAGCCACGTTTTTTTTGTACATGCTCTTAAGTAGACCATCGTATGGGAAGGCTATGCTTAATTACAAAAAATACAAGATTAGAGCCTTTCTATTATACTCACATTATGCGAATTAGTAACAGAGAGAAGTAGAATTAGCCAGATACAGCCACGGCTCTCCAAGGTTGTTTGTTCCAGAATTAAAAATGTTATTTTTTAGCCCCAAATCTGTAGTACATTGGAAAGCATTGTAGGAGAAATTAGACATGTTCAATTAGCACAAGAGTTGGGTATAAAAGAAAAGACATCAACCGTTGGAGGGAAGCCAGGTATTTCTGAAGGAGAAAAAACAAGCAAACATTCATGCTTCAGGTTAGATTTGGTCGATAATGTATGTTTGAAGGAAGTATGCTCATAAAGGATTTTCCACACTTATAAGAGTACAAAACAAAGACATTCAAGCCTAAAGCAGTGTAACTTCAGCCGCTTGAGGAAATTCAAAACCAAGACACTGGCGAGGCAAGCTGTCCAGTCATGTTTAGAGTTTGCTGAAAGGATAATGAGATGTTCGAGGGGTAGGCTATTTAAATTGAATTTGGTATTGTATAAATCTTTTTTCCTTTGCACCTTTAGGCTCCTTCCTGTCTCTATGAGTCATGTATTCGATGTCTGAAATTCGAGAATGTCCCTATGATAGACAACTTCTGGAAATGAAACCGGATCTATTGCATTGGGTCGTGTGAATGGGCCTCTCAATCTCAGTTACTTATCTTTAGTGTGCATTTATGGAGGAATAGAAATCCATAATTCAGAGGAGGGCTGGGGTTTTATTATGCTGCAATAATGCATTCTGGCTTGGGGTATGCAGGGGTGAAGGCACCTGATATTTGATATATTTTCCTATGGTCATGTGCAATCTACAGTTTTACATCAAGAGAAAGATTATTTTTAGCAGCGGATAAAAAAAAATAGACTGGTAAAAAAGTGTAAATGTTACCATATTTCTTCACATTTGTACAAAATATTACTTTAATTTTCCAATGACATAGTGTGAGTATTTAATGCAAGGTGTGGAAAGCAAATGACTATTGTGTGTTTCTGCTACATTCACACAGTATATATACTGTATGTAAAGTATAAAGTATATGTAAAGTATATAGAACATATTTTTGCAGTAAAAAAAGCAGAACTGAAAATTTCTACCAGCTTTTCCCGTTTTTTAAAAAGAAAATCTTAAAGGGTAACTCCACTTTTGTGGGGAAAAAAATAGCAAATAAAGAATAAATAATATAGCACATATAATTGCGATACTAATCATATTGTAATTGAATGTTATTAAAAATGACCTTTCCTTTTCAATCTACAGCGCTGTAATATTCTGATAATGCATTGCAATATGGCTACATGAAGTTGTTCTGTACACAGAGTGTGTACTGACCACTCCCCAGAAACATTTCCTACTTGTGTGATTGGCTCACCAATTTTCCCAGAAGTCTGCCTAAGATACAAGTCAGATTTCAGGCATCCTCTGCAACAAAAATGTCATTTTTTGGGAGATACTTACATCAGGAACACGTCTAAAGGGATGCAGGCCCAGCAGATTTCCTCTTTAGTGTCCCGCAGCTGCACACCTGACAGTTAATTATGAAACCACTCCCATTAGACCCACTCAGTACAGAGGCACACAGAAACACACATGGATTTCTGCAGAATAACAATAGGTAGGAATATGCAACAAAGGTTATTATAATCCTTGCAATGTACAGAGATCACCCAGTGGGGAATGTTTTTTTCTCAACAAAAGTGGAGTTATGCTTTAAATCAATTATTTAATTGGTTATTCTACAGTACAAAGATACATTTAAGATCCCAACCTGTACTCAAATAATGGAAATTTGTAGGAGAGGGAAAAGTATATTTTTTTCTAAAAGATAAAACTAGAATAGGGAGGCAAGACACGGCTACATTCTGTAATCTACATACATTTTAATTTTAAGTGGAAAACCTTAGATTATCTTTTTTTTAAAAAAATCTGATGGCATACCACAACACATATGCAAGTAATGGTGGCCATACATGTTTCGTTCTTTTTAATGCGATCAACGTGCAATTCAATCAAAGTATCGAAATCATTAGGAATTAAGTAGCCATGACTTCCCTTTCAATTAGTTTTGCAATGATTGTCAGTATTGAGATACTTTGTTCATGAATATGATCATATTTTGATCGAGCATGTTATCAAATTACATGATGGAAATAAAGATGAGACTGATAACTTAAGATATGAACTTAATATTGTAACTATCTGTTGAAATCCACTTCCTCATATGTGTCATATTGATCCGATGGTTATTCCTGTCTGAAGAAATTGATTGCAAAATAAATTAATAATTTAATGATGTGTGCATGGCCACCATAAGATTTTTTTTTTTGCATCAGTGGATCATTTAATAACCTAAGGGATGCAAAACATACCTTGTATGTCCTAGAGTTCTTTCCTTCTGGACACACACCAACAGATGTAGCTGCAGTGTCATGCTGTCATTTTGACAAACAAGGTCCTAATCTGTGTAGCATAGCTGCTGTCAGCAGCTATTTTAGCGCTTATCACCTGAAACTGGAATAATGCTGTCAGTGCTTGTTAATGTAATTTAAATCTATGCTAATTGTTTGCTGCTACTGTTAGGAACAACTAATAATAACGTGTTTATATTTTTGTACAGGGGTTGCTGAAGACTTAAATAAGATTTTGTAACCAATTTGGCTCCAGAGCCTTCTTCACTTTATTGGCTATAAACCTAAACGTTTATTAATCATTTTGTAATTACTTAGGATAGAGAAATAAGACATAAATTGTTTTGTTTTTAGCATCCTAACTTAAAATATTTATTTAATAATCCATATTCTACATATTTTAAAGTTAAAAAAGTAATTATTTATAGTGATTATTTACTATAGATATTAAATTTGAATTTTATTCTGCAAATTTATTTTGTGATATTTATGATATCAGAGAAGAACAACATAAATTGTTTTGTTTTTAGGACAAAGTGGTCCTAACTTCAAAGATTTATTTAATACTTATTTTATATTCTATATATTTGAAAGCTTTACGTTTTGTTTTTCCAGTTTAACGTGATTACTTAGGATAGAGAAATAAGACATAAATTGTTTCGTTTTTAGCATCCTAACTTAAAATATTTATTTAATAATCCATATTCTACATATTTTAAAGTTAAGAAAGTAATTATTTATAGTGATTATTTACTATAGATATTAAATTTGAATTTTATTCTGCAAATTTATTTTGTGATATTTATGATATCAGAGAAGAACGACATAAATTGTTTTGTTTTTAGGACAAAGTGGTCCTAACTTCAAAGATTTATTTAATACTTATTTTACATTCTATATATTTGAAAGTTTTACGTTTTTTTTGTCCAGTTTAACGTGATTACTTAGGATAAAGAAATAAGACATAAATTGTTTAGTTTTTAGCATCCTAACTTAAATTTTTTTTTAATAATCCATATTCTATATATTTTAAAGTTAAAAAAGTAATTATTTATAGTGATTATTTACTATAGATATTAAATTTGAATTTTATTCTGCAAATTTATTTTGTGGTATTTTATGATATCAGAGAAGAACTACATAAATTGCTTTGTTTTTAGGACAAAGTGGTCCTAACTTCAAAGATTTATTTAATGCTTATTTTATATTCTATATATTTGAAAGTTTTACGCTTTTGTTTCCAGTTTAACGTGATTATTTACTATAGATTTAAAAAAGGACTATTATTCTGAAAATGATCTTGTTTATTTTGACATCAAAAGACTGTGGTAATTGAAAAAAAAAAACACACAAATGAAGGAATTGCGTAAAAAATTGTATGAACAGTAAAAAAAAAAAGTTCAAAAAAAGCTGCGGAGAGCAGAACAAGTAATTGGGGATGATTGAATTATAAAAAAAAGGAATTAATAATATACAACTGCTAGGCACCTAGAATTATCCATTCAGCAGTGTTCTGCAACAGTGACCTTTATTTTTATTTCATAACAGGTGTCCTTTAATAAACCTGGTTTGTATGTATAGTTTGTTTTTTTATCTGTTTATGTATAAAGCAAATTTACCAGTGTGGGGACTGGTTAAAAACAGTGTGCTCTGAGATGTTATCGAAGCAGTTTGTTAGCCAAAGAAGTTGAGCGATGGAAGTGAAATACAGACAATCAATAAAGGAAGAATATACAAATACAGTAACTGAAATATAGTACAGCGAGAATGTAATAGACTGAAAGTTACAACCCCAATTCCAAAAAAGTTGGAAAACTGTGTAAAATCTACATAAAAACAGAATGCAATGATTTGCAAATCTCATAAATCCATATTTTATTCACAAAAAAACCCCAGAAAAACAAATGTTTAACCACATCCTGCTCGGCCTATAGCAAAATGATGGCTGGTCGCTCGCTCGGAAACACCGCATCTCTGATCACGGTGAAGAGCCTATGAAGCAGGTTCTTTACCATGTGATCAGCTGTGTCCAATCACAGCTGCTCACAGTGTAAATAGAAAGGGCTGGTTATCGGCATTCCTCTACTCACACTGACAGCGTGTGCCAATCAGTGCCCACCAGCGATGCCTATCAGTGCTGCTTTTCAGTGCCCATCAGTGATGCCTATCAGTGCTGCCTGTCAGTGCCCATCGATGCTGCCTATCAGTTCCCATCAGTGCTGCATGTCAGTGCCGCATATAAGTGCTGCATATTAGTGCCTGCTCACCAGTGCCGCCTCATCAATGCACATCAGTGAAGGAGAAAAAATACTTATTTACAAAATGTTGTAATAGAAACTAAGAAAACTTTTTTTTTCTTCAAAATTTTCCGTCTTTTTTCATTTGTTTAGCACAAAAAACTCAGTGGTGAAAAAATACCATCAAAAGAAAGATCTATCTGTCTCAAAAAAATGATAAAAATTTGGTTTGGGTACAGCATAACCATGCAATTGTCATTCAAAGTGCGACAGCTCTGAAAGCTGAAAATTAGCCTGGGCAGGAAGAGGGTGAAAGTGCCCTGTATTGAAGGGGTTAAATTGACAAGATGTACAATTTTAAGAAAAAAAAAGTGATTTTGAAATTGATGGCAGTAACACGTCTCAAAAAAAAAAAAGAAAATACAGGGCAACAAAAAGCTGGCAAAGTAAGTGCCACTAACAAGAAAGAGCTGGAAGAATGTTTTGCGACTAATCAGGTTTATTGGCAACAGGTCAGTAACATGATTGGGTGTAAAAAGAGCATCTTAGAGGGTCAGAGTGTCTCAGAAGTAAAGATGGGCAGAGGTTCACCAATCTGGGAAAAGCTGTTCCACATAATTGTTGAACAGTTTTAGGATAATGTTCTTCAACTTAAAACTGCAAAGGCTTTAAATACATCATCATCTACAGTACATAACATCATCAAAATATTCAGAGAATCTGGAGAAACCTCTGTGCACAAGGTACAAGGAACAAAACATTGGATGCCTCAGACCAGTGTTGCCAACCCCCCCCCTCAAAGTGAAATTTACTGTCAGGATACCAAAATTTACAAACAGCACCAATTTTTTTTTTTACTGGCAAAAAACATGAAATTTACTGGCAGAGCCACAGTGCTAAACAATGCAAATATCACTATTTAAACTATAAAAATGTAGCTAAAGTTATTAGCAATGTGTTTAAGTTAAACAAAAGTCAAAAACCATATTTTTCCATTTACATGAAGGTTAGGCTAATATAACCCAGCCAGCACAGAGTTCCCCCATATATCAGCGTGTGCAGAATTCCCCCTTACAGTGCAAAGGAACTCTGACATAAAGGGGAATGCTGCAGATCATGATCTAAGGGTGAATTCCGATGTAAGGGGGCTCTGGTGACCAGAGACCACCTTATATCAGAGTCCACTGGGTTCCCCTTTACATCAGAGTTCCCACTTACATCAGGGTCTACAGCATTGCCCTTTACATCAGAGTTCCCTTTTACATCAGGGTCCGCAGAGTTCCCCCTTGCACTGTAAGGTGGGAATCCTGCAGGCTCTGATGTAAAGGGGAATGCCTAGAACTCTGATATAGGGGGCTCTGGTGACCAGAGACCACCTTACACAGAGTGAATACACTAAGGTAAGAGGGGGGGTTCCTGCTATAAGGGGGAACCTTTATATCAGTGCCCACTTAAATTATTGTATTCACTCCTCCCTTACATCAGTGACCCCACTCAGACTGGCCTGGCGGCACTGTCACTGACCTCCTCTCAGGTCCACTGTGCAGGGCTCAGTTAGATGGCTCCAGCTTGGCAGCTCTGGTTTTATCTTATAGTCTCCTCTCCACAGTCCACACACGTCTGACTCCTCCCATGACCCCCATCCTGGCCACGCTCCCATTCTTGACTCCTCTCCAGACCCCCTCAGAGACTGCAGACATGATAAAAGACAAGAGATTGGGGACGTGATACAAGGGATGGTTAGAGGCTGCGGACATGATACGAGAGGTGGTTAGAGACTGCGGACATGATTCAGGTGGTCAGAAGCTGCAGGCATCATACAGGAGGTGGTCAGAGGCTGCGAGCATCATACAGGAGGTGGTCAGAGGCTGTGGACATGATACAAGAGATAGTTAGAGCCCTTGCACACTGGGGCGGTTTGCAGGCGCTATTGCGCTAATAATAGCGCCTGCAAACCGCCCAGAAAGTGCCGCTCCTTGCATTCCAATGTGAAAGCCCCGAGGGCTTGCACACTGGAGCGATGCGCTGGCAGGACGGTAAAAAAAGTCCTGCTAGCCGCATCTTCGGAGCGGTGAAGGAGCGGTGTGTATACCGCTCCTTTACCGTTCCTGCCCATTGAAATCAATGGGACAGCGCGGCTATACCGCCGGCAATGCGCCTCTGCAGAGGCGCTTTGCGGTGGTATTTAACCCCTTCTCGGCCGCTAGCGGGGGGTAAAACCGCCCCGCTAGCGGCCGAATACCGACGGTAAAACGCCGCTAATAATAGCGGCGTTTTACCGCCGACGCCGCCCCCCGCCCCAGTGTGCAAGGGCTCTTAGAGGCTGCACAGACATGGTACAGGAGATGGTTAGAGGCTGTTCGGACATGGTACAGGAGATGGTTAGAGGATATGGACATGGTACAAGAGCTGGCTAGAGGCTGTGCGGATATGGTACAAGAGATGGTTAAAGGATATGGACATGGCACATGAGATGGTTAGAGGGTGCGGATAGCCATATTTTTTACTGGCGGTTGGCAACACTGCCCCACACAGTAGTGCCCTTCTCTGCCTCTTTCCTTCACCCCCCGCAGTAGTGTTCTCCTCTGCCCCCCTTGGCCCTCTCAAGTAGTGTCCTTCTCTGCCCCCCTTCATATTGTTGATTGACCCCCCCACTGCAGTGTCCTGCTGTGCCCCCTACATATCACCCCCCAACAGTAGTGTCCTAATCTGCCCCCCTTCACCCTACACATCAGTATCCTCCTCTGCCACCCTTTACATCACCCCCTACAGCAGAGTCCACCTCTGCCAACCTTCGTATACCCCCCACAGCACTGTCCTCATCTGCTCCCCTTCATATTACCCCCCCAACATTAGTATCCTCCTCTGCCTCCCTTCACCCCCCACAGCAGTGTCCTCCTCTGATCCCCTTCATTTTCCCCCTCACATCAGTGTCCACTTCTGCCTCCCTTCATCCCCTCACAGTAGTGTCCTCCTCTTCCACCTTCATCAACCTACATCAGTGTCCTTCTCTGTCCCCTTCACCCCCTCACAGTAGTATCCTCCTCTGTCCCCCTTCATATTACACCCCCAACATCAGTGTCCTCCTCTGCCTCCCTTCAACCCCCCCACAGTATTGTCCTCCTCTGTTGCCTTCACCCCCCCACAGTAATGTCTTCCTCTGCCCCCTTCACACCCTAAAGTGACCTCCACTGCCACCTTTTATATTACCCCCTCACATGAGTGGCTGAGGTGCCACAGAGAACGAGTGTCTTCCATGAAAAAAATGGCGCCAGTATGTCACCGCGCATGTGCCCGTCTGGCTAAACAAGGGCGAGCATGTACGAGCTTTGCCGAGCCCGGTAGGCTTCAGAACGGCACATGCGCAGTTGCACGTCAGGCCGCAGCCAGGCGTAATTCTGTAATGGACATCACTGCATAGGCTGCATGTTCAAACACAGGAACACACAGCCTAGGCAGCTCCCCCGCTCCATCCTCCACCGGAACACCTCCACTGCGTCCAGCTCCCGCTGAGAGTACTGCCAGTCCGCCAGCTCTATCAGGTGGAGTCTACATGGGGGGGGGCCCACAGGCTGCCGGATCACCCCCACACCTCACCCTCCGCCAAGGCCTGACCTCCCCTAGCTGACCCCTCCCTCTCTGTGTAGGTGGGCTTCGGGGGAGGAAGGGCAGCTTGGCGGTGATGCGGCTCAGGCACAGCGGCAGAAGAGCCAACACAGCTCCCCCTGAGAGAAGTTATTCATCCTTGGACCCTGCTCGGGCATTGGGGAAGTAGAGGAGGGGACAGTGGCATCCTAAGAAGGCCAGCCCCCACCCCTCCCTGACTATGTCACTCACAGCTAGACATCAGAGTCCCTGCTGGCCTACTGCCTGCTTCCGGGGAAACCACGGAGACCACCTGGGGGATGAGAGAAGGATCGACTGCCCGGCCCCCAGAGCTGCATGTCCGGGGCATCGGGAGTTGCTGTGATTGGGCTGGCGGCCTAGGCTAAGGAATGCTTTCAAAAATCACAGTCTATGAACACAGTTCTAAATATATCAACGAATCCGCGCTCATAGACTGACTCACACCTGCAGCCCCCCTAGGTAGGAAGGGAACACCTATGTGATCCCCCAAGAATATAGATCAAAGTATAGGGAGTGGCGCTGTGTTAGGAGTATAAATAAAGATTAGCAAGAAATACAAGTGTAAAAATAAAAGTGTAAAGTTAAAAAATAAGGAATTTTTTGGTATGATCCAAAAATTACTTACAAAAAAATATATATATCCTTGTGTTAGTGAAAATACCTTGAACAGGTGAAAATTAATACTATCTGTGCAAAAAATCGCAGATATTAAGCAGCATCACTAAATAACATAAATGCATCTTCACATGAATAAATATAAAGTGATAAAGTGCCAAAACCAATAATTGTTTACCAATAATGTGTAAATGTGCAATAATTATACACAATAAAAATCATTAATAATGTGTCAAAATCGCAGCTAAAAATCAAAAAACCATATGTTGTTTGGTGCAAAAAAAGTTCATAGCATTTGTGCAGAAAATTCTTCTTAGGTGATAAAGTGCCGTGCTGTAACAACTGGTGGTCCCCCCAATGTGGTTGCACTCACCGGAGCGCCCCACCCCTGCAGGGGTACGAGCGTGTAATGTTGGTCCTGTCACTCCAGTCCTATAGGTGTCAGTTTCCTTCCACGCGTCCCATTTCCAAAAAGCAGCTATATACAGCTGAATTGCCGGCTTCTCACATTCACCGGCTTTCCTGTTCAGGCTGTACTCCCATGCTGTGTGTGGACCCTGGCTGTACTCCTCCTGCATCTGCTGTGACATCCTGTATGCAGGGGACTCTGAGCCTCCTTTGGGCTGGAAGGTTCAATCTTTATATCGGATATCCAGTGGGGACTCTTAATACCAAGGGACAGGAAGTCCCCACCTCTCACCTCTCTGTGTATATAGCTGCTTTTTGGAAATGGGACGCGTGGAAGGAAACTGACACCTATAGGACTGGAGTGACAGGACCAACATTACACGCTCGTACCCCTGCAGGGGTGGGGCGCTCCGGTGAGTGCAACCACATTGGGGGGACCACCAGTTGTTACAGCACGGCACTTTATCACCTAAGAAGAATTTTCTGCACAAATGCTATGAACTTTTTTTGCACCAAACAACATATGGTTTTTTGATTTTTAGCTGCGATTTTGACACATTATTAATGATTTTTATTGTGTATAATTATTGCACATTTACACATTATTGGTAGACAATTATTGGTTTTGGCACTTTATCACTTTATATTTATTCATGTGAAGATGCATTTATGTTATTTAGTGATGCTGCTTAATATCTGCGATTTTTTGCACACATAGTATTAATTTTCACCTGTTCAAGGTATTTTCACTAAGACAAGGATATATATATTTTTTTGTAAGTAATTTTTGGATCATACCAAAAAAATTCCTTATTTTTTATCTTTACACTTTTATTTTTACACTTGTATTTCTTGCTAATCTTTATTTATACTCCTAACACAGCGCCACTCCCTATACTTTGATCTATATGAACACAGTTCGCCATGCCATCCAAAAATGAAAGTTAAAGCTCTATCATGCAAAGAAGAAGCCATATCTGAGCATGATCCAGAAACACAGCAATAATCTCTGGGCCAAAGCTCATTTAAAATGGACTGTTGCGAAGTGGAAAACTGTTCTGTGGCCATGCAAATTGAAATTTGACATTTTTTGCAACCATGGGCACCACGTCCTCTGAACTACAGAGGAGAAGGACCTTCTGACTTGTTATCAGTGCTCACTTCAAAAGCCCGCATCTCTGATGGTATGGAGGTGCATTAGTGCATGTGGAATGGACAGCTTGCCCATTTGGAAAAGCACCATCAATGTTGAAAGATATATCTAAGTTTTAGAGCAACATATGCTCCCATCCAGACATTTTTTCAGGCAAGGCCTTGCATATTTCAGTAGGAAAATGCTAAACCACATACTGCTTCTATGACAACAGCATGTCTTCAATGAAGAAGGACCCGGGAGCTTAAATGGCCTACCTGCAGTCCTGATCTTTTACCATTAAAAATATTTGGCACATCTTAAAAGTAAAAATATGACAAAGAAAACTCAGGTCTGTTAAGCAGCTAGAATCTTATAGCAGGCAAGAATGGGACAACGTTTTATTGCTATCCTGAAAGATAAGTGAATTATGGAGTATCAGCTTTGATTTGGACTCCACTAGGTTAGATCTATAATAGTAAAATCTAGAATACTTGATGTGTAAAAAGCGGAGCACTTACCAGTCTAATAATGAATGCTTATGGCCCGCCAAACAACACCCCCCCCCCCCCCCGCCTCCTGAATGAGAATAAAGCTTTTAATGTTAAAGGAGGATATAGCATAAGAAATCCCACTGACTTCATAAACCTAATACCAGTCACAGCACAACAGGTCCAATTGTAAACAACAGAAACCCACTAGAGGCTTACAGAAGATCTAAATTCCAAACTGGGTGGCTTTTAATGTGATAGAGCATATCATGATTATCCTCATATCATCAAGGGTATCAAACAGCTGCCATGTTTTTTCCATAAAATACTTATGTTTTTTTATTTAAGCTTTTTTGCAACTTTGCGTTGCTGATATCCTCCAATTTCTTTTAATTGCTTCTTGTCTACATACCTTCGTTCCAGTATTGGGTGCCCATTATTGTTTAGTGCAGGCTTTCTGATTGCGATAACTGGGGACCATGCCTTTACAAAATGTGTCAGCGAGGTCTCTAATAGTCTCAAACCAATCAGTAGACCAATTGCTGGAGATCATTTGTATCGCAAATCTTTTTCCACATGTTTGTGAGTAGTTTTTTTATCTTATTTTTAATAAATATATGTCCAAGGATAATGCACAAGGCTGGTGCACCCTCTTTTTCTTCTTTTTTCTCTTTTGACTATTAGGATACCCCTATCCTTGAGGGCAGCAAGGCCTAAGGCACTATCCACTATGAACTTTAGTCCACCTGGTAACTCACTTATGCGCAGGAGTGTTTGTCCTTGTGCTTCTTAGGGGGGAACTGGTGCTGAACAATCTGGGTGGGCACTGAGTCACCTAAGCTTGTCTAGGTGACTAGTTACCATAGCTTAGTGTTTAATTAGATTACTGTTTATGTTGGCTGTTCCTTAGCTATGTTATTTATCTTACTGTTTGCATAATGCGATCAAGCTCTTATCTAATTTTGTACGGAATATATATATTCTGTGTGAGTTTACAATAAAGTGAGTTCCATTTCGTACCTAATATTCCGCTATAATACCAGGTTCCTGGTTCCAGAGTAGAGGAAGCTATATATTGGTGGAGGCACCCAGGTTGGGTGCCGGGCGGTTCGTCACATTACCCTTTAAACTAGTCCCTCATCAGAGACATTTACCCTTGCTTCCTTTCCCGCTGGCACTATTCACCAGGATGTGAAAAGAAAAAGAACGATGGAACATTTAACCTTCACAAGTCTATCCAAATCTATTGAAAAAAGTTTTGGCTAGAGATGTGCTTTAAGAAAAGGTGTCATGTCTCATAAGTGTTAAAAGCTATCGATCACTCTTGTTAACTCATGTTTTGGATTTACAAGCTCTGCAGATGAACCCCTAAGAGGTCACGGCAGTCAGAAGTGGACCCATCACTTAGTTCAGATGAGCTGATATGTTTCTGTTGAAATAAGTCACTAAGAGCTAATAATTATCACTGTCATCGTTTATATGTCCGTTGCCTTATGTTGGACCAACATTTATCCACTGACAGAGTCATGGAGCGAGTAACACTATCTGCTGTTAATAACCCAGCAACATGGCATCTGTTGAGGCTTATCATTACAAATGTATTTTTAGACAAACCGCATGGACGAGTGACAAGGTGCTTTACATTGAGCCTTCAGCTACGGGTTGTCACTGTGCTGATTGAAACCATGGGGGGAGGCAGCAGCTGAAACACAATCAGAGCGAGGGTCTATAGTGTAATTCCATGTTTATAATAAGAGGCTAAGAAAGATTTTTTTTATATTATCAAATGCAGAAGTGGTCAGTCGCATTTCTCTGATAGGCTTATTTAAACTATATTGAAAGCCAAAACTTTTTTCTGTTAGTTTTGGATAGAGCAGCATGGATAAAACCACTGATATTATTTATTGTTTTTTCATTAGTGTCCCATTGTGGATTCTTTGTGCTGCATATCCCGCTCTTTGAGCTCTGGTGTACAGTGGACTTTTTGGAAGGCTCCCTAGTGTGTTGCTAAAAGAGATGTTTGGGAATTTTTTTTTTTCAGAATCATTCTTACCTAGGTGGATGCAGCATCGGTCAAATGCTGTATTTGTCCCCCATCTAACACTGAGAAACGAGTGATAACACACTGCCATTTGCTTGGTTTTCAGAGCTCTGTTAGCAGAGAGCTGGTGACTGTCAGTCACCGCTCTCTGCTCTGCCCCCTTCTGGTCCACTGGAGCGCTGTGCTGTGGAGGGGGACAGGAGCGGTCGTTGAGAGGCTGAGCATGGTGCCAGTCTAGGCATGTGGGCGGATTCCGACCACATGGTCACGATTCTTCCCGAGCCTGGACCGGCTCTGTGACGTCAGATGACAACGGGCTCCAGGTGAAAACTGGTCACAGGAGTGCAGAAAGAACTGCACTCCTGTGGTCCACAGGGGAAGTACAGGTAAATGAACTTTGGCTGTACTTCTCTTTTAACCACTTCAGCCCCCGAGGGTTTTACCCCCTTAATGACCAGGTCATTTTTTGCGATACAGCATTGCGTTACTTTAACTGACAATTGCACACTGTGTAACAATGTACCCAATCAAAATTGATGTCCTTTTTTTTCCCCATAAATAGAGCTTTCTTTTGGTGACATTTGATCACCTCTGTGGTTTTTATTTTTTGCATATAAACATAAAAAGAGCGACAATTTTGAAAAATAAAAACAATATTTTTTACTTTCTGCTACAAAATATATCCAATAAAAATATGTAAAAAAAAAATCAAATTTCTTCATCAATTTAGGCCAATATGTATTCTGCTACATATTTTTGGTAAAAAAAAAATCCCAATTAACGTATATTGATTGGTTTGCACAAAAGTTATCGCATCTACAAACTATGGGATATATTTATAGCATTTTAATTTTTATTTTTACTAGTAATGGTGATAAGGTAGCAATTTTTAGTGGGACCATGACACTGCAGCAGACAAATCGGACACTAATGCCGCGTACACACGAGCGGACTTTACGGCAGACTTTGTCCCGCGGACTTTTCAACGGACTTTACGATGGACTTTCCGAATGAACAGACTTGCCTACACACGATCAACCAAAGTCCGACGGATTCATACGTGATGATGTACGACCGGACTAAAACAAGGAAGTTTATAGCCAGTAGCCAATAGCTGCCCTAGCGTCGGTTTTTGTCCGTCGGACTAACATACAGACAAGCGGACTTTTCGACTGGACTCGAGTCCGTCGAAAAGATTTGAAACATGTTTCATTTCTAGGTCTGTCTAACTTTTGGGGAAAAAAAGTCCGCTGGAGCCCACACACGATCGAATTGTCCGACAGACTCCGGTCCGCCGAACCAAGTATGCCGTAAAGTACGGTCGTGTGTACGCGGCATTAGTGACACATTTTGGGGACCAGAGACACTAGAAGACAAAACGTACGTTGTTTAGCACAGCCAGGCCACCCTGCCGCAGTAAATGTGTGGTGGGCGGTCTGGAAAAGTAGAACTAAAGGCAAAACTTTTTTTTTTCAATTTTGGAGATTCATAACCCTTATTTGTTTGCTTTTTACATCTGTGTCTCCTTTGGGGAGATTTCCTTCCTGTCCCATTACCAAAACTGGAAGTGAGAGAAAATACTTACAAAATGAGGTTTTCACCAGGGTCACCAGAACTAGTGTCCCCATTGAAAGTTTTCCCCTGTAGCGCTGGTAGATTGATGATCTACCATCTGATAGGTAAATTTAGTAAATTGCTCATTATAGGAAGTTAGATTTGCCTCTGTTCCAGCTTGGCTGACGTTGCGTGTGATTCCACACTGAGCCGGTGGGTGTCGTTGTTACCCTTAGCTGGTGTTGGAAAGGCAATGTGTCGAAGCACATGAGTGCTCCTCTGTCCCGGAGACAACTTGGTGGAGGTGGTCCTCCAAGTTGCATTCTGGGAGAGGGTATTTATGGGACAGACGCCATGTTTAGGGGTTCGTTTTCAGCCACCTGCTGGCCCTCCTGGCCGACAGGTATGCGTTAGAGTACTACCTCGTGGTCCTCCGTTCCGTCGCGTGGGTGGGCCCAGAAGCCTGTCTGGGGCCTACCACGGCAGCCAAGGAATGATCCTGAGCTGTCTATCCAGAGTGAAGAAGCTGGACAACTGAGGAGATCCCAGGGGAGGACCCGTCATGGAAGGATCACGCAGAGTGCTGGTCTGGAGAGGGGCCTGGTGACTCGGTTGGAGGACGTATCCTGAAGCAATCTTACTACATGATACTGCCGGGTTGGCTTAAAGGTTCAAGTACTGTGTATGACATTCACTGCTAAACAATACATCCTGTGGCAGAGGATCGTACGGGTTTATTCCAATTCTGTGGCAGAGACTTTTGTTCGTGCTACGTACTGGCTGCTGAACAAGTGAGAGAGGCCTATCCAGGCGAGCAAAGATTGTGTCCCACAAGGGGATCGCATCCAATTATAGTATTCAACTTTAAAGGACGTTCTCAAGAATCCTAAAGAAAGGTATTTGAGCTTCCCTGCAGCTTTCCTCCTGCCTCTTTCCTGCTACTTCCTTCGTTACTTGGTTCAATAAAGCATTGAAAACGTACTCAAGTGTTGGTGCTTGTATCGTCCAGAGGTAAACTCAACGGAACCCTAGACCCGGTGCCGGTGAAACAGAGGTATCGAGAGTGAAGGTAACAAGCCCGCTTAAACCAGCAGCTCCACCGAGAGTTAGTGCTACACCCCTCTATACCTGTTCTAGAGACAGCCTAAAATTTGGGATTTACTTTCACTCTCAGTGACAATGATAAACAAATAGAGAGGGTCAATCTCCTTAACGGCTTCCCGCCCACCGGCCATCAAATGACATCCACCCAGAACGACCGCTCTCGCGCGCACATGGGGGTGCTCATCGCGGCGTTCGGTGGTGCGGTGTGTCAGTATGACACACCGCTACACCGATCTCGGTAAAGAGCCTCGGACAGAGGCTCTTTACCACGTGATCAGCCGTGTCCAATCACGGCTGATCACGATGTAAACAGGAGGAGCCGTTGATCAGCTTTTTCTCACTCGCGTCTGACAGACACGAGTAGAGGAGAGCCAATCGGCTGCTCTCCTGACAGGGGGGGTCTGTGCTGATTGTTTATCAGTGCAGCCCCCCCTCGGATGCCCACCCAGGACCATCAGGATGCTGCCAGGACCACCAGGGATGACCACCACACTGGACCACCAGGTATGTACCCCTAGACCACCAGGGAAATCAGTGCCCAGGCAGCTGCCAATCAGTGCCCATCCCCAATGCCTGCCAGTGCCAGTGCCATCAGTGATATCTAACAATGCCATCTATCAGTGCGGCATATCAGTTCCCATCAGTGCCGGGTATCAGTGCCCAGCAGTGCCGCCTATCAGTGCCACCCATAAGTACCCAGCAGTGCAGCCTTTCAGTGCCCATCAGTGTCGCCTATCAGTGCCCATCAGTGCCACATATGAGTGCCCATCAATATACCAGGGCAGGGAGTTCCAGAGGATGGGAGAGGAGAGAAGTCCTGGAGGCGAGTATGAGAGGAGGTAACAAGGGAGCTAGACAGCAGGAGGTCCTGGGAGGAGCGGAGGGGACGATTTGGGTGATATCTACAGATGAGGTTGGTGCTGTAAAGGGGGGCGATGTTGTGTATGGCCTTGTATGTTATGGTTAGCATTTTGAATTTTACACGGTGGGGGAGAGGAAGCTAGTGAAGGGATTGACAGAGAGGAGCAGCAGTCACGGATCGGTTAGTGAGGTGTATTAGTCTAGCAGCATTTATAATAGACTGAAGGGGGGATAGCCTACGTAAGGGTGGTCCATTAGGGTTAAACCACTTCTCTTCCAATCTCTGTGGCCCCGTGTCCTTTACACTCCATGGGACTGAATCATTTTTTTTCCTACGCTGGGATCGCCATGAAGGAATTTGTAAATCACTATCATATCCCCTCTCAAGCACAGTGGCGGTGCGTTCATAAAGGGCGGAGGAGCGCCGTGCCCTGTCTCCTGCACTGCTCTAATCACCATAGATAGATTCATGCATTGCATGAATCTATCTATGGTCGCTGCTGTCAACCCCCTATTCAGGAGCCCGGCCCATTTTCGGGCCCCGGGCATCTGAATTACACCTGCGGGGGTGTTTTTTAGAAGCACCTGGTTAGAGCCATAGGCTCTAATAGGCGCCCAAAAATGTAAACAGCGGGCGCAATGCTGTGCATTCGCTGTTCACTCAGCTGTGTGTTAGCAAAGCGAAGAAATTTGCTTTGCTAACACTTTATCCGCCTCTCAGCCAATCAGGTTGCCGGGTCTGTTACCGGTCACCTGATTGGCTAAAACGTCAGGTGCTGTGATTGGACGCCTGAGAGAGGACAGAAGAGGACATGGAGGACGTGCAGGAGACCACCGCTGACCTGCTCCGAGACGGGTAAGTGCCGGGCAGCATCTGATGGGGCACACTGGCGGCATCTGATGGGGCACACTGGAGGCATCTGATGGGGCACAGTAGCGGCAGTTGATGGGCACTTTGGCAGCATCTGATGGGGCACAGTAGTGGCAATTGATGGGCACTCTGGCAACATCTGATGGGGCACAGTAGAGGCAATTGTTGGCACACTGGCAGAATTTGATGGGCACAGTGCCAGCAATTGATGGGCACAGTGGCTGCGTTTGATGGGCACAGTGACTGCGTTTGATGGGCACAGTGGCTGCGTTTGATGGCACAGTGGCTGCGTTTGATGGCACAGTGGCTACATTTGATGGCACAGTGGCAGCATTTGATGGGCACAGTGGCTGCGTTTGATGGCACAGTGGCTGTGTTTGATGGCACAGTGGCTGTGTTTGATGGCACAGTGGCTGCATTTGATGGGCACAGTGGCTGCGTTTGATGCCACATTGGCTGCGTTTGATGGGCACAGTGGCTGCGTTTGATGGCACAGTGGCTGCATTCGATGGGCACAGTGGCTGTGTTTGATGGGCACAGTAGCTGCGTTTGATGGAACAGTGGCTGTGTTTGATGGCACAGTGGCTGCATTTGATGGGCACAGTGGCTGCATTTGATGGGCACAGTGGCTGCGTTTGATGGCACAGTAGATGCAATTGATGGGTTTTTTTTTCAGTTTGTTTGCGCCCCCCAAAAAAATTTTGAGCACCAGCCGCCACTGCTCAAGCATCTTTTCTCCAGCGAGAAAAAATTTAGTGTTTGCAGTCTTTCCTCATAATTGAGGTCCTCCAGTCCCCTTATTAGTTTTGTTGCCCTTCTTTGGACTCTCTTCAGTTCCAGCACATCCCTTCTGAGGACTGGTGACCAGAACTAGACATAATACTCCAGATGTGGTCTAACCAGAGTTTTATAAAGTGGTAGGATTATTGTTTTATCTCTGGATTATATACCTTTTTTTATGCATGCTAATATTCTGCCTACTTTGGTAGCTGCAGCTTGACATTGCATGCTATTGGTGAAACAAACCACTATTTCTTCAGAGCAGAAACAGGAATCTGCTGAAAAGTTTGTTCAACTCCAGTGGCGGCTGGTGTTTTTTTGGGGGGGGAGGGGCCAGCAAACAATGCTCCTGAGCCCACCCTTTTTTGAAGCCTATTAGAGCCTCTGGCTCTAATCATGTGCTTAAAAAAAAAAAAAAAACAATTCGAATCCATGTGTCCGGCATGCATGGGGGGGGGGGGGGGGGGCAGCGCCAGGGCGTCCCTAATGGACGGGTCGCCACTGTTCAACTCCCTGCTTTGTATGTTGATCTCCAATTGGGGATTGTTTTTTTTTTTTTGTCAACAGAAGTGGTTGTAAAGGCAGAATTTTTTTATCTTAAGGCATTCCATGCCTTAAGATAAAGAACCTTCTGTGTGCAGCCCCCCTAATAGTTACCTAAGCCCCATCTCAATCCAGCAATGTTGCACCAGAGTATAGACTACCCGGGACTCTCCCTCCTGATTGGCTGAGACACAGCAGCGGGCGCCATTGGTTCCTGCTGCTGTCAATCAAAGTCAATGAGCTAATGAGAAGAGAGAGGGGGGTGAGTCTGAATGGACACATGGAGCAAAGGTCCAGCTCGGGTGCAACCATAATAAGCCAATTGCTGTGGGGGCACTCGGCAGGAGGGAGGGGCCAGGAGCGCCGGTGAGAGACTCGAGAAGAGGAAGATCTGTGCAAAACCACTGCACAGAGCAAGTAAGTAAAACATGTTTTTTATTTTTAAACAAAAATACCCAAAGACTATAATACTTTATGCCCTTACCTGCGTCTTTTTCTGCACCTTTTTACAAATTACAAAGCATTTTATTTGCTTAGAAAATTTTACATTTAAGGTAAAGGAAAAAAGGAAGTGGCAAAAGATTTGATTCCTGATTATAAATAAATTAAATTTGAGTCGTTCCCTCGGAGGCAGTCAATTGGTCTGTGGTGTAATAATTGCAAACCACTGTCCTCGGCTATTTTATTCGGGTTTCCGTTTACACCAAAAGTAAATGTACTGAATACTGTGCATTATATATTTTTTTTTACGAGGACAGTCAAATAGTAAAATATACTATGGCCAGTAATTTCCATGAGTAAGTAAAATAAACGGACATAAATAGTCAGTGTTCTTAAAAGGCAGCAGCGAGTCATGTGAGGTCATCGCCCACAATCTCAGAGCATGACATGGTTAATGGGCCTGGCGCTATATAAAAGGTTGGAGCAGTTCTGGGGGTTAGTCACTCATCCCTGCATGGCAGTGCCGCTGATGAGACATTACCTCATTAATGCTCCCTGTAATACATCTCGGGTTCTGTGTCTGAGGAATCTGGCGCAGATAAAATCTTAGCCAACATACCTGGAAAGATGGATTTACAAATACAGCTCTGTATATTATGGTCTTAGAATTGATCTTTCTTCCCAAATGTAGTCTAGTTTTCAAACAGATGGTTAGTTCATTAAAAAAGAGAGAAAAATTGCATTTTGTTCATGATATTTTGATTAAAGGAGAAGTATGGCCAAAATTCTTTTGGTCCTATTTCTCCTGTGGGTCACAGTAGTGCAACTTAGTTCTGCAGTCCTGTGACCCAGATTCAACCGATAATGGGCTAAAGTCCACTGTCGGACGATGTCACTCAGCCAGTCCAGGCTCTGCAGGGATCCCAACAATAATGTCGGGATCCGCCCAGATGCCTGAGCGGCAGCTAGCTTTGCATCTCAGCGCACCGCTGAGAACCTGATCCAGCAGATCCCATCCCCTCTATAGCCCGGCGCTCCAGTAAGCACTGGAGGGTCCAGGGCAGAAAGGTGGTGACTGACAGTTCACTGAAGACCGAGAAATGAGCGATCAGCGATCTTTGATTATTCAGATTATTCAGTGTCACTTACAACTCCATCTCCCCTGCTCCTCTTCCTCTCTCTGTTGGGGTACCCCAAGGCTCCGTCCTTGGGCCCCTCCTATTCTCACTCTATACCACTTCCCTGGGCCAGTTGATAACCTCCCATGGCTTCCAATACCACCTCTATGCCAATGACACCCAGATCTATCTCTCCACTCCTCAACTCACCCCTTCATTATCCTCACGGATCTCAAACTTACTGAATGACATATCGGTATGGATGTCACACCACTTTCTCAAACTCAATCTTTCTAAAACTGAGCTTGTTATATTTCCTCCTTCCCAGTCCCCCCCCCCCCCCATTACTTTACCATTAAGATCAACAGAACAACCATTGGTCCCTCCACACATGCCAGGGTCCTGGGTGTAATCCTTGACTCTGACCTCTCCTTCAGCCCCCATATCCAATCACTGGCTAAATCCTGCCGCCTTAACCTTCGCAACATCTCCAGAATTCAACCATTCTTGACTAATGACACCATAAAGCAACTTATTCACTCCTTGCTTATTTACCGCTTTGACTACTGCAACTCTCTCCTTAAACTGCGAAGGGGGGTTTTCACTGTCAGGGCAATAGGGACGTGGAACTCTGTTCCACAATCGGTGGTGGCTACGGGAAGTATTGATATTTTTATGAGGCTCTTAGATGTGCATCTTAAGGAACACGACATACAGGGATATGGGAAATATAGCCACTGACACACGTGCACCTACAAGTTTGAAATGGATGGACTATTGTCTTTATTTGACCTTACCTACTATGATACTATGATGATCCTTTGCAGACTGATTCAGAATGGGAAGGTCTGATTTATTATAATCACCTGGTGCTCCAATGAGGAAAGCTGCAGTGTCTGTATCTCTTTAGAAGTATTTAACCCTTGGGGAATAGCTCACCAAAACTGAAATTCCTATTGCAGAGGATGCCTAAAATGTGACTTCTGTTAAAATCAGTGAGTAAATCATACAAGTAGGAAATTACATTTTAAACCAACATTCCCTGCCCTTGCAAAAACCATATCTATCAAAAAGTTATGAATTTCTGTATGCGTTGCTGCCAGTAGCTATCATGTGTTCCCACACCTAAAGAATGTATGATATCAAAAAGTGCAGTGCAATAGTGTGAATAACAAAAAAAAGAAAAAAAACACAAGGATATCAAACAATCAGTAAAGATTCCATCAATAAATAAAGTCCATAAATATCGTTGATCAAATGTGCTTCCTAATGTTCATTCTGTGATTATCAGATATATCATTCATATGTGATCCACAGATCCGCAGTGCCCACCACCTATCACTGCAGCCTCTTACCACACAAAATGACCTACACTAAGGTAAGCTCTACCACGCTTTCCCAGACACTGGGCAATTATTGTGCAGTATGTTTCCAAGCAGCCTATGACAGATCATCCATCCATTCTGGGACTCAGGATTCAGCCTATATAGCAAGTGGGAAAAAACACAAAAACTCTCATGGTGTAGTAAGTAAACACCCAATACTTTAATAAGCCCAAAGGATTAAAAACTACTCACTAAACATGTGCACTAAAAACTCCAGTGCATAAAATAAATCACCACTTTAAATATAAAAACAGATTGCCCCCTTAAGGATGAACTTTTATGGAAACAGCATATATAAGATGGCTGCTGATGGACTTCTGGGCATGATGACGTCAGAAACTCCTCCACTGTCGCATTTTGTCACGTGACCTTGTGACTTCCTCATAGGAAAAAGCCTTTTTCTATAAGGAAATCAAGAGGTAAATTACTTAGAATCCCTAAATATTATATATTTTCTGAAAACAGATGCCCTGTTGAATAATGTGGTGGCAGTTGCTATTTTTTTATTGTTTATTTAATATTTGCGTAGTTGTTTATCAAATCTAAATTTTTGGAAAAAATCCAATTAAATGAATTTTAGTGCACCCAAACACAAAATATTACGTCGAGTAAAAAGATACCAAACATAGCAAGACTCAGATGACGAAGCGCGCACGACGGACCTACGCTTCTCACATCACTTCCTGGCAGACTTGTGGGTGGAATATAGACTTGTCTACCTGACTGTCACTTCCCCCAACTTGTACCTGCATTGTATACAGTGATTGGGGATACCATTCAAGGCAACATCTGAGTATCATCCTTCCCCCAGTGGTCACGGGGCGGATGAACGAAGTGTAGCGCTTGGATGTTTTTTAATTCAATTTTTTATTTTCCACTTATATCTTTTTACTTTGTACCATTTGGATTTTTATCCATATACTTTTTAAATAAATATTTTTTGGGACTTTATCACACTATGGAAGCCTTCTTTTCTTTGATGCATGAGGATTAACCGCAGTATGACCCACCGGGATACCACTGGAGATACAACAGCAGTGAGCAGAAAAGCCCTTGTATAGGACTACAGGCTTGATACCCCTGCAGGGGTTCCGACTTTTGGTGAGTGAGCAATTCGAGGGGGGATCACAGAAGCCACCATCCAACCCTGTACACAGGAAAGTCACCCTGGGGAATATCCTGACTGCTGTATGCACTGCATGGGACTATTATATTCAGCCTTAATCTCCACAGCATACGAACTATATTAATACTGAGATATAGATATATATGCTACTGGTGTATGAATTTTTTTTTTCCTTTACAGGGATTAATATAATTGTGCTTATACATGTTTTTTTGTGCATAGAGTATGCTTCCATTTGCATTAAGGAATATATGTAGTTCCTGATTTGGAGAGAGTGCACTGACCTATCAGGAATATATGGGTTGGAGATAGCTGTTTGGTGACATGCCTTATATTTTATTTCCTATGTAGGATGTATGCAAGTTTATGCTGACCCACATATACACATTTCCAGTCATCTTTTACCATCACCAAGTTGTGACAACATCGCATTCTTTTCTTATATAGGATTCCCTGTATATGTAAAAAACGTTTTTATATAATGTTTCCTGTATATGCCTAGCCATACAGGTTTTCTAGGTAGCGCCGTTCCAGCATGGATTCATGAAGAATCGTTCTTGCCAAACCAATCTATTAACCTTCTATGAGGAGGTGAGTTGCCATCTAGATAAAGGAAGGCCCGTAGACGTGGTGTATCTGGATTTTGCAAAAGCATTTGACACCGTTCCCCATAAACGTTTACTGTACAAAATAAGGTCTGTTGGCATGGACCATAGGGTGAGTACATGGATTGAAAACTGGCTACAAGGGCGTGTTCAGAGGGTGGTGATAAATGGGGAGTACTAAGAATGGTCAGGGGTGGGTAGTGGGGTCCCCCAGGGTTCTGTGCTGGGACCAATCCTATTTAATTTGTTTATAAACGATCTGGAGGATGGGATAAACAGTTCAATCTCTGTATTTGCAGACGATACTAAGCTAAGCAGGGCAATAACTTCTCCGCAGGATGTGGAAATCTTGCAAAAAGACCTGAACAAATGAATGGGGTGGGCGACTACATGGCAAATGAGGTTCAATGTAGAAAAATGTAAAATAATGCATTTGGGTGGCAAAAATATGAATGCAATCTATAGACTGGGGGGAGAACCTCTGGGGGAATCTAGGATGGAAAAGGACCTGGGGGTCCTAGTAGATGATAGGCTCAGCAATGGCATGCAATGCCAAGCTGCTGCTAATAAGGCAAACAGAATATTGGCATGTATTAAAAGGGGGATCAATGCAAGAGATAAAACGATAATTCTCCCGCTCTACAAGACTCTGGTCCGGCCGCACCTGGAGTATGCTGTCCAGTTCTGGGCACCAGTCCTCAGGAAGGATGTACTGGAAATGGAGCGAGTACAAAGAAGGGCAACAAAGCTAATAAAGGGTCTGGAGGATCTTAGTTATGAGGAAAGGTTGCGAGCACTGAACTTATTCTCTCTGGAGAAGAGACGCTTGAGAGGGGATATGATTTCAATTTACAAATACTGTACTGGTGACCCCACAATAGGGATAAAACTTTTTCGCAGAAGAGAGTTTAATAAGACTCGTGGCCACTCATTACAATTAGAAGAAAAGAGGTTTAACCTTAAACTACGTAGAGGGTTCTTTACTGTAAGAGCGGTAAGGATGTGGAATTCCCTTCCACAGGCGGTGGTCTCAGCGGGGAGCATTGATAGCTTCAAGAAACTATTAGATAAGCACCTGAATGACAGCAACATACAGGGACATGTAAGGTAATACTGACACATAATCACACACATAGGTTGGACTTGATGGACTTGTGTCTTTTTTCAACCTCACCTACTATGTAACTATGTAACTATCCCTAAAATACTTCTTAAATATTTACATAGCAAGACTCAACGTTGCATAAGCATAAATTGCAAAAAAACTACAATACCTACAATTTTTATTAGGTAACAATTTAAAAGTGAACAGTTTAGTGTTAAGAATAAATGAAGGCCCTAGAATTATTACTCTCACACCAACGTTCATGGCGATATATGTGGTGCAATTACTGTTTACATTCACATCTGGGACATACAGTGCCTTGAAAAAGTATTCACACACCTTGAAATTTTCCACATTTTGTCATGTTTCAACCAAAAACGTAAATGTATTTTATTGGGATTTTATGTGATAGACCAACACGATTTGGCTCATAATTGTGAAGTGGAAGAAAAATGATAAATAGTTTTCAACATTTTTTACAAATAAATATGTGAAAAGTGTGGCGTGCATTTGTATTCAGCCCCCCTGAGTCAATACTTTGTAGAACCCCCTTTCACTGCAAATACAGCTGAAAGTCTTTTTGGGGATGTCTCTACCAGCTTTGCACATCTAGAGAGTGAAATTTTTGCCCATTCTTCTTTGAAAAATAGCTCAAGCTCTGTCAGATTGGATGGAGAGTGTCTGTGAACAGCAATTTTCAAGTCTTTCCACAGATTCTCAATTGCATTTAGGTCTGGACTTTGACTGGGCCATTCTAACACATAAATATGCTTTGATCTAAATCATTCCATTGTAGCTCTGGCTGTATGTTTGGGGTCGTTGTCCTGCTGGAAAGTGAATCTCCACCCCAGTCTCAGGTCTTTTGCAGACTCTAATGCCCTGTGCACACGACTGGTTTTGCCATCAGAATAAACTCTGAAGGTTTTTCCGACGGAATTCCGCTCAAGCTGTCTTGCATACGCATGGTCACACCAAATTCCAACTGTCAAGAACGCGGTGACGTACAACACGTACGACGGCACTAGAAAAAGGAAGTTCAATAGCCAGTGCGCCACCCTTTGGGCTCTTTTTGCTAATCTCGTCGGAAAGGTATACAGACGAGCGTTTTTTCCGTCGGAAAAATATAGAACATGTTCTCTAGCTAAGTCCGTCTGAATTTATGACGGAAAAAGTCTGATTGAGCATACACACGGTCGGAATATACGATGAAAAGCTCCCATTGGACTTTTTCTGACAGAAATTCCGACCTTGTGTACGCGGCCTCACAGGTTATCTTCTAAGATTGCCCTGTATTTGGCTCCATCCATCTTCCCATCAACTCTGACCAGCTTCCCTGTCCCATGTGAAGAAAAGCATCCCCACAACATGATGCTGCCACCACCATGTTTCACGGTGGGGATGGTGTGTTCAGGGTGATGTGCAGTGTTAGTTTTCCACCACACATAGCGTTTTGCTTTTAGGCCAAAATGTTCAATTTTGGTCACATCTGACCAGAGCACCTTCTTCCACGTGTTTGCTGTGTCCCCCACATGGCTTCTCACAAACTTGAAACAAGACTTCTTATGGCTTTCTTTCAACAATGGCTTTCTTCTTGTCACTCTTCCATAAAGGCCAGATTTGTGAAGTGCACGACTAATAGTTGTCCTGTGGACAGATTCCCCCACCTGAGCTGTGGATCTCTGCAGCTCCTCCAGAGTTACCATGGGCCTCTTGGCTGCTATTCTGATTAATGCTCTCCTTGCCCGGCCTGTCAGTTTAGGTGGACGGCCATGTCTTGGTAGGTTTGCAGTTGTGCCATACTCTTTCCATTTTCGGATGATGGATTGAACAGAGCTCCGTGAGATGTTCAAAGCTTGGGATATTTTTTTATAACCTAACCCTGCTTTAAACTTCTCCACAACTTTATCCCTAACCTGTCTGGTGTGTTCCTTGGCCTTCCTAATGCTGTTTGTTCACTAAGGTTCTCTAACAAACCTCTGAGGGTTTCACAGAACAGCTGTATTTATACTAGGGTTGCACCGATACTAGTATCAGTATCGGTGCCGATACCGAGTATTTGCACAAGTACCGGTAATCATGCAAATGCACGATACCTGAAACCGATACTTTCAGGCTCGGTTCTTTGAGCTGTCAGTGGGGATGAACAAATGTTCCTCTGCTTAACCCCTTAATAATCCTTAATTTACTCTAATCAGCCTTAATTAACTCCCTATTCTCCTCCATTTAATTATTATTTTCCTGCTTTTTTTTTTTTTCACGTCTATTTTATAAACGATAAACAATTAAAACTTTTTTTTATTTACTTTGTTAGTGAATATTTTCACACATATACTGTATATTAACATATATTTACACATTTCAGATTAAAAAAAGCGCAAAATTAAAAAACAAAATCAATTAATTTCATTTGTAAATGACTTTTCAATGCTTTGTACCATTGCTGACAGCTGAAGTGTAAAGAAAACAGTTGCGGTAGGTATTGGTAATTGGTATCGAGTACTAATAAAAGCATTGTTACTGGTACTCGTTGTCAAAAAAATGGTATTGGTACATCCCTAATTTATACTGAGATTAAATTACACACAGGTGGACTCTATTTACTAATTAGGTTAGGTGACATCTGAAGGCAATTGGTTCCACTAGATTTTAGTTAGAGGTATCAGAGTAAAGGGGGCTGAATACAAATGCACGCCACACGTTTTACATATTTATTTGTAAAAAAAATTGAAAACCATTTATCATTTTTCTTCCACGTCACAATTATTGATACTTTGTGTTGGTCTATCACATAAAATCCTAATAAAATACATTTACGTTTTTGGTTGTAACATGACAAAATGTTGAAAATTTCAAGGGGTATGAATACTTTTTCAAGGCACTGTAAGCGTGCCATGTAAGAGGGGCCAGATGTTTGGTGCCAGAAGTAGAGTAAATGCACATGGAGGCCAAGGAATGCAGCACAATATATTAACTCAAAGTTCCAACAAGGGCCTGAATATCACAGCCGAAGCCAACACAACAGTACCTTACAGAAGGACCTGTAGAAGACACATGAGCAGGTTTGCGATACTCAACAGCATCTGATAGAACAGGCGACTGGTAGGCACCAAAGGCGACAAAGGCACATGAAAGGCAGAAGAAAGGGGGTGCAAGGTAACAGCTCACCTATGTTAGATGCACTGGGGTTGATTTACTAAAACTGGAGAGTGCAAAATCTAGTGCAACTGTGCATGGTAGCCAATCAGCTTCTAACTTCAGCTTGTTTAATTAAGCTTTGAAAAAAAAATGGAAGCTGATTGGTTTCTATGCAAAGCTGCACCAGATTTTGCACTCTCCAGCTTTAGTAAATCAACTCCATTGTCCCTCACCAGCTTCCTGTCCTTGACCTAGCCACTTCGCAAATTCATGGCAACTGCAGTGTGAAAGTGCTATTTCTTAGAACCACCTTCACTAAAGATGGCGGCTGAGGTCATCCAGCGCAGCAGCATCCAATCAGACGGCTACTCCCCTGACAATGTCTACAAAGGCCTCAGAGGAACAAGAGTTCCTCTTCTCTGCCATTCTCTCTGCATAGTGGCTGATGTAACAGTGCCACCTGTGCAGGGAGGCTGAACTACTCCTGGCTAGAAACGGGTATATGCAGGAGGGACAGGGGTGCTTTCAATTTTTTTCATTTGTATGTATTTTATTACAATTAGTCTTTTTTTTTTCGCTTTTACATTTTACTTTTTAGGCGGCTAACCACTGTTATTGAAATCGGGAGGCTGTAGGGCCAGATCCCTTTTACTCAACAACTGATCACTGGCTGAACAAAACAACACCAAGATTATGGCTGCAGCCATGAGCTTGTTTTAACCACTTCAAGTTCAGGACGTTTTAAAAACACCCTTAAAGAGAAGTTCCACCCAGGGGGTCCATTAAAAAAAAAAAAAATTAAAAGTCAGCAGCTACAAATACTGCAGCTGCTGACTTTTAATTGGACACTTACCTGTCCCTGGGTCCAGCGATGCGGGGAATAGAAGCCCCGCTCGCCCCCCCTCCGCTCGTCGGCGCCGGCATTTCAACTGTGGGCGCCAGGCTGTGGCTTCACAGCCTGGCACCCACTGCGCATGCGCGAGCGGCGCCGCGCGCCGTGATTGGCCGCTCAATCACCTGGGACCTGTAATGGGTCCCAGATGATTGACAGGAGGGAGGGAGCAGAGCGGAGCCCTTCCTGTGCCGAGGGGGAAGTGATGTCACCAGCCCAGGCAAAGGAAGAGGCAGACTACGAGGGACCACCTAGCAACAGGCATTTAAAGGTAAGTTAAAAAAAAAAAATATCCAAATGTTTTTTTGTTTTGTTTTTTAGAATTTTTCAGGTATTTTTGTTTTTTTGGGTGGAACCCCACTTTAAGGACATGAAGTGATAAAGTATAAATGTCTTCTAGTATGCAATGGTCGCCCCATTGTCGGTCTAGGCCTGTGTCAAAAGTAATTTTAATTTACAGATTGAGTTCTCCTTTAATACATACAAATACAAGCTGGAATGTACTTTACCATCTGTAAAAAATAAACAATAATAGTCTTTAGGGTGAGTATAACGGTCTTTGAAAAGTGTGAATTGGAGTAATCTGCAGATTGTAACTGAGAATAGATAAATCACTTGTAATCTGAATCTGAAGAATTTTGCAATATGACAAGTCGTGCTACTGGCGGGTATAATACACTTACGGCACAAGGCAAAGAAAATGTTAACCCGGTACGACAGGATAATGGTTTAAAGTTTCAGAACTCCCCGAGTGTCCTGACTCTTGATCTGTTTTCAAGTTGACTTTGCCAGCTACCTACAGGTCTGTTGTGTTTCAAATTTTCACTCTGGCCTTGCATACCACAAGCCAACTTTTCGGTAATAAAATCTTGTACCTGCATTCATGATAATCTGATTTGCATATCTTTGAGCGCAGCGTAATTGCATTAAAAGTATAGGATTTCTTCCTTAATGCATGTAATTATTAGCATATGCGATATACTTCAATCCAACAAATTTTCTTTCAAGCGCACAATTCTTACCAGCCAATCAAATCCTATCAGTTCTTGGCATGTGTACCGGTTCAGAATTTACAGAAACTGTGACTGCATATTTTTTATGTTCTCTTCTTATTTTTCAAATGTGAATATTACACATCTTTGTCATTGGACTTGGAGCGTGACTTCAGTTCAACTCCAAAATGTTTTCTTATTATACATTTTGGATACTTTCTGGAATCTGGCATTTGAAGTATTTTCTGTGTCCCCATGGAGAATATTTTTTTGTGAGAATTGAGGAGATTTATCTTGTCTTCTTCCCTTTTCTGACACCCATCACCCTGATAGGAAGTGAGGGGAATCAGCCTCTTGGGGTCCGTTTTTTTAATACTGTCTGTTCCCTCTTTAGGGAGGCACCAAGAGTGAAAGCGGAAGAAAATGACAAATATAGGGTTGTCACCAGAACAGGAATGCAAGGGAAACCTTCCAGTGGGGCAAATGGTGACCCTGGTGGCAACCAGAGATTCCCTGGCTTCGGAGGGATTTGCTCTGACTTCCTGGTTTGGCAATGAGAAAGGGAAATTTTTAGCATGTTTAGTGTTAACCAAGAATGATGGCCCTAGAATGATTACTCTCACTCCAATATTCATGGTGACACCTCATATATGTGATGCAATTGCTGTTTACATACACGTCTGGGACATAAGTATGTCGTGTAACAGTGGCCAGATATGTTTGGTGTAGAGTAAATGCACGTGGAGGCTAAGAAATGCAGCCCAATATATTAAAGGGGTTGTAAAGGTAAAAGTTTTTTCACCTTAATGCATTATATGCATTAAGGTGAAAAAACTTTTGACAATACCGCCGCCCCCAGCCCCCCCCCGTTTTACTTACCTGACACCTCGAATCTCCGCTGCTCGCTCCCGTCTTCTCTTTTGCAGCTCAGCCTGGTTGCTGATTGGCTACAGTGGATGGATTGAAAGCAGCGCAGCCATTGGCTCGCGCTGCTGTCAATCACATCCAATGATGCGGCGCGGCGGGGGGGGGGGGGCCGAGTGATACAGTGAGCGGCTATAGCCGCCAGCTGTATCACGGGAGCGCGCCCGCAATAACTAACCACCATGCGAGGGAGCTCGCATTAAGGTGGTTAGTTCTTGCGGGGAGGAGCTGAAACAGCCGCCGAGGGACCCCAGAAGAGCAGGTTCGGGGCCACTCTGTGCAGAACGAGCTGCACAGTGAAGGTAAGTATAACATGTTTGTTATTTTTTTTTTTTTTCTAAATTTACCTTTACAACCCCATTAACTTAAAGTTCCAACAAGGTGGCAACAGGGCCTGAATATCACAGCCAAAGCCAGTACAACAGTACCTTACAGAAGGACTCCCTCCCTCTTTAGGGAGGCACCATGAGTGAAAGTGGAAGAAAATGACAAACGAATGGTTGTCACCAGAACAGGAATGGAAGGGAAACTTTCCAATGGGGAAACTGATTCTGGTGTCCCTGGCTTTGGAGGGATTTGCTCTCATTTCCTGGTTTGGCAATGAGAAAGGAAGTAAAGGGAAATCTCAATGGAATTCCAAAAAAAGAAAAAAAACTGACCTCTCTTACCGTATCCAAAATTCATCCACAATTCCTCACCCAATAATAGCAAGTGATGGTTTGAATGGACCAACTATGATAAGGAGTAATCCAAAAATGTTAAAATTCAGCTGTTGGATGCCCCAAATATTTGTGTGAATCCATGTAACACTTCAGGTTCCAAGTATTCTTTTTTCTAGACTACACATTGTTGCCTGGTGACATAAGTGCCTCCCATTTGCTGTCCATTAGTAGGATCCTCACAGGGTTCTGAAGACTCCAGAGGCAGCATGATGATGTCACAACCAGGGGCATTAAGGGAAATCTCTCCAATGGAACACAGACCAGAGAGGGAAAAAAAAAAGTCAGGTGTATTAAAGACTGAACCTGGAATAGGTTTAAAAAACTAAAATACCCCAACCCCAGCAGGTTAAAAATATAATGCACGTTTTTCTAAAGGGATGATTTAGAGGAGAGTAAAGCCTCGTACACACGATTGGATTGTTGGCCAACAAAACCGTGGAATTTTGTCCGAAGGGTGTTGGCCCCAACTTGTCTTGCATACACACGGCCACACAATTGTTGGCCAACAATTACAAAAGTAGTGACGTACTAGACAGCCTACGTGGTGTTTCAGCTCTTTAGTGCCACTCTTTGGGCTCCTTCTGTTAATTTCGTGTTATTAGAAGTTTGGTGAGTGTTGATTCGCACTTTTCATTTTGTGCTTTTCAGTTCATTTCTGAACGGCCGTTCGTCAACCAGCCATGTTGCGGAATCGGAGGAGACAACGTGTTATTTATTATTGGCCTTGGAGTTATTGCTCTGACATTATTTTTTTGGTTGAATAATAATGATTTGATTTGGTATATTTTCTATATTTTTGGATGCATAGAATGCACGTTTTGGTTAAGTTCTATTGGCAGATAGCATGCCTAATTTTATTTGTTTTCTTTTTTTAATGCACAACAAAACAATTGTGGAGAATAATACTTGGCTATGTGTTTTACTTCAAATGACAGTTTGGGAGTCGGCAATTACATTAAAAAAAATACAATGTAAAATTGACAAGGGACACCAACATAGTTGTATCTTTGATCTTAAAAACTACGGGATAATGGTGTTGTGGTAACTTGCACAAATAAAAAAAAAAAAGCATAATAATATTATTCTTGATATCACTAGAAAAAAAGCCTTTGAAAATTAGTTTGCAATAACTCCATCAGTATCACCAGCAAAGCAGCTTCATTATTATCCCATTAAAGAAGAAGAGAATTGTGCGCTGCATTTGGAGATTTCATAATTTGCCACGTCACGAATGTTTATTCTCCATTACAAACGCTAGTTTACAAGACCGACCGCTTCTGGCTCCTCCTTGCTTCCGAGCATGCGTGTTTGTACTTTGGACTTTTGTCTGACAGACTTGTGTACACACGATCGGAAAATCTGACAACAGACATTTGTCCGCAGAAAATTTTAAAACCTGCCATCAAACATTTGTCCGCGGAAAGTCCGACAACAATTGTCCGATGGAGCGTACAAACGGTCGGATTTACCACCAACAGCCTGACATCGAACATTTCCTGTCGGAAAGTCCGATCTTGTGTACGCGTCTTTATACTTACGCACAGTCTATCCCCCTGCCAGTTCCATTTGTGATTAGCAGACCATCCAAAGAAACTCTTTTTCCCTGTCTCTTGCCAAAATGATCACATAAAATGCACGAACGGTGGACACAACTGGTCCTGCATTGTACATAATGGTGTAATTGCCCCCCATATATTACAGCACTGGAGAAAGGAGGACTAGAGTGCTGGCTGTTACGGGAACGCAGGTTAAAGTAGAAATACAATTTTTTTTTTAGATTATTCTCCTCCCTCCTGTGTTATTTTTTTTCCCCCCAATTTCTTCCCACTCTTTTCATGCTACAGTGTTATCCCTGCTCTGTCCCTCCTTTCCTTTTGGTCTAGCATTGGCAGTCCTCTTCTGCCAGAGCGACATCTCATTGGGGGTGATTTACTAAAGGCAAATAGACTGGGCACTTTGCAAAGTGCAGTTGCACTCTGCAAGAACAGTTGCTCCAGAGCTTAGTAAATGAACAGAAGCTCTGCTGACTTACATCATCCAATCATGTGCAAGCAAAAATGCATTTTTGTTAAAAATTCTCTTGCCCGTGATTGGGTATTCTTTGTGAAGCTTTACCCAATTAACTAAGCTCTGGAGTAACTGCACTTTCAGAGTGCAACTGCACAGTCTTTTTGCCTTTAGTAAATCTACCCCATTATGTCCATTCCCTGTAAGCCCAACCTGTCATTTACCCTCCTACTATGGGGGCACATCATCAGACAGGCTGGGCGCACAGTACTCCTGGACTGAATGGCACTCATCAGTTAACCAATGCTCAGTCCAGGATTAACTTTCGCCTACTGCCGCTTAATGTAGGAGAGGATACTGTTTTTGATGCCACCAGACTGACTATAAGTGTGCAGGAAAAACTTCTGGAGCAACTGCAGTTGCGCCAGAGCTTAGTAAATGAGGTAAAGCTTCACTTTTCAAAGAATATCCAATCACGTGCAAGGAAAATAAAAAAGCAACACTTTTGTTTGCATATGATTGGATGATGGAAGTCAGCAGAGCTTTTGCTCATTTACTAAGCTCTGGAGCAACTGCACTTGCAAAGTGCACAGACTATTTGCCTTGAGTAAATCAACCCCATTGAGCATTATATTTTTCATATGTTGGAGGAGAGGGCACATTTAATTTTTTTTCCAGCTTGGAGTTACATATTAACTTTTCCATTTTCTATTCACAACAAAAAGAAAAGATTTTGGCTAGAAATATATTTTAACCACTTCCCTCCCAAGGTACGTCATATGAGGTCATAGACTTTGAGTGGAGATATCTGAATGATTCCTGCAGCTACAGGGCATCATCCAGATATCATCTTTTTCAGCCGGTGATTTTGGGCCCTATAAGAATAATAATAGCGGCAGTTCGTTCTTACAGGCTGCAGTAGGGAATATCTCCCCCTCCCACCGCCCCCCCCCCCCCCCCCCGGTGCTTCTCCCAGATCACCCGTGCGATTGGTGAGCCAGAGAACGAATCAGTCACCACCGGAAGTTTACCATAGAGCTTTCTGGTGACCAGATGGTGCCCAGTCATCTCTATGACCCTCGAAGGCCCGGGCGCGACGTTATGACATCATATCCGGGCCGGTGGAAGTAAACAAAGCTGAGGACACGGCTGGAAAGGCCGAGAGAGTTTTTTTTTTTTTTTTTTTATATCAGCCTTTCTAGCCTGGAGGAGAGATGTGGGGTCTTATTGACCTCACATCTCTCCATAAAGAGGATCTGTCAGGCTCTATTCCTATGACAAGGGATGTTTACATTCCTTGTAATAGGAATAAAAGTGATGAAATTTTTTTTTGTGTAAAAAAAAAAAATTAAAAATAAAGAATAAAAAAAAATAAAAATTTTTTAAAGCACTACCGTCCCCACATGCTCGCGCACAGAAACGAATGCATATGTAAGTCACGCCTGCATATGTAAACCGCATTCAAATCACACATGTCAGGTGTCCCTGCAAAAGCAACAATTCTAGCTCAAGACCTCCTCTGTAACTCTAAATATGTAACCTGTAAAAAAATTTTAGGCGTCGCCTATGGAGATTTTTAAGTACCGAAGTTTGGCGCCATTCCACGAGTGCGCGCAATTTTAAAGCGTGACATGTTAGGTATCTATTTACTTGGCGTAACATCATCTTTCACATTATACAAAAAAATTGGGTTAACTTTACTGTTTTGTTTTGTTTTTTAATTCGCAAAACAGTTTTTTTTACCCAAAAAAACGTGTTTGAAAAATCGCTGTGCAAATACCGTGTGTCATAAAAAGTTACAACAACTGCCATTTTATTCTCTAGGGTCTCTGCTACAAAAAAACATATATAATGTTTGGGGGTTCTGAGTAATTTTCTAGAAAAAAAAAATTATGATTTTTACATTTAGGAGCGAAGTGCCAGAATTGGCCAGGATTGGAAATATTTAAGTTTTTTTTTTTTAAATATGATTGTCGTTTTTAAGCAACGCATTCAGAATATCGAGGCATTTTAAAACAATATGAAATAAAAAAAAAAAAGTAAGCTTTAGAAAATATCAAAACCTTGAAAAATATCCTAGAAACAGTGTGGCCGAAAGACTTCAAAATACAAAGTGTGGTAAAAAAAAAAATGATAGTAGTAATAAACTTCAAAAACATTGTCACATCATGCCGTTTATTCACCTCATTTTTTACGGCGTTATTATTTTCCAGTGAAACCATATATAGACTATTCTGGGATGGCGATTATTGATGTGTATTCTTTGGACGTAAGGTCCATCCTTGTTGCCAAGTGGATTAAATGCCTCCTGGATTTTACATCTTTTATGATACAGCCGGGTTCCAAGTTTGTGAAATCATCCTCTGAATGAACTTTGTGGTAGCAACTGTTTCTATATGATGGAATGGATGCTGATGATGAGTTTTGTGGTCTTCGGATCACGTGTAGGTGGAGGTGTTCATAGGAACATTAAAACCTGGCAGGTTGTTTTTCCATGAAATACTTGCCAACATGACAGATTGAAATGTCTTCCTTTGTGGGATTTTCTTTTTCTTTTTTTCTTTTCATGCTGAAGGTAAAAGAATGATTTTGCTTGTCAGATTTATGTTAATAACATCTGAAAAAGAATTCTTTTTTTTTTTCCTGAATATAATTTTATGTTCTGTAATACTTCGGATTTGTGGAAGAAAATTTAAGTTGATCTGTAAAACAGGAATGCTCGAGGCTTATCCCTGTGACTTTTTTTTATTTCTACCATTTTTCTGTATGTTTAGTATTATTATTATATTATTATACGAGATTTATATAGTGCCAACAGTTTACGCAGCACTTTACAATGTATAAGGGGGACAGCACAATTACAGTACAGTTCAATACAGAAGGGTACAGGAGGGCCCTGCTCGTAGAGCTTACATTCTAAAGGGAGGGGGTGGTGGTACAAAAGGTAATAGCTGCAAAGAATGATTTGATGGGGGTGGCTCAGGGACAGTTAGGTGGGTGTGGGATAAGCTTCCCTGAATAAATGAGTTTTCAGGGATCTCCTAAAGGTGGACAGGGTAGGGGCTGATCGGATATACTGGGGTAGGGAATTCCAGAGGATGGGAGAGGCTCTGGAAAAGTCCTGAAGGCGAGCATGGGAGGAGGTAACAAGGGAGCTAGAGAGCAGGAGGTCCTGGGAGGAGCGGAGGGGGCGATTTGGGCGATATCTGCAGATGAGGTTGGTGACGTAGATGGATTTAGTAGATGTTTAGCTGTGCCGTTTTTGGTGCAGGTGAACAGCTACTAAACCTCATGATAAGAACTCATAGGGTAATTCTAATGTAAATATGTTTTACGCATTTTTTTAGAACCACAAAACAATCACAAATAAAAAATGGCAAAAATGAAAAAAATGACCCCATCTCGTCCCCCACCCAATGCAATCCAGTGTCCATGGCAGGACTAGGAACCTTTGGTCTTGGGGGCCAATAGAAAGTGATCCTTTCTTGAAAGTTACAGATCTTCCAGCATACTCTTCTTTTGTGGCTGTTGGTATTTAGTCACATGGCATCTCAGAATCCCCAAAGGAAGTGGATACTGGAATAAGTCTCTTTGCCAAATGTTGGCAACACAAGTCTCATGCACTCCATGTTTGCCTAATACTGGAAGTACACTATATTACCAAAAGTATTGGGACGCCTGCCTTTACATGCACATGAACCTCAATGGCATCCCAGTCTTAGTCCATAGGGTTCAATATTGAGTTGGCCCACCCTTTGCAGCTTTAACAGCTTCAACTCTTCTGGGAAGGCTGTCCACAAGGTTTAGGAGTGTGTCTATGGGAATGTTTGACCATTCTTCCAGAAGCGCATTTGTGAGGTCAGGCACTGATGTGAGCGAGAAGACCTGGATATGGATAAGCACGTTTGGGGTGGAGGAACTTGACTGACCTGCACAGAGTCCTGACTGCAACCCGATAGAACACCTTTGGGATGAATTAGACTGGAAGCCAGGCCTTCTAGTGCACATCAGTGCCTGACCTCACAAATGTGCTTCTGGAAGAATGGTCAAACATTCCCATAGACACACTCCTAAACCTTGTGGACAGTGTTCTCAGAAGAGTTGATGCTGTTACAGCTGCAAAGGGTGGGCCAACTCAATATTGAACCCTACGGACTAAGACTGGGATACCAATAAAGTTTATGTGCGTGTAGAGCAGGGATATGCAATTAGCGGACCTCCAGCTGTTGCAAAACTACAAGTCCCATCATGCCTCAGCCTCTGGGTGTCATGCTTGTGGCTGTCAGAGTCTTGCTATGCCTCTTGGGACTTGTTGTTCTGCAACAGCTGGAGGTCCACTAATTGAATATCCCTGGTGTAAAGGTAGGCATCCCAATACATTTGGTAATATAGTGTATCTCCTTCCCATTCACCTCTGGTTCTGATTTTAGCTACATAAGATTCACCATACATGTTACAATCTAGCCAAACAATCTTTGTACAATACACCTTAGAGTTACCAAAAACCCCCACGGAAAGCCATTTCCCATGGGGGTACCTGAGCCTGGTCACAGTATTTGATTGGCAGCAGCGGGAGCCATTGGCTATCAATTTGCACAATGTGAAGGGAGACAGCAGCGGGAGCCATTGGCTATCAATCTCCCCAATGAGGAGGGAGACAGCGGCTGGAGCCATTGGCTATCAATCTGCCCAATGAGGAGGGAGACAGCGGCTGGAGCCATTGGCTATCAATCTGCCCAATGAGGAGGGAGACAGCGGCTAAAGCCGCTGCTCTCGTGCACATTGCTGGATTGGATTGGGCTCAGGTAAGATAAAGGGGGGAGCTAGAGCACAGAAGGTTTTTCACCTTAATGCATAAAATGGATTAAGGTGAAAAACCTTAAAGGGGTTGTAAACCCTAGTGTTTTTTTACCTTAATGCATCCTATGCATTAAGGTGAAAAAACTTCTGACAGTGACCGCCCCCTAGCCCCCCCGTTTTACTCACCTGAGTCCTGTAATTCCCATGGCGGAGACGCGCTCCCACTGCTGTCAATCAAATCCAATGACGCGGGGGCGGGGCCGAGTCCGGCATTCTGTGTCTATGGACGCAAATGATGGACTCGGCGGCGCGCCCGCAAGGTAACCCCCGGGAGAGCGCTTCTCCTAGGGGGTTAACCGATGCGAGGAGGAGCCGCGAGAGCCGCCGGGGGACCCCAGAAGATGAGGTTCGGGGCCACTCTGTGCAAAACGAACTGCACAGTGGAGGTAAGTATGACATGTTTGTTATTTTAAAAAAAAAAACGAAGGTTTACAATCACTTTAAGGCTTTAAAACCCCTTTAGTATTGCTTTTAGACTAATATCAGATGGAACATAAAAATGAAGGGATGGCATGAACAAAAATCCAGCTTTCATACTACTAGAACTTACAATTTTTTCCAGAAAATTCATATCATTGTCGTGTTTTCTGGCAAATGCTTAAAAACAAAAACATTGAAATGACTTCATGGTGTTGAGGAGAAGCTGGGGAAGACATGCGAAGTGTGATCCCTGAACATTCACTAGGAGTCAGCAGTGGACGGTTTGTTATTCTCTGCGTCTATGATGGATGATAGCGGACTCAGTATAGGACATGAGCTGGTTTGTTTTATTTGCAGATTACATCCACATTCTTCATTAAGACAGCTTTTTGCTTTTCCAAATTTTCAGGACTTGAAGCTTTCCATATGTCAGAGGCTGGAAGTTAAAGTGGCACTGCAAATGTGTTATAGTATAATGTCAGTTCAGTTTTAAAAGGCTTCTAGGATTTCTCAGCAAGTGCAGGCTGTGCCCGGGGAGGTCCTGGATTTGAACATGTGATCCATTTTAGTGCTTGCAATTTTCTATATATGAGCTGTATTTAGCCTGGGGATGCCCCCCCCCCCCCCCCCATACCACCCAAGATAGTTGATAGAAGGTGACTTCATCAGAAAGATCACCAATTCATTATATTTGATTGCCCCAAATATTTGCATGCAAAGAATTATGTACTTTGGGTACCTCAACCAATCAAGGTTAATAAATTGAAGGTTGGATCAATCTTCCTGTATACATTCAGGGAAATAAAATAATGAGCAAGGAGAAGATTAGCCTGATTTTCATACTGATTAATAACAGCAAATGTTTAAGGGAAAACTCCAGGCAAACAGCTAAATATGCGGCTGAAATTCACTCACGGTATACTGTTTAAAGTGATTGTAAAGGCTTTTTTATTTCTTTTAAAAAAAAAAAACATGTCATATTTACCTGCTCTGTGTATTGGTTTTGGACAAAGCAGCCCCAATTCTCCTCTTCTCAGATCCCCAGCCAGCTCTCCTGGCTCCTCCCCCCCATTGAGTGCCCCAATAGCAAGCCAAACAGAGCGTGTCTGAGCCCCCCCTCCCCGCTTAATCTTCATTGGCTGACAGCAGCATTGACAGCAGCGGAAGCCAATGTCTGAGCCTACAAGAAGGGAGAGAGCGGAGAGAGAAGCTGCTCTTGTGCACATCACTGGATCGAGATCTGGCTCGGGTAAGTATTTAGGGGGGGGGGGGGGCAGCTTTAGAACCACTTTAACCTGGCAAAGTATTATCAGCCAGCCTTGTGATTTGCACACATTTTACACACCGCAAAATCCGGCATGCGCAGCTCAGTATATATTCTAAGGGTTTGTGGTCACGTGTGTAGCACCCTCCTAGATAGGTCTAGAATTTGTTAGTTTTAGTGCTGGTTCACTGTGTTCAGTGGAGCTGTATTTTTGTTGTGTTAGGTAAATTAATTGTGCTCACTGTAATCAGTGCAGCTGCATGTGATTAGTTAGGTCTGCTCAGTGTTTCAGCTACTTTCCCACGAGCTGGAGGACTCTGGAACATAGGTGTGGAGAAATACAAATAGCAGCATGAATATTTATACAGCCCTGGTCAATCTCAGGGAGGATGGCCCTGAAGGCTGCTGGGAGTCTGTATACATGCTCTGAGACACAGAGCTTCTGGGTCTTTGCCTGCAGAAGGGAAGTCCACCCTGGAGGGCTTACTGCTCTCCAGGGCAGTGCTGACATGTGCTTGCTTTTTGTGAGGCTTCAGGTGGGTGACCTGAGGGCCGGAATGCTGAAGCTACAGAGAGGTGACTGTTTTCTGAAGATCTAGTCTGGTATCACAGGAGAAAGGTGTCGCATGGATGTTGGAAGAAGGCAACCAACTGTCCCTGGACATTTTGTGGGTACAGACTGCTGTGAGAGATCTTAGAGACTTTTGGGCTGCTGCCACCCATCTTGTGCTAGAGAGTCAGCTGTGTGTTTGACCAAAAGGAACATCTGCTGCTGGTGTCCTGAAGAAGTCAATCTAGTTCTTTGTGAAGGGACCCTTCTCTTGATGCTCTAAGGAAGAAGCTTTTACCCTTTTAGCTGTTTCTATTACAAAGCCAAGTACACAGTTTGCTATATGCAAGGACTTCTGCTTCAGCTTTACAGAACGGAGTTCACTGTCCTCAACCTGTACATATTTCTCATTTTTGGAGTATCCCGCTCAATTCCCTTAACCCTATCCAAGTTACTCCAAAAATAAAAACAACAAAAAGAACACCGCTAGACTGGTTATTGTTGCCTGTCTCAGCCAATGAGGAGGCAGAGACCACGAAGAGCCACTGCTCTCGTGCACATCGCTGGATCGAGATGGGGCTCAGGTAAGTACTAGGGGGGGCTGGGGTTGCTGCTGCACACAGAAGGTTTTTACCTTCATACATAGAACGCATGAAGGCAAAAAACCCCAGGCCTTTATAACCACTTTAGGTATTATTCTGCTTTAGCTGTAGATGTTAGTGCCAATACTACAGTAATATCTGGCTATTTTATACATTGGTATACTTCACCATTTGACTTTGACATTTCATAAGGAGAGATTCTCTATTTGTCTACTTTGCTTAGTTACCGCACTCCAGATGAATGGGATTAAAATTGAATCCATCAATGCAAATGCCTTTAAATCACTCATTTACATCGTTATGTTTTTAGCATCAGATAGTGGTGACAAGGCCATCTGCACTCCACTCCGCTGTCAAACAATGTTCTGCTCAAGAATGTAGAAAAACAATTACAGGTGGTTGAACATGTTGCTGCACTTGTGAGAGGTGAGAACTCACTAGGGGCCAATAAATAGTTCTCTATATTTTGGAAAAAAAACTCAGGTTTCACGCAAAGTAAGAGGAAACCTAATCCGACGTTATCAATAGTGACTGGATGTCAACTTGTGTCAGTGCCTGATTGATAATCTAAATCAATCATGGTGGCTAAAGCATGCCAACCCGCTTTGCTAAGCCAAGTGCGGCATTTCTTCTCATTGATGGTACCACTTCTGTTTTGGTAGAGTACTGAAGGTCGAGTGTAGATTACTGACAAGCTGAAGTGGGTTTTACTTATAGAAATTACTGAACCCGAAGGAGACACACAAACAGAAATGCGCAGCTCAGTGTACATTCTAAGGGCCTGGTTTCACGTGCGGCAGCCCTTGCCACTATGTCTTGCCAAAAGAGTTCCATGACGGATCAACTTTGGCAGTTGTTTCAGTAATCAAGTTGTCAGTCTAGACCTGCTGTTATCATACAGGGTTCTGTGGAACTCTAGGGTTCTTCCTGAGATTGCTAGGGGTTCCATGAGTAGTGAGCAGTGGTAGATTGACCTTTTACCTACAATTACCAACAGTATGCAATTCCATATCAGGGTGGGAATTTTCAGGCATTTTACATATACACGTATATAAGTTTCTAAAATGTATTTTATTACACATATAAAAATACAAAATTAAAAGCATGACCAGTGTAGTTCAGATGTACCCAACTTGCCTCTTACTGCTATACCACTTGTACTCCAACATCCCCATTTCTTACCCTTCTAAAATGATGGGACCACACCTTAATTTTGGAGTATAAATGGCTATAGCAGCCTATTTATTATTCACACCATATAAATAACTCCAATATCAAATATCTACCAAAATATCACATCTGTAACAACTTGTTTAACTCCAGTCTGTTGGTCTTTGACGGCACCCCCGAACTCCAAAAAAACTGCCTCCTCCTTTCTTTCTCCACAACTTTCTGTTCCTCAGCCCAGTCCCACCTCCTCCTTATATAGTACCACTCCCTCTTCGCTCTTCATATTAACCCATGCATTGTCTCCCCTAAACACACTGTCATGCCCGGCCCTGCACTACGTTTTCTTTCTGTCTTTTCCGTTCCGGGCCTCTCTAGACAGTAAATAAGGCTACAGTTGTGATCAAGACATATTGGATAGGATTCTCTTCCCTCCCAACGCCTTCAGAACAAGGTTAGTTCCTTCCTCAGGTAATAAGAATCTTCAAGAGACCCAAGAGATCACAAAACATATGCGATCAAGTTCATTGCTGTGTTAAAAAGCTGACCAGCAAACCCCCAGATAAGGTGCCTCTCTCAGCAGAACCCAAGGTGCCAACTCTTCTATATAAACATTACTTGTGATAATGCTTATTATCCTCAGGATGGTGATCGTCCCCCAGCTTCAAGCAATAGCCAGGTCAGTGAGAACCAGTGGATAATTGACACAGCGTGTTGCTATAGCGTGTTTTTTTTATAGCTTTTTATATCTAAATGAATTAGTTACAGAAGCTAGGCCTCCCTATTGATATGCAAATTGACCCATTGGACTAATTTGTGAAGCTCATGGCAGGAAATGATGTACAGAAAATGAGGGGAGGTAAGGGGAACAGGCCATGTGCCCAAGGAAACAGTTGTGCTGGAAAACAAAGGAGACAGTGGAGGAAGAAGTTGTGCTGGACTATGAGAAATAAGGAGCCATGAGAAGATTCTATCACCAGGAAACCCAAGTCAAGTAGCTGATTAGTATACTTAGAGTATCTCACAAAAGTGAGTACACCCCTCACATTTTTGTAAATATTTTATTATATCTTTTCATGTCACAACACTGAAAAAATTACACATTGCTACAATGTAAAGTAGTGAGTGTACAGCTTGTATAACAGTGTAAATTTGCTGTCCCCTCAAAATAACTCAACACACAGCCATTAATGTCTAATCTGCTGGCAACAAAAGTGAGTACACCCCTAAGTTGCTCTACATAAAGATGTTTTAGGCTATAAGAAGATTGCCAAGACCCTGAAACTGAGCTGCAGCACAGTGGCCAAGACCATACAGCGGTTTAACAGGACAGGATCCACTCAGAACAGGCCTCACCAAAGAAGTTGAGTGCACGTGCTCAGTGTCATATTCAGAGGTTGTCTTTGGGAAAAAGAAGTATGAGTGCTGCCAGCATTGCCGCAGAGGTTGAAGGGGTGGGGGGTCCGTGCTCAGACCATATGCTCAGACTATACACACACTGCATCAAATTGGTCTGCATGGCTGTCGTCCCAGAAGGAAGCCTCTTCTAAAGATGATGCACAAATAAGCCTGTGAACAGTTTGCTGAAGACAGGCAGACTAAGGACATGGATTACTGGAACCATGTCCGGTGATCTAATGAGACCAAGATAAACTTATTTGGTTCAGATGGTGCCAAGCGTGTGTGGCGGCAACCAGGTGAGGAGTACAAAGACAAGTGTGTCTTGCCTACAGTCAAGCATGGTATTGGGAGTGTCATGGTCTGGGGTTGCATGAGTGCTGCCGGCACTGGGGAGCTACAGTTCATTGAGGGAACCATGAATGCCAACATGTACTGTGACATACTGAATCAGAGCATGATCTCCCCCCTTCAGAGACTGGGCCGCAGGGCAGTATTCCAACATGATAACGACCCCAAACACACCTCCAAGACGACCACTGCCTTGCTAAAGAAGCTGAGGGTAAAGGTGATGGACTGGCCAAGCATGTCACCCGACCTAAACCCTATCAAGCATCTGTGGGGCATCCTCAAACGAAAGGTGGGGGAGCGCAAGGTCTCTAACATCCACCATCTCTGTGATGTCATCGTGGAGTGGAAGAGGACTCCAGTGGCTACCTGTGAATTACCGGTGAACTCCATGCCCAAGAGCGTTAAGGCAGTGCTGGAAAATAGAGGTGGCCACACAAAATATTGACACTTTGAGCCCAATTTGGACATTTTCACTTCACAGGGGTGTACTCACTTTTGTTGCCAGCGGTTTAGACATTAATGGCTGTGTGTTGAGTTATTTTGAGGGGACAGCAAATTTACACTGTTATACAAGCTGTACACTCACTAACTTACATTGTAGCAAAGTGTCATTTCTTCAGTGTTGTGACATGAAAAGATATAATAAATAAAGGAGTCTGTGAAGGGAACTCTGCTAGTAGACGGTCACTAATGGAGTCTTCATCAATACACACGGTGGATGATGGGGGAGTGCTGTCTCCATGTGTTCATCTCTCAGAGATGAACACATGGAGACAGGACTCCCCCATCATCCACCGTGTGTATTGATGAAGACTCCACTAGTGACCGTCTACTAGCAGAGTTCCCTTCACAGACTCCTTGGCAATCTTGAAGCTTGGCACCTTCCAGCAAGCTTCCAGCAAGCATTCCCAGGATCGGTAGATCCACAAGCCTGCATGACACCCCGCCGTATGGTGAGAGTGTCCATTCCCTCTGGTAAGTGCATTTACCCCCTATATTCATGTGTGGACTCCGAATACATGAAGATTACCCACTCGACCTAAGAATTTACATATGTTTTCTTCCCACTACAAACATCACATTGTCTTTACCAATAAGTTTATAATGCACTATGGACATTGTTCCTAACAACTGTAATTTGTGTCTTTACGCTATTTATTGTGATTTATAATCATTACTATGCACACGTTTGGTTACTACACACATCGTAAACATATTTAGGGTGGCCATTCACCCCTTCATTCACTTTTTTTCCCAATTCACTTAGCGCTGCATTTATTATTTTTTGTTTATATTTCTGCACAGTTACTACACTGGTGATGCTGGCTGCTATTATACTTCGCACATAACCTTTTTTCTAGTAGCGCAACAATATCTATTACTCCCACATGACTATATTATTGAAGTAAATAGTCATTCAAGTTATTGTGTAAAGATTATTAACTCCTTTAGTAAAAAAGCCCAACAGTTCTTAAATAAAACTCTCTACAGAAGCCTTCTGAAGGAGAGGAGAGAGGGTTAGGAGTCACGACTTATTTACTTGTGCGTTAAAGCCGAACTCTGGGCTCCCCCCAAAGTGAATATACCCTAAAAACATGAAATGTTAAGTAATGGAATGAGAATAAATACTGCAGGACACTCAAAGTAAAAAATTGTTTAAAGTTTCCATGAGAATTTAACAATTACTCAATGGGGGGAATTTTATTGCAGTACAGACGGTGCATGTCTCTGCTGCAGTAAAAGCCTGCCTGCTTGCTGTTTCTTTCAGCAGTACTTCAGTTCCGCTTTAAGATTTATATGGACAACAAGCTGTCAAGGAAAGACTATAATACAGGTGAATAGAAGCCTATGTACTCCCTGGCTGAAAATGAGAATACAAACCTTTAATATACAATCATTTCCATTTACCTGACTGATAAAAAATATATATTTTTTAAATGTTCCTCCTTTTTTCGGTCCTTTTTTAGTCCTGACCAGGAGTACAGTCCCATAACCCTCTTTACATGACAGCAAGAGGATTAAATGACTTTGGGTGTCACTCAACCATTGCAGAAGATCGGTGCTGGATCTCAGGGCTGATGAGTCTGTGGAAGACAATGCCAGAGAGAAGGTGAGTATCTCAGTTGGAGCTACACTTTGTTCAAAAGCTGGGGGAACAGAGCCCAGAGTTGGGCTTTAAATTTCGGTTTGAGCAACTAAGCTCTGTAAATAACAAGCTTTTTTAAAGTTAAGGTGACAAGGATAGCCTGGAAAGCATGTGATTAAAAGTCTAATACAACATACAAAATATTCATATAAATATTTATTATTTTACTAATAAAAAATTGTTTTTTTTTTAATTAATTTTTTTTAGTCCTGATCATAATAAAAAAAAAAAAAAAGAACACCTATACAAAACCACTATATATTCCCTTGAAAGACTGGCATATATACTGTTGCTAGTGGCATCTAGAACTGATTTCTGCTGGCAGAAAACAGAAAGTATAAAACGGAACCCATAACATTGCCAGCATATACCTGGAAATCTTTTTAATGAGTGCCTGCTGGAGACCAGGATTGTTTTTTCCACTTCCCAAAAAGGTGTTTAATTTGGCATTCAAAATCATAAATATTACTGGAAAACTACCCATGACAAAAGCAGCTAACCTTGCTAAGTGGCACTGCAGGCTGAATATATAATACATATTATAATCTATAGTATAACCAACCGCTAGCCCTTCCTAGACCAAGTGCTTAAAGTGGTGTTCCGGCCGAAATTATACTTTTTAAATAAAAATACCCCTATAATACACAAGCTTAATGTATTCTAGTAAAGTTAGTCTGTAAACTAAGGTCTGTTTTGTTCGTTTATAGCAGTAGTTTGTTATTTTATAAACTTACAGCAGGCCGTGGCCATCTTAAGTGTGGGCATCTGAAGCCAGACTGTATTTCTTCCTGGATATCATCCTTGCAGATCTCGCACATGCTCAGTGCAGCACAAGCAGTGTAATAGGTTTCAGGTCAGGTTTCCATAGCAATGGCGGTGTCAGAGGAAGTTGCCGCCCCTTCCCAGAAGGCATTGCAAACAGGAAATGATGCGACGGGCCGTGGCCAGGGAGCAGGAAGTGAAAAATGAATACAGCAGATATACAGTAGGTGCTGAGAAAAAAAATAAAAAAATATCCAATTCGTTTACAGTGCACAGTTTAGTGAGGGATGCTGAAGAGTTGTAAAAGTGGGTGGAACTCCACTTTAAGGAGAAAGTGAAATAAAAATGATATAAACCAATGCGGGATAGGAGCAGTACAATGCACCTCCTTCACGCTATTGTATGATTGCCACTTTAAGGAAAAAGCTGCTACCGTTCACCTATCAATAGATAGGAATAAACTACAAGAAACAACACACATCAAAAAGGCAACGCTAATATGGAACAACATTAGAGAAAATGTTATATGGCATAACCAGGAAATGCAGTGAAATCAGCAATGGTGTTTAAACAGGTAGGTGATCAGTCCCATAGTCAGGCAGTGAATGAGTTGTATCTTGTGAATCCTATGCAGGAAATCATACAGTCCAATATCCACAACGATCTACCACCAACATCTCCACTCGTGAGAGACTACAGGGGGTGGGGATGAGCCTCCCCTGTTGTGAATGTTCTTACTAGACTATACTGGATAGCTAGCCTTAAATAATAACCACGGGTGTCTCCTTATAGTTGAATATCTTCACTGACACTCTCCTGCACAGGGATTGGATTTCATCCTGATGCTCTCATATCATATCAAAGCAAAAGAGAATAGAATCCATAGCGTAACTCCGTTTTAAAGTTACTTTAATCCAAAGAATCAAGCCCCCCGTTTAAGAAATGCACTTACAAAATAGCTAAATCAGTTAAGCAGTAAACATCCGTACACGTCCGAATGGGAACTATGACCAGGCGGCGTCTCCTACCTCGCTCTATGCTTCGCCGTTCGCGAGTACCTGATCCGATCGGCGTGATGACGTTCACTGTTGGCAGTGGCTAGGCCCAACTCTGACGCGTTTCGTCATCAACGACATCATCTGAGGGTCAGCGACGAAGCATAGAGCGAGGTAGGAGACTCATTTACTGCCTGACTATGGGACTGATCACTTACCTGCTTAAACACCATTGCTGATTTCACTGCATTTCCTGGTTATGCCATATAACATTTTCTCTAATGTTGTTCGATATTAGCGCTGCCTTTTTGATGTGTGTTGTTTCTTGTATATTATAATCTATATACGGTTTGGTAACCATTTTACTAACTAATGGACTTGTAACTTTGGCCAGCAATTCTTGTGATAGACAGCTCTGCTACTCAGTACTCAATTTTGGTTTATTGTCTCCAGGGTCAACTCCCGGCTCAATGTGAAATGTGAGGAGGGAATAATTAATTGTTCACGGTAATGGTTGAAGGTGGAGATACGACATAGGAAGCTGGGAGGGAAAGACTGAGAGAGGGAAAGGAGAAATAAGGGAAGGGAAATGAAATAGAAATAAAGGTTAGAGAACTGGGACCAAAAGCAAGAAGTAGAGGAAAGAGGAAGTATAAGTAGTGTAGCAGAGCGTCCCAGAGAGAGCCAGGAAAAGTCCTGTTCGGGGTTTATACATCTCCCAGGCTCCTCTCATACACGTTCAGGGATCTCTGATCCATGGTCCGGTTCAGGTCTTGGTCCTCTCCCCCAGGCTAATTTAAGCTCACCTGAGCAGACAGCCTTGCTCTTGGCCTGGGATACTCAGAGAACTTCTGTGTAAGAGTGCAAAAAGGTATGTGGAAACTGACAAGCTGTAGGCTTGCTCAGCTTAGTAGTTAGGATCTGTAAATATTGTTTAGTTAGTGCCGAGACACGGCTAGGTTTTGTTTTGGCTATTTTTTTGTTCCTATTTGTTTCTTTTGGAACACTGTACAGCACCTGTAAATAGACTTGTATATATCACAAATAAACACCGCACTGTTTGTCACTATTCCACTGGACTTGGTATCTGTGCCTGAAAGACTGCTCATCCCAGGGAGCTTTGTACCTTCTACCTGTCCCCCAGGTTACATATGGTGGAGACTGCGACCAGCTGTAGTAAGTTACTACTTAAAAGGCCAGTACCTAGAGTGACTAAACATGGAGGAAATCCTAAAACAATTGGTGATAACCAATGCTGCACAGCAACAATCCAATGCTGCACAGCAACAAGCAAACGCTGCACTGCATCAAGCAAACGCTACACAGCAGCAAACAAACGCTATCGCACAGGAGCAAACCAAGGCGCTGTGCCAACAGATTGGTGCTGTACAGGAGCTATCGCAGAGGCTGTTTGAACAGCTAGCCACTGATGCAAAAGAGGATAGGAAAACCCTGGCTGCGGTTGTAGAGACGCTTGCACAGTGGTCACCTGCTAAAGTTAATGTTGTTGGAGACAAGCCCTCAGCCATCCATGTGGGTCGTTTTCTTTCCAAGATGACTGCAGATGATGATCCAGAGGCCTTTCTCTTAACCTTTGAACGGACCGCTGAGAGGGAAGGTTGGCCCAAAACCCAGTGGGCAGGACTGGTCGCCCCCTTGCTGTCTGGAGAATCGCAGAAGGCCTACTATGATTTGGAGTCAGCAGAAGTAGGAGACTATGAAAAGGTCAAGCGGGAAATCCTGGCACGACTTGGTGTCACCTTGGCAGTTCGAGCACAGCGGGTCCACAGCTGGTTCTTCCAAGACGAGAGGCCCCCAAGATCGCAGATGTTCGACCTAATTCACTTGGTGAGGAAATGGCTACAGCCGGAGTCCCTGTCTGGGCCACAAATAGTGGAGCGTGTGGTCATGGACCAGTTCCTGAGGTCACTACCAGTTCCCCTGCAGAAGTGGGTGAGTCAAGGAGACCCCAACTCGGCGGACAACCTCGTGGAACTTGTTGAAAGGTACTTTGCTGCAGAGAACCTGGTCACCACCCCTACAGCCGCACGGACTTTCCGCCCAAAGCCACGGTCTCCCCAGGCAACCGGTAAGACTGTTCCAGGGGAAGTGGGTGGTAAGCATGGCAAGGAAATAGGGGGGAGGATTTTTGGTGCCAGGACTGAAGTTTGGCGTCCCAAACAAGGGAAGCTACTGCCTGTCAGCAAACCCAACTGGGGAAACATCAGGTGTTTTCGTTGCCAAGAACTGGGACATGTTGCAGCAAACTGTCCATTGACAGATGAACCAATGCAGTGTGATGTATCTATTAGAAGGCAGTCTATGTTTGCTGCTGTTTCATGCGCTGCAGCACCAAGTATGGGAAAACACATGTGCCAAATGACTGTTAATAATAAGCCTATTACGGCCTTGCTGGACTCTGGAAGTCTAGTGACTTTGGTTACAGCTGAGATGGTTGAAACTGTGAATTTGCATGCTAAAAAAGTTGCTGTGATCTGTGTACATGGGGATACCCGCGAGTATCCTATAGCCACTGTTCAGTTTAAAACTGGCTTAGGTACGGTGACCCATCCGGTCGGACTTGTGCCCCACTTGGTGCACGAGGCCATCATTGGTAGGGACTTCCCTAAGTTTTGGAAACTGTGGGATCGTCCCGACCCGGTCGCAGTAGCTGACTCAGTGACAGAGCCAGAACTCCTGGCCGCTACTGACAATATGGGTTCAGGGGACTCTTCTCAGGGCTCCCCAGGTTTTCCTTTCTCAGTTATGGCAGGAGAGCTGGAGGAGCCTGAGGAGGTCCCCACAACCAGTGGAGCTGGACAGCCATCTGCTGAATCTGAGCCTACGTTGGAGTTTGCTGACCTTAATGTACACAAGGAAAATTTTGGTACCGAGCAGAGAAAAGACCCAACCCTTGCCAGGGCCTGGGAAAATGTAATGGTGATTAATGATGTACCTGTCGAATCAGGGGACAGGCTCTGTTTTCCTTATTTTAGGAGTAATGAGGATTTACTGTATCGTGTATGTAAAAAAAATGATGAAGTGGTTGAACAGTTGGTGGTCCCTAAGCCATACAGACGGGTGGTGTTGGAACTTGCCCATGGGCACTTGCTAGGAGGTCATTTAGGGGTTGAGAAAACTACTGAAAGGGTGTTGCGCAGGTTTTATTGGCCCGGAATACAGAAGGATATTGAGAATTATTGTCAATCCTGTCCTGTGTGTCAGATGTCAGCCCCACTACAACACTTTCGAAGTCCTTTAGTGCCCTTGCCCATTATTGAAGTGCCCTTTGAGAGGATTGCCATGGACCTTGTGGGTCCACTCCCCAAGTCTGCCCGAGGTCATCAGCATATCCTCGTAATCATGGATTATGCTACCCGTTACCCAGAGGCAATTCCCTTACGCACCGCGTCTGCTAAAAACATTGCCAAAGAGCTGTTTATGGTGTTCAGTCGTGTTGGAATCCCTAAAGAAGTCCTTACAGACCAGGGCACCCCATTTATGTCACGAATAACTAGAGAGCTGTGCAAGTTATTTAAGGTGACGCAATTGCGAACCTCGGTGTACCATCCTCAAACGGATGGCTTGGTGGAACGCTTCAATAAAACATTAAAGAGCATGTTAAAAAAGGTTGTTGACAAGGATGGGAAAAACTGGGACTTCCTGATACCATACTTGATGTTTGCCATCAGGGAGGTTCCCCAGTCCTCCACGGGGTACTCTCCATTTGAGTTGCTTTATGGGAGACACCCTCGGGGACTCTTAGACATAGCCAAAGAAACTTGGGAGGGGGAGCAGACACCCCATAAAAGTGTCATTGAGCATATCGCTCAAATGCAGGACAGGATTGCAGCAATTATGCCGATGGTAAAAGAACACTTACTGCAGGCCCAAGCAGCCCAACAGAGGATATACAACAGGGGGGCCCAACTCCGTGTTTTCTCACCTGGTGATAGGGTCCTGGTGTTAGTTCCCACTGTTGAGAGCAAGTTCCTGGCTAAGTGGCAGGGTCCCTTTGAAGTAATTGAAAGAGTTGGGGAGGTCAATTACAAAATATATCAACCAGGAAAAAGGAAGCCCGAACAGATTTACCACATAAACCTGTTAAAGCCCTGGAAGGATAGACTGGCGTTAACTGCGAGGTCCCTCCCGGTAACGCCTAAGGGTAATGAGTCCCCTCTGATCCCTGAGGTCACGATTCCAGACACCCTGTCATATTCCCAAAAGCAGGAAACTAGAGAATTCCTCATAAGAAATAGAGAGAAATTTTCAGAGTTACCTGGCACGACTTCAGCAGTTCAGCATGATATTGTTACTGAACCTGGGGTCCGTGTCAAGCTCAAACCATACCGAATTCCTGAAGCGAGGAGAAAGGACATCAGCGAGGAAGTTAAAAGAATGTTGGAGCTAGATGTCATTGAGGAATCCAATAGTGACTGGTCTAGCCCCATCGTGTTAGTCCCAAAACCGGATGGCACTTGGAGGTTCTGTAATGACTTCAGGAAGCTCAATGCAGTGACAAAGTTTGACACGTACCCAATGCCCAGAGTGGACGAACTTATAGACCGACTTGGCAAGGCTCGCTATCTGACCACTTTGGACTTGACAAAAGGTTATTGGCAAATACCCCTGACTGGTAGCGCCAAAGAGAAGACTGCATTTGTGACCCCGGAGGGTTCCTTTCAATATAAAAAAATGCCTTTTGGGTTGCAAAATGCCCCCGCAACATTTCAGAGGGCCATGGACAGGACTCTAAGACCCCACCGACAATATGCAGCAGCATATTTAGATGACATAGTGGTACATAGCACTGACTGGGAGTCTCACTTGCCCCGTGTCCAGGCTGTCCTTGATTCCCTCTTCAAAGAAGGTTTTACAGCAAATCCAAAGAAATGTGCCATTGGTCTAGAGGAAGCCAAGTATTTGGGCTACACTATTGGGCGTGGTGTTATAAAACCTCAAGTGAATAAAATAGAAGCCATCCAGGAATGGCCACGTCCTGCAAACAAGAAGCAGGTCAGGGCCTTTCTTGGCATTGCGGGGTATTATAGAAGATTTATCCCAAATTTTGCAACTATAGCTGCCCCACTGACAGACCTTACGAAAGGGAAAGACTCTGTAATGGTGAAATGGTCCTCAGTAGCAGAGGAATCTTTCCAAGTCCTGAAGAAGGCTCTTTGTGCACAACCAGTACTGTACTCCCCCGATTTCTCCAAGGATTTTTTGGTTCAGACGGATGCGTCTGATGTTGGTATCGGGGCAGTACTATCACAGGTACACAATGGGGAAGAACACCCTGTGGTGTACCTAAGCAGAAAGCTCAATGACCATGAGCAAAGGTATGCAGTCATTGAAAAGGAGTGTTTAGCCATAAAGTGGGCCGTGGACGCACTCAGGTACTATTTGTTAGGACGCCAGTTTGAGTTAATAACTGACCATGCTCCTCTGAAATGGATGGCCCAAAAGAAGGAGACTAATAGACGGGTGAACCGGTGGTTTTTGGCTCTACAGGATTACTCATTCACTGTAAAACACAGGCCAGGTGTTGAGATGGGGAATGTAGATGCCCTGTCCCGTGTTCACTCCTGTTGGGCTACAGGTGTTCCAACCCTGGGGTTGAAACAAGGGGGGGGATATGTAGCAGAGCGTCCCAGAGAGAGCCAGGAAAAGTCCTGTTCGGGGTTTATACATCTCCCAGGCTCCTCTCATACACGTTCAGGGATCTCTGATCCATGGTCCGGTTCAGGTCTTGGTCCTCTCCCCCAGGCTAATTTAAGCTCACCTGAGCAGACAGCCTTGCTCTTGGCCTGGGATACTCAGAGAACTTCTGTGTAAGAGTGCAAAAAGGTATGTGGAAACTGACAAGCTGTAGGCTTGCTCAGCTTAGTAGTTAGGATCTGTAAATATTGTTTAGTTAGTGCCGAGACACGGCTAGGTTTTGTTTTGGCTATTTTTTTGTTCCTATTTGTTTCTTTTGGAACACTGTACAGCACCTGTAAATAGACTTGTATATATCACAAATAAACACCGCACTGTTTGTCACTATTCCTTTGGACTTGGTATCTGTGCCTGAGAGACTGCTCATCCCAGGGAGCTTTGTACCTTCTACCTGTCCCCCAGGTTACAGTAGATAAGAGAAGTCATAGATGTTTAATGTTAGTGGGATCAATGGTATCTCTCTCCACACCTCTAGGCTCCGCAGTATCATCTGACACCCGAACTAGTCCAGATTACACATGGATCATCTCTTCTGGTCACCAACCATATATATTCAAAGAGAATAATAAAGGCAAATATGGAATCCCGCACCAGCCAATCAAGATGTCCCGTTGTGTTTCATCTGGCTAGAGCAGCCTTTTTCAACCAGGGTGCCTTGATATCTCTTCAGGGGTGCATGGCAGAATGCCTAAAAATTGACATACAATTGTATGCAAGGCAGTGGGTGGATGAAGCCTGCCTTTTAGTTACACAAAGCCACAGGTTTTCATTGTGCAAACCTTCTAGCTGCCGACCGCCTAATGACCAATGACATCATCACTTGATAAGGAGGATATCAGTCACCTGCATAGCATCCTTGTTTGGCCCTCTCCTGCCTCTCTCCATCACCATTGCGGTCACATTAGCTGAGTGATGGAGAAAAACTGAGGAAGAGGAGAAACATTGGAATACTAGTTGGTACCAGTTTGCACCTCTGACGTTGGGTCTCCTACGTGTGTGGATGTTGCTGCGTTATGCAAAACTATTAGAACAATTTTTACATTTAAGATTGTCCATGATTTTAAAGGGTGCCTTGACTGAAAAAAGGTTGAGAAGCACTGGGCTAGAGATCAGCGTTGCCAGCCTACCAGACTGAAATTTACTGACATGACACCCACAATTTACTGGGAAAGCCAAGTTTTTACTGGCATTTCCAAAAGTGACAAAATTACAGTTTTAAGTGCAAATTTCAGTATTTAGGCTACAAACAAGTACAATATGTAATTAACAATGCACATTAAGGTCGATATTAAGGCAGAAAACATATTCCTTATTTTATTTTCAATATAGTAAGTAAGTAGCTCAGGGACAGGACTCAGGAGGGCAAGAAATTAGAATGTGCGGCACACACACATAAAGTTGACTCTCACAGTGACACTGACAGCAGTGTGCAGCAGCACAGATGATGATGATGACATCTCACCGACACGACCAATCCCCTCCTGAGTCACAGGGACAGACTCTCTCCATGCCAGGTGGTCCCTTCAGTCCACTCCAGTCCAAACAGCACTAACAGTCCCCCTCCCAGCTTGCCTTGCTCCCCTCCCACAGAGCTGCACAGGGGGCTCCAACCACTCCGCTCCCTTGCACCATGACATCACACGATACGCCTACGCCAGACCCGCCCGCCCACCCTCCAGCGCAATTCGGAGCCAAGTGTCACAGCCATATTTTTTACTGGCAACCTTTTCCTATCACTGGCCTTTATTGGCAGGAGAAAAGTCCTTGTTTTCTACTAGCTGTCAGTAAAAATACTGACGGTTGGCAACACTCCTAGTGGTACCTATACATTCAATTGTTTTAAAAGAATTGTGATGGTTTTATACCAAAACTAGACAATATATGTCACATAAACAGTTTCTACAGACAACTTTGTTATAGCAGCATTAGAAAAAAAGTAATAATTAGGGCTAGAAGCCTTTTTCATACAAATTGTCAAAAGCACTTCTGTAGGGGATTGTTAGAAGATGTAAATAAATGGACAAACAATGCTGAAGCATACACAAGCCCTATATAACATTTACCTATTTATTAAAGGGTTTGTTCAAACAATCCTCATAGAAGTTGTAGGGCTCGCTGGTTTACCTGTTGACTTCCCATATCTCTTTGGAATCCCAGAAGTAAGTTTTCCCTGGTGGCCTTCAGCATTTTTTGTTCAATAACATGACACATGGGGTTGTTTTCCTCCTCTTCTCTCCTTGGAGATGGGCTTGTCCTAAATACTTGATGCTCTGAACTGACAAGAAATACTGTAGGTTGAATGAAGCTAAGTATCTTTAGCCTGGAAGAGGAGCAAAGCAGGGCCTTTGTCTGTAGGGGACATCCTTGAAGAGGAGATTAGTATTGCATTAAAAATGGTATTAAAGGGGCTGGGCGTTTTTTTTTTTTTTCTATGAGTTTTGTACATCAGGTGTGCCCAAAAAAAACTTCACCGAAGAACATAGAATGTGTGTAGTATGCCCTGCTGCTAATTTTACTGGTAATTTCCGGTTGTGTAAATACAGCAGCCAGCTGTAGCCACTGCGTTAAAAAACAGACTTTTCTGATCAATGTTTGTAAACCCTGTTAAGTGGCAAATTCAGAGTAACATTATTGTTACTTTGTATTTATTCTTTTTTTGCATTATTTTTATTTTGTTTTAAACTTACAAATAGAAAACTTTCTTTTAAAAATGATCTGTCCCTATGTAACCTCTTATTAACTCTAATCAGCCACATTTAACTCCCTCCACCCCTTCTCCCCTTAGTTATTATCTTTTAGCAATATTTTTTCTTTTTTTACCATTAACATTTGAGCTTTTACAGTGTTTTTCTAGGGTTTATTCATTCATTTTATGTTAGTGTTTCATTAATAAAATGAACAAATAATAATAAAAAAAAAAAAATGCATTCATTTAATTTGTAACTATTATTATTATTGTTATACAGGATTTATATAGCGCCATCAGTTTACGCAGCGCTTTACAATATAAAATATCTTTGCAATGCTTCATACTAGAAATGTACTTTTAGTGCCAAATAAAAAGGCCTTTAACAGAAATGTGAAACTTGCTCTTGTCCATGAGGGGTAAACAGTTGCAAGAGCTGATGGGATTAAATATTTCCTCGGCGTTACTCGGGAGCCGATGCGCGTGCCCGGCGGCCGCGATTGCCGGTAACAGAGCAGGGACATGGATCTGTGTATGTAAACACACAGATCCACGTCCTGTCAGGGGAGAGGAGACCAATCATGTGTTCCCAGTATAGAGGAACACCGATCAGTCTCCACCCCTTGTGAGTCCCCTCCCCCTACAGTTAGAATCACTCCCTAGGTAACACAGTTAACCCTTTGATCGCCCCCTAGTGTTAACTCCTTCCCTGCCAGTGACATTTATACAGTAATCAGTGCATTTTTATAGCACTGATCGCTGTATAAATGTGAATAGTCTCAAAATAGTGTCAAAAGTGTCCAATATGTCCGCCGCAATGTCACAGTTATGATAAAAATCGCAGAACGCCGCCATTACTAGTAGAAAAATAAAAATAAAATAAAAATGCCATAAATCTATCCCCTATTTTGTAGACGCTATAACTTTTGCACAAACCAATCAATATACGCTTATTGCGATTTTTTTTACCAAAAATATGTAGAAGAATACATATCGGCCTAAACTGAGGAAAAAAATTGTTTTTTGTTTTTTTTAAATTGGGATATTTTTATAGCAAAAAGTAAAAAATATTGTGTTTTTTTCAAACTTGTTACTCTTCTTTTGTTTATAGCGCAAGAAATAAAACCCACAGAGGTGATCAAATAGCACCAAAAGAAAGCTCTATTTGTTGGGAAAACAATGATAAAAATTTTCTATGGGTACAGTGTTGTATGGTTGTGCAATTGTCATTCAAAGTGTGACAGCGCTGAAAACTGAAAATTGGCCTGGGCAGGAAGGGGGTGAAAATGCCCGGTATTGAAGTGGTTAAAACACCCTGCAAAAGGAACCAGGTATGTTGATCTTCTCTTCCTCCTCCCTTCTACCCTGTTTTATGATTTTTTTTCGAATATTTACCTTCTTCTGGTTAATTAGAGCACATGTGAATACAGCCCACCAGGCCATTTCATGCGGCCTTCACACCTCTCCTGCAGCTGCGACACCCCCTTGTCTCCGCCCCACCTTATCTCAGTAGTCGACAGTAGAGAGAGGATTACAGAACTCTGCCTGATCCTGTGCTTCTCTGTACAGCCACTGAGAGGCTCATCTCTGCCCTCCCCTGCCTCAGCAGTCAACAGCAGAGATGGGGACAGAACTCCTCCTACATATCCTGCCCCTCCCTGTGCAGCCGCAGCACACCCTCATCTCTGCCTCCCCTGGTCTCAGCATTTAGCAGGCTCCGGCAGCTGACTCCAGCCCTCCTCCAGACCCTGCACTTTCTGTTTCCCAGCTATGCCCCCAGCTTCTTCCCAACATCTGATGTAAGGGGGGTGGGGTGCTTTGGACATCTAGCCTTACAGATACAAGTGGCCGTTTGAGGGCAACCCTACTGCTGATGTGGCCTGCAAATAAATTAAGTTTGACACCCCTGAATTAGAGTAACATTCATGCTTACAGGGAAGGTTAGAACTTGGCTGGTGTTTTCTTAATAATTAGCTGATGGTTTCTTAATAATTACTTATTATTTTTTTACTTCAGACTTTTTGTAAGTGGGAGGCAACAAGAAGCCTGCAGCAGGTTTTTTTTTTTATAATAGCTATTGTGCATAATAAGTAGGGGTTCCCACAGTTCCAGAATATTGCCCAGAGGAGCCTGGATGAACATCTCAAGTACCAGGCAGTGTCCTCCTTGTAAGTATACTGCAAGACTTAAAGTGGACCCTCACTCCCAAAAGGAAGCTTGTTTCCTTCCCACCGGATCCTTCAATTAAAAAGATGTTTTGTTTTCTGTGCTTGTTCACATTTCTTTAAATGTTTCCTCTGGCACTGCCCCAGACGCTTTTCTCCCCTAGGCAGGAACAACATGTCCTTGGTCCTGCAGCTTCCTGGGATACCACATCACATCTCTTAGGAGGCTGTAGAACCAGGGTTGCAGAACACCTGGTGGGCAGGCCTAGCAGCTAGCGCTCATCATCGGGGTCTGACTGCCTTAACCCAGAAAAGGAAGGCAGCCCCCGTTACTGAAAAGTACTAAGCTGGCAGCGCGGTACCCATGCTATGTCACCTGAACAGCAGATCACAGCAGGACATGCTGGGTTCCCTAAAAAAAGTGGGAAAAACATAGGTGGCTGAAGTCCTCTTTATTTTTCAATTTTAACACAAAGGCCCTTTAAAAAACTTAAAAGCAAACAAAAAGTGATGAATATGATGAATATAGTACCAGTAACACATTTCACTTACAGAAGCATTGTGTTTCCAACAGTGACGTTACCTTCTTGATTTCCAGTGGTCTACCTCTAGGTCATTTTTTTGGTAAGGAAATCTTGAAATGATATTACTGCACTGCTTTCTCTTCCAAGAATTTTATAGGGACAATTTGGCACGAGTTCTCCATGATTGTTCTCTTCTCTTCAATGACCCGAACACTTACATCATTTTCAGCAGGGATTGTCAAGTAAATAGTTGATGTAATACGCAGCCCTTTGTCTTTTTATTCTAGCCTTCCTTTTCTTTAAATGTGATAATTGTAAACACTGAAAGGGCAACCTGCAATTATATTACATGACCAAAGTAGGAGGGCATCCCTCCGAAATATTGAGTTCAGGTGTTTCCAGTAAAGAATAATGTTAATGCTACAGCATACAAAGACATTTTAGATAATTGTGTACTCCCAGCTTTGTGCTAACAGTTTGATGAAGGCCCTTTTCAGTATGACTGTACCCCTGTGCACAAAGTCAGTTCTATAAAGACATGGTTTTAAGGACATGTTTAGCACCCTTCTAGATATGTGCTACTAGATTAGGTAGGACAGTGTTTCTCAACTCCAGTCCTCAAGGCGCCCCAACAGGTCATGTTTTCAAGATTTCCCTCAGATGAAACGGCTGTGGTAATTACTAAGGCAGTCAAACTGATCAAATCACCTGTGCAAAATAATGGAGAGCCTGAAAACAAGACCTGTTGGGGCGCCTTGAGGACTGGAGTTGAGAAACACTGAGGTAGGATGTAGGTAAATTCATTTTATTTTGGGCTCTGCTGTAGTCAGTGAAGCTGGGTTTGATTGATTTGGTCTGTTCTGGGTTCTGCAGCTGCAGGTTTGTCTGTCTCCCCCTGTCTTTCCAGAATGAGCTGGAACATAGTGAGTGGAGAGGGAACCTGAGCCAATCCCTGGTCAGCAGAGTGACCAGCAGGGGGCTGAGAGGGGTATATAAGGTCTGGAGCCTGGAGCAGCCTTGCCTGCTGGGGAGTAACCCAGCCTGGAAGTGAAGCTAAACCTTCCAAGGACTTAGAGAAGCTGCAGGAAAATTCAAAATGGTTTCTTGATCAGGGAAGAGAAAAAGCATCTACAAGCCGCAGAAACAGTTGGAGCAAAGTCTAGGAAGTATCTGCCTAGGAAGCTCATGGCACAGTGTTGATGCTGGATATTGGAAGGAGGCGTCCATGTATCCAGTGCCACAGTGAGTGGAGGCCTGAAAGGAATCCCGGGGTAGACTGTTGCTGTTGTGCTCTTCTTGTTGGAGAGACTGTTCCAGGTCCTGCTAGCCAGGGCTGTTTCCACTGTGAGATCCCCCCTGTGCTGAATTGTTCACATTTTCTACATTGAAAGACTTTTCTGCAGAAGTTAACTGTTTGCAAGATAGTGGACTCAACCAAGTTTTCACTAGTTGTGGGTATCCCAAGGCTTACCCTAATCCCTATCCCAGTTTTACAAACAATAAAAACCACAAAAAGACACAATCTGCCTGCTCACTGTGTGAAAGAGGAATACTGTGTACCTGGCTGAAAATACTGTGTGACCGGCTGCTTTGAACAAATTTGGGATCAGAAACCTGGGTTAATCAGCGTGACCAGTCCGAGGTCTGCGCTACACGTGGTTTAATGAGTTTGGTGTCGAGGAACTGGAGTGGCCTGCACAAAGCCACGATGTCAACCCCTTTGGAAGGAATTCTGTTTGCAAGTCAGGTCTTTTCATCCAACATCAGTACCTGACCTCATAAATGCTCTTTTGGGTCAATGGGCACAAATTCCCACAGACAAACTCCAAAATCTTGTGGAAAGTCTTCGCAGAAGGGGACAATACTGTTACAGGGGGTGGGAAAACTCCATATTAATGTCCATGATTTTGAAATGGGATGTCCATCAAGTTCATAGATGGGTAGAGGTTGATGTCCAAATTTTTTGGCCAAATAGTTTATTTAGGAAATGCACTAGATTTTTTGTGACTTGCTGTTTTTTGCTTGTTACAAAAAAAAAAAAGAAAGTTCACTAAGGTATAATTGTATCTAAAAATATCAGCATAACACAGCACTATAATTATTGTAGACAACCTACATCTTGTTCTTTCAGAAAAAAAAAAAAATGTTTTTCGAAAACAAAAAAGGAAGAGCATGGAAAAGTTAGAATTTTTATTTTTAGCACTTGTTCGCACAAGCGGCCTGGACTGCCCACCTGCACAGCCGCTCAGGGCTGTACACATGCAAAAATTAGACAACATGTCGCATTTGACATGCATTACCGCCCCCATACCCAACCCATGCAAGTCGATGGGGCCTTGCTGCAACTGCATGCAAGGCGCACAGCTTGCTTTTTCAGAAGAGTGGCAAGGGCTGCCACACATTTAAACTAGCCGTTAGTTGGTGTTGTTGGATGGTTGGAATTCTTAAACTGACCATCATATTTATTGGCCAACTGGAAAGTGCAGGAGGTGGGCCATGATTTGATCATGCAAGCTCTGGGTACAGTTTGTTTTTATTGATCGACCAAGATTTTGCAACTTGCCCATGTCCATGCTGGGCAGAATGGCTTTTTTTGCTTGAGCGCTGGCCAAGGTGACACAAGAAAAGGAAATGATAGGATATTTTTCTAAAGAAGGACTAAGACAGCAATACACAAAAAAGTAATACATACAGGATAAAAACTGGATATAATCTTCATGGGAATTAATCTTATTTTCTTTTCTTTGCAAGGTGTTACACTCTTGCATGATGTAAACATTCATTCAGCCAAAAACTTGCATTGTACAGTAAAAAAAGGTGTACTGAGTTATGAACAGAAGACGTCACACTGATTCCCAAATTCATTTATCCGATTATTATTGTAATATGTCTGAAGAATGCGTATGAACACTGTTTTTATGTAAGGTGTCTTAAATCTGCTGCCAGTCCTGATATGAAACAAACCCTTCTGCCTAATAAAGTGTCAAATATAAAACCCGTTTATAACATTTGGCATCGACAGAGGAAAAATTGTGTATTGAGCATACCTAATGTAACATTTTGTATGCATTGTCTTATTTCTCTGCAATTTCCATCATGTATTAAATCCAGGTGAATACCTCTAGGGTCTAACACACAGCCACACATTTATTTTAAGATGGCTACTACAGCTAGCACCTATGTCTGCTAGAAATGACACCATTGGGGTTACTTACTTTGGCTTCATTTAATAAAATAAAAATAAATAAATAAATAAATAAATATATATATATATATATATATATATATATATATATATATATACATACACAACGGTGCTTTTGACATGAAATTTTCACCACATGTCGGTAACAACCCATGCAATCCATACATATAAAACAAATAAGTTCAGAAAGTAAGTTATGTATAATAAAATGGAATGACACAGGGAAAAAGTGTTGAAGACATGAAGATTGGGAGGCGCAAAAAGGCATGCAATGGAAAAAAAAAAGGCATGGAAATCCAAGACGTCAGCTGATATACAGTGCTTTGCAAAAGTATTCACCCCCCTTGGCTTTTTACCTATTTTGTTACATTACAGCCTTTAGTTCAATGTTTTTTTAATCTGAATTATTTGTGATGGATCAGATAGTCTAAGTTGGTGAAGTAAAATTAGAAAAATATATACATAAAACTATTTTTCAGAAATAAAAAACTGATAATTGGCATGTGCGTATGTATTCACCCCTTTGTTATGAAACCCATAAAAAGCTCTGGTGCAAACAATTACCTTCAGAAGTCACATAATTAGTGAAATGATGTCCACCTGTGTGCAATCTAAGTGTCACATGATCTGTCATTACATAGACACACCTTTTTGAAAGGCCCCAGAGGCTGCAACACCTAAGCAAGAGGCACTACTAACCAAACCCTGCCATGAAGACCAAGTAACTCTCCCAGCAAGTAAGGGACAATGTTGTTGGGAAGTACAAGTCAGGATTAGGTTATAAAAAAATATCCGAATCTTTGATGATCCCTAGGAGCACCATCAAATCTATCATAAGAGCTGCAGAGTTCCACAGCAGAGACTGGAGTATCTGTACATAGGACGACAATAAGCCGTACGCTCCATAGAGTTGGGCTTTATGGCAAAGTGGCCAGAAGAAAGCCATTACTTTCAGCAAAAAAACAAATCGGCACGTTTTGAGTTTGCGAAAAGGCATGTGGGAGACTCCCAAAATGTATGAAGGAAGGTGCTCTGGTCTGATGAGACTAAAATTGAACTTTTTGGCCATCAAAGAAAACGCTATGTCTGGAGCAAACCCAACACATCACATCACCCAAAGAACACCAGCCCCACAGTGAAACATGGTGGTGGCAGCATCATGCTGTGGGTTTGTTTTTCAGCAGTCGGGACTGGGAAACTGGTCAGAGTTGAGCTAAAGATGGATGGTGCTAAATACAGGGATATTCTTGAGCAAAACCTGTACCACTCTGTGTGTGATTTAAGGCTGGGACGGAGGTTCACCTTCCAGCGGGACAATGACCCCATACACACTGCTAAAGCAACACTTGAGTGGTTTAAGGGGAAACATGTAAATGTGTTGGAATGGCCTAGTCAAAGCACAGACCTCAATCCAATAGAAAATCTGTGTTCACAAGTGCAAACCATCCAACTTGAAGGAGCTGGAGCAGTTTTGCAAGGAGGAATGGGCAAAAATCCCAGTGGTAAGATGTGGCAAGCTCATAGAGACTTATCCAAAGTGACTTGGAGCTGTGATAGCCGCAAAAAGTGGCTCTACAAAGTATTGACTTTAGGGGGGTGAATAGTTATGCACATTGACTTTTTCTGTTATTTTGTCCCATTTGTTGTTTGCTTCACAATAAAAAAAAAAAATCTTCAAAGTTGTGGGCATGTTCTATAAATTAAATGATGCAAATCCTCAAACAATCCATGTTAATTCCAGGTTGTGAGGCAACAAAATACGAAAAATGCCAAGGGGGGTGAATACTTTTGCAAGGCACTGTATATCAGTACAGTAAAACCTTAGATTGCGAGCATAATTTGTTCCAGAAGCATGCTTTTAATCCAAAGCACTTCTATATCAAAGCAAATCCTTCAATCTATAGTCCTTCAGTTTATAGTCCATATAAAAAGATTATAGCTGATTGTGTAACCATAAAATGTCCATCCTGAAATGGAAGCCTCCACAAGGGGATTAGAAGCAAAACCCAGCAGGAGCTACAGTGTATAAAAGAGAAGAGAGGCGCCTCTAAGTGTAGTAATATAGATAAACAAAATGAATCAGCGCGAAGTGGTAAACTAGAACAGCAGCTGAACACTAGGGCCAATAATCAAATCCCTCAATAAACATCAACAAACAGACAGTGCAGCGCTAAATAAATGTAGAAAATGGAATAAAATTGAGATAGAACACAATACAATCCACCACGGTGTAAGGAAAATATATAAAAGTCCATGTAATCAGGTCCAAACAGATCTTCAAGGTAGAAAGGACTGTATGCTTGCAAATGGTGATTCCAGGAGCCCACCACCACAGAAACAAATGGCCTCTCACCTGGTGCTGTGGACCCTTAAATTATAGAGGGTCATGAGCGCTCTTGGCATATACTATGCAAATATGGCTACACAAATCTTCATCAATGACCATCAAGGACCCAATGCAGGACACTCCAATAAGGACATGTAGGAAATAAAAGTGGCGAAAATAGTGCTCTCCGTATAAAATGATCTTTATTACTAAATAAGAAATCATAAAACACTCACAAGTGAAGTACTTGGTAATGGCAGACAGACAATGATGGCGATCTCCTGTTCCTCCGAACAGCAGAGTAGATGCGCAGTGGCCGCGGGTGACGTCACGACGCTACCTCGTTCTGGACGCGTTGCGTCCCAGTGGGCGGGGACTTCATCAGCAGATGAGGGACGACGTGGGCACCCGCGCTATATACCAGGTAAGTAACCATGGCTACAGTACACCAAACGGAAATGACCTAAGGATCACCCGGAACTCAATCCGGACGTAACCCCTAATACAAAAATACAAAACAAACGGAAATGAATCTCCCAAAAGCAATAAGGAAAGACATGGCTATGATAAAAAAAACGCATCAATCCTGGGGGGACAAGTGCATAATTCCTGAAATGGAATATTACCATACCAAGGGGAAAGTTGGATATAAAAAATATATATATATAAGAACATATATATATAAAAAGTATTATCATTGTAAAAAATCAGAACACTATAAAGATAAAAAGTGAGTCATCCGCGGCCACTGTCATCAGATATAAATGAAATAAAATAAGATTCAGCGATCTGATATAAAACAATTTGTATCAAAATCAACGTTTAACCCCTCAGGGCAAAGAACCCTGGTTTCAAAGATCCAGTAAGATTCTCTCCTACTTAGTTGCCTTATGAAATTGCCCCCCCTCCAATGTCTCGTGACCCTCTCAATACCCCAAAACCTCAAACTTTTGGGGTTCTGATGATGATGGAGTTTGAAGTGTCTAGAGACATTGTGGGTTTTCAGGCCTTTCTTAATGTTGTTAACATGCTCGGCAAGTCTCACATGTAGGGGTCGGGATGTTCTCCCTATATACTGGAGCCCGCATCCACACTCCAGCATATACACGACCCCTACCATGTCACAGGTAATTAGCTGTTTAATATCATACTCCTTACCAGTAGCTGAGGCTAGGAATTTTTTCCTTTTCTTTATGTTCCCCTTTGCATGCTTACATGAAATGCATTTGCCGCATGCGTAGAAACCACTCAGAAAAGAAAATAACCTATTGGAAGAGGGAACAGGAGGGTTCAGAACGCTAGGGGCCAGACGGTCCCTTAATGATGGAGCCTTCCTGTAAATAAACTGAGGGCGGTCAGGGAGCATAGGGCCTAAGACTTTATCTTGTTTCAAGATGGGCCAATTCTTCTGTACTATTTTCTCAAATGTGCGATATTGCACATTATAGTCAAGCACCATCCTGAAATTATGATCGTCTCCACCTTTTTCCCTGACCGTATCAGAAACTAGAACACCTCTGTCAAGACTTTTGACTTTAGTGATCTCCTCCTCAAGCTTGGAACGATCGTATCCTTTTTGTTCAAACCTAGATGTCAGAATGTTTGATTGCACAAAGAAATCCTCCTCCGTGGTGCAATTCCTACGCAGCCTGATGTACTGACCCCTGGGGATGTTGCACAACCAGGAATGGTGGTGACAGCTCCCCAGGGGGATGTACGAGTTGCGGTCCGTTGGTTTGAAAAAATTGGTCGTAATAAAACGGTTGTGTATAATACTGATAGTCAGATCCAGAAAAACAACTTTTTCCTGGTCAACCGTCCAAGTCAAGACAATATTTTTGTGCTTAGTGTTAAGAGTATCAATAAACAAGTCAAGTTTGTCCCTATCTCCTCTCCAAATCAAAATAAGGTCGTCAATGTAACGACGGTAACAAATGAGCTCTGGGGGCTTATTAGAAAAAACTGCCTCTTCCTCCCAGTGGGCCATAAATAAATTGGCCACACTGGGAGCCTTGGGCAATACATTGACCTCTTTTTGCAACCACTTGTTATTAAAACCCCTGCATACCTCAGAGACACTAAACATGTGATTCAGATTTTGGAAAGTTTAGATTGTTCTTCACCCACTTTTTTGGTCACAGCAGACGTCAGCTCTCTGTATACCATTATTGGTCACAGAGATGCTATGACGTCTGTCGAATGGGCTCTATCCTCCTCCTCATTGTCTGGGAGGCATCAGGAATTCCTGTTGAGTTGTTTAAACTTTTGTTTAACCAAAAATTATTTTTGGTATAATAGGGATTTTTATTTACAGACAAGGGGAGTTGCTATGGGGGCCCGTTTTGCTCCCAGTGTGGCCAATTTATTTATGGCCCACTGGGAGGAAGAGGCAGTTTTTTCTAATAAGCCCCCAGAGCTCATTTGTTACCGTCGTTACATTGACGACCTTATTTTGATTTGGAGAGGAGATAGGGACAAACTTGACTTGTTTATTGATACTCTTAACACTAACCACAAAAATATTGTCTTGACTTGGACGGTTGACCAGGAAAAAGTTGTTTTTCTGGATCTGACTATCAGTATTATACACAACCGTTTTATTACGACCAATTTTTTCAAACCAACGGACCGCAACTCGTACATCCCCCTGGGGAGCTGTCACCACCATTCCTGGTTGTGCAACATCCCCAGGGGTCAGTACATCAGGCTGCGTAGGAATTGCACCACGGAGGAGGATTTCTTGGTGCAATCAAACATTCTGACATCTAGGTTTGAACAAAAAGGATACGATCGTTCCAAGCTTGAGGAGGAGATCACTAAAGTCAAAAGTCTTGACAGAGGTGTTCTAGTTTCTGATACGGTCAGGGAAAAAGGTGGAGACGATCATAATTTCAGGATGGTGCTTGACTATAATGTGCAATATCGCACATTTGAGAAAATAGTACAGAAGAATTGGCCCATCTTGAAACAAGATAAAGTCTTAGGCCCTGTGCTCCCTGACCGCCCTCAGTTTATTTACAGGAAGGCTCCATCATTAAGGGACCGTCTGGCCCCTAGCGTTCTGAACCCTCCTGTTCCCTCTTCCGATAGGTTATTTTCTTTTCTGAGTGGTTTCTACGCATGCGGCAAATGCATTTCATGTAAGCATGCAAAGGGGAACATAAAGAAAAGGAAAAAATTCCTAGCCTCAGCTACTGGTAAGGAGTATGATATTAAACAGCTAATTACCTGTGACACGGTAGGGGTCGTGTATATGCTGGAGTGTGGATGCTGGCTCCAGTATATAGGGAGAACATCCCGACCCCTACATGTGAGACTTGCCGAGCATGTTAACAACATTAAGAAAGGCCTGAAAACCCACAATGTCTCTAGACACTTCAAACTCCATCATCATCAGAACCCCAAAAGTTTGAGGTTTTGGGGTATTGAGAGGGTCACGAGACATTGGAGGGGGGGCAATTTCATAAGGCAACTAAGTAGGAGAGAATCTTACTGGATCTTTGAAACCAGGGTTCTTTGCCCTGAGGGGTTAAACGTTGATTTTGATACAAATTGTTTTATATCAGATCGCTGAATCTTATTTTATTTCATTTATATCTGATGACAGTGGCCGCGGATGACTCACTTTTTATCTTTATAGTGTTCTGATTTTTTACAATGATAATACTTTTTATATATATATGTTTTTATATATATATATTTTTTATATCCAACTTTCCCCTTGGTATGGTAATATTCCATTTCAGGAATTATGCACTTGTCCCCCCAGGATTGATGCGTTTTTTTTTTTGTCATAGCCATGTTTTTCCTTATTGCTTTTGGGAGATTCATTTCCGTTTGTTTTGTATTATTGTATTAGGGGTTACGTCCGGATTGAGTTCCGGGTGATCCTTAGGTCATTTCCGTTTGGTGTACTGTAGCCATGGTTACTTACCTGGTATATAGCGCGGGTGCCCACGTCGTCCCTCATCTGCTGATGAAGTCCCCGCCCACTGGGACGCAACGCGTCCAGAACGAGGTAGCGTCGTGACGTCACCCGCGGCCACTGCGCATCTACTCTGCTGTTCGGAGGAACAGGAGATCGCCATCATTGTCTGTCTGCCATTACCAAGTACTTCACTTGTGAGTGTTTTATGATTTCTTATTTAGTAATAAAGATCATTTTATACGGAGAGCACTATTTTCGCCACTTTTATTTCCTACATGTCCTTATTGGAGTGTCCTGCATTGGGTCCTTGATGGTCATTGATGAAGATTTGTGTAGCCATATTTGCATAGTATATGCCAAGAGCGCTCATGACCCTCTATAATTTAAGGGTCCACAGCACCAGGTGAGAGGCCATTTGTTTCTGTGGTGGTGGGCTCCTGGAATCACCATTTGCAAGCATACAGTCCTTTCTACCTTGAAGATCTGTTTGGACCTGATTACATGGACTTTTATATATTTTCCTTACACCGTGGTGGATTGTATTGTGTTCTATCTCAATTTTTTTTCCATTTTCTACATTTATTTAGCGCTGCACTGTCTGTTTGTTGAAGTGTAGTAATATGTTGCTAAATGTTGTACCTTCATTAACCACTTCAGCCCCGGAAGAATTTACCCCTTCCTGACCAGGCCGTTTTTTGCAATACGGCACTGTGTCGCTTTAACTGACAATTGCACGTGAACATGCAACGCTGCACCCAAACAAAATTTATGTTCTTTTTTTCCCACAAATAGAGCTTTCTTTTGGTGGTATTTGATCACCTTCGCGGTTTTTTTTTTTTTTTTTTTTTTTAACAGTAACCTTCGCGGTTTTTATTTTTTGCGCTATAAACAAAAGAAGAGCGACAATTTAAAAACAAACACAATATCTTTTACTTTTTGCTATAATAAATATCCCAATTTAACCGATTGCCGACCAGCGCACGCCGATTTACGTTGGCAGAATGGCACTGGTAGGCAAAAGGGCCCCCTTTAAGAAGCGGTGTTGCGGCCGCGGCCTCCGAGACCGCGACCGTGACCGCGGGTCCGCAGACTCAATGTCCGCCGGGTGCCCGCGATTGTGTCACGAAGAAGTAGAACGGGGAGATGCTTTTGTAAATAAAGCATTTCCCTGTTCTGCCTAGTGACAGGACAGAGATCACTGCTCTCTGTCATGGAGAGCAGTGATCAATGTCCTGTGTGTTGAAGCCCAGCCCCCTCACAGTTAGAATCACTCCCTAGGACACACTTAACCCCTTCCTTGCCAGTGTCATTTACACAATAATCAATGCATTTTTATAGCACTGATCGCTGTATAAATGACAATGGTCCCAAAATAGTGTCAAAAATGTCCGATGTGTCCACCATAATGTCGCAGATCGCCGCCATTACTAATAAAAAAAATAATTAAAAATAAAAATGCCATAAAACTATCCACTATTTTGTAGACACTATAAATTTTGCGCAAAGCAATCAATACGCTTGTTGCTATTTTTTTTTTTACCAAAAATATGTAGAAGAATACACATCGGCCTAAACTGAGGGAAAAAATTGTTTTTTTATATCTTTTTGGGTGATATTTATTATAGCAAAGAGTAAAAAATATTGTGTTTTTTTCAAAATTGGCGCTCTCTTTTTGTTTATAGCACAAAAAATAAAAAAAGTAGAGGCGATCAAATACCACCAAAAGAAAGCTCTATTTGTGGGAAAAAAGGACGTCAATTTTGTTTGGGTATAGCGTCGCACGACCGCGCAATTGTCAGTTAAAGCGACGCAGTGCCGAATCGCAAAAAGTGCTCTGGTCAGGAAGGGGGTAAAATTCTCCAGGGCTGAAGTGGTTAAAAAAAAAAAAAATGTTTTCTTCAGTTTAGACCGATATGTATTCTTCTACAAAAAAATCGCAATAAGCGTATATTGATTGGTTTGCGCAAAAGTTATAGTGTCTATAAAATAGGGGATAGATTTATGGCATTTTTATCATTATTTTTTTTTTACTAGTAATGACGGCGATCTGCGATTTTTAGTGGTACTGCGATATTGTGGAGGACAAATCGGACAATTTTGACACATTTTTGGGACCAGTGACATTTATACAGCGATCAGTGCTAAAAAATTGAACTGATTACTGTATAAATGTCACTGGCAGTGACGGGGTTAACCCTAGGGGGCGATCAAGGGGTTAACTGTGTTCCCTAGGAGGTGTTATAACTGTGGGGGGATGGGACTGACTAGGGGAGGAGACCGATCGGTGTTCATGCTTAGTAGAACACACGATCTGTCTCCTCTCCCCTGACAGAAACGGGATTTGTGTGTTTACACACACAGATCACGGGTGCCTGGTGGTCATCGCGCTTGGCGGGCACTCGCATCGGCCCTGGGGACACGCTGCGGGCGTTCGCCTCCTACTGCGTCGACGTACAGCTACGATGGCTCGCCCAGGGAAGCAAACCTGCCACAGTATAACTGCAGCGGCTGGTCAGGAACCGGTTAAATGTAACCACATTGCTACACTTAGAGGCGCCTCTCTTCTATTTTATACCCAGTTGTGAAATGACGCTACTTTTATATCAAGTCAAAATTTATTTAAAAATGTTGCTTGTCTTGCAAAACGCTCTCAAACAAAGGTTTTACTGTAATTAGAAAGCAATCCTGCCCCTTGTCAGAGCAAATTAATATCAGCTGGTTCAGTCTCAACTGATGGCCTATAAAAAGGTGTCTTATTACCAAGGTGTCACACAAGAAACCTCTCATGATGGGTAAAAGCAAAGAGCTCCCTCAAGACCTTCACAACCTTATTGTTGCAAAACATACTGATGACATTCATTACAGAAGGATTTCTAAACTTCTGAATGTTCCAGTGAGCACTGTTGGGGCCATATTCTATAAGTGGAAAGATCATAATTTCACCAAAACAGACATCCCAACCTGCAAAAACTCATTTCAGGGAGGTGGGCGTGGCCTAAACCGTGCTACATTTTGGGCGTGGCTTAAATGGCATGTGGTTTAATAGAGTCAGAGATGACTTACAGCGGAGGGTGTGGAGGGTGGTGTCAGTAAGGCAGTGGATGGTGTCAATAGTTCTTTATTTTTATTATTATTTTTTTACAATTGTATTTTTTAAATGATTTTACAATTTACTTTTTTATTTTTTGTTTTTCACAATGATTGGGCTTGGGGGTAGTGGACAGTGTCAGTAGAGCAGTGTGTCAGTAGCTTTTTGTTTTTATTATTTTCTCTATTTTTTACAATTTAGTTGTTTATTATTTTCTTTAAATCACTTTTTTAAATATTTTTTCACAGTGCTTCTGAGGAAGGGGGTGGGGAGTATGTGGCAGTGATGTTGTCAGTAGGGCAGTGGACGGTGTAGTAGTAATTTTTATTTTTTCATATTGTTTTTTTAAATATTTAATTTTTTTTATTCACAATGCTTTTTGGGGGAGGGGGTTGGGGCAGTGGACAGTGTTGGTAGGGCAGGGGGTTGTGTCAGTAGTTTTTTATTTGATATATTTTTTATAATTTAATTTTTTTATAATTTTTGTTTACAATTTTATTTATTTTTAAATATTTTTTGCATTTTTTTCAAATCAACTCTGTTGGGGGGGGGGCTCCTGTTCATTCATAAACTGAGCAGAGTAACACACAGGTTACTCTGCTCAGTTTTCACAGGACTTAGGAGCGATCTCGCTCCCTGTGTCCAATTCAGAAAAGGAAGGGGCCGGTAAATGACCGGTCCCTTCCTCCGCTCGCCATCCTGACAGATCCCCACAGCCGGCGGGAGAAGAGAGGAGGGAAGCCGGCTGCAGGGGAGGGGGGCAGAGGAGGAGGACACGGAGTCGGTGAAGAAGGGGGGGTGAAGGACACGGAGGGGGGCTGGAGGAGGAGGATAGAGAGCTGGGTGAAGGACAGGAGGGGAGCCATAGAAGACACGGAGGAGGGATGGAGGAGGAGGATACGGTGAACAGTCGGGGATGATCGGTGCAGCAGGAGGGACAGCTGTGATCACCGATCTACCTGTATAGCTTTTTAGCCGACAGCCACAGGAGGGAGAGAAGGAGAAGCGGATGTCAGCTATACAGGGAGATCGTCTTCACAGCTGTCCTTCCTGCTGTAACCGATCATCCCCGACTGTGAACCAGGGGACCATCCAGGATCAGCCCCACAGCCGGGATATCGGGCAGCACTTGCGGGTCTCCGGGAGGCTCTCCCCCAAATGCGGGAGGCTCCTGCACCTCGCGGGAGACTTGAGATGTCTGCCATAAATCGGCCATGACCAGATGCTCCTCGCAAGATTTCTGACAGAGGAGTAAGGAGAATTATCAGAATAGTTGTTCAAGAGCCAAGGACAACTTGTGGAGAGCTTCAAAAGGACCTGGAATTAGCAGGTACAATTGTTTCAAAGAAAACAATAAGTAATGCATCATCCGCCATGGCCTGTGTGTACGCTCTCCATACAAGACTCCATTGCTGAAGAAAAAGCATATTGAAGCAGTTTAAAGTTTGCTGCACAACATTTAGACAAGCCTGTTAATTACCGAGAGAATATAGTCTGGTCAGATGAGACCAAAATGTAACTCTTTGGATGTCATAATACACACCATGTTTGGAGATCAGATGGAACTGCACATCACCCCAAAAACACCCCCCATACCAACAGTGAAGTTTGGTGGTGAGAACATCATTGTGTGGGGTTGTTTTTCAGCATACGGTACTGGCACACTTCATATCATTGAAGGAAGGATGGATGGAAAAATGTACCAAGACATTCTTGATAAAAATCTGCCATCTACCAGGATGATGAAGATGAAATGAGGGTGGATATTTCAGCAAGACGATGATCCCTACACAAAGCCTCTCAATTGGTTTCAAAGAAAGAAAATAAAGCTGCTAGAATGGCCCAGCCAATCAACTGAATTGAATCCAATAGAAAATCTATGGAAAGAACTAAAGATCAGAGTTCATAGAAGAGGCCCATGGAACCTTCAAGATTTGAAGACTGTTTGTGTGGAAGAATGGTCCAAAATCACACCTGAGCAACGCATGCAACTAGTTTCTCCATACAGGAGGCGTCTTGAAGCTGTCATCAACAACAAATATTTTGTACGAAGTATTAAATACATTTCAGTTAGTGTGTTCAATTCCCTGTGTCATCCCATTTTATTACACATAACTTCATTTCTGAACCTATTTGTTTTGGTTTCTTTGTATGTATGGATTACATGGGTTGTTACCGACGTGGTGAACATTTCATGTCAAGCTTTATTTTTCATCTGTTAATGTATTTTACACGTCTGAATCTGATTGCTGATCTGTAGTAGCACAGATAGAAAATAATACAGCTTGATGTAGGTCCATTTTTATTTTCTTTTTTAAAGCTAAATTCTGGTCAAACTTCTAAATACACAGATGAAATCCGTATATAAGTGCTGTTTTACCCGCCAAAAGGATTTGTACTTCTGTCCATTCAGTCTTGAGATATACAAAGCTCTACCACGCAGTGCAGCCCTGGTTGGGCAGAGAACCTGTTTCTTTTTGCTGCAGTGAAAGTGGAACTCTAATGCCCTGTACACACGACGGGTTTTGCTGTAGGAATAAACTCCGAAGGTTTCTCTGACAGAACTTCGACAGAATTCAATTCAAGCGGTCTTGCCTACACACGGTCAATCCAAAGTCCGACCGTCCAGAACGCGGTGATGTACACCACGTACAACGGGACTAGAAAAAGGAAGTTCAATAGCGAGTAGCCAATAGCTTCCGTCTCATACTTGCTTCAGAGCATGCATCGTTTTCGGTCCGTCGGAACAACATACAGACGAGCGGGATTCCCGATAGGAATTGGTTCAGTCGGAAATATTTAGAACATGTTCCATTTCTAGGACCCTCAGAATTTTTGAAAAAAGAAGTCCGATGAGGCATACACACGATCGGAATAACTTTTTCTGTCGGACATTCCGCTCGTGTGTACGCGGCTTAATTGCATTTTTTTCCCCTCCTCCAGTTTAAACTAAATTTACAATCTCTACATACCCTCTCCACAATCTAGTCCAGCAATGCCAGTCCTATTTGGGCAGAATGATAGTCAATGTCATCCTGCCCATTTCCTTTAAGACCAGCCTGATACACTGACTTATGTTGCGTACACACGATCTGATTTTTTCCGACGGGAAATGTTGGATGACAGGCTGTTGGCGGAAAATCAGACCGTGTGTACGCTCCATCGGACAATTGTTGTCGGACTTTCTGCCAACAAATGTTGGCTAGCATGTTCTCAAATTTTCCGCCAACAAAATATGTGTGCTCTGACTTCCAATCGCGTGTACACAAGTCCGTCGGACAAAAGTCTGAAGTACAAACACGCATGCTCGGAAGCAAGGACGAGCCGGAAGCACTCGGTCTTGTAAAACTAGCGTTCACAATGAAGATATCACATTGGCTCGCCGTACGTCTTGTACGTCACTACGTTCGTAATTGTTGGCCAATATTTGTGTGACCGTGTGTATGCAAGACAAGTTGGAGCCAACAACTTTCAAATTCCACAGTTTTGTTATCGGAAAGTCCGATCGTGTGTACGCGGTTTAAGGCAGGCCATAGACAGTGCAAAAAAACACAAGTTGCAGGAAAGAAATTTGCACGATTCCCCCATCAACACACACAGTGCTGACAGGGGAATCCCTTCCGTCCAGACATCGTATTCTCCTGGCAGGGGGCGGGTGAAACTGTCCCTGCCAGGAGAAGACAGTGATAATTGTTAGTGGCTATAACAGCTGCTAGCGATAATCGCAAGTAAAATCCATCAGGCTGGTTGTACCCAAGTTGATCGATCAATGTGGTACATTCAGCCTGTCCATACACAGTTCAAACCATCTATGGCCAGCCTAAGGCTGCATTCAGACCTGAGCATTTTGTAGCTTGAAGCTCAAAAGTGCTGGAGGAGAAAAAAATCTATGGATTTTTGTCTCCACTCCATATCGCCTGAAGCCAAAGGTCTGAAGCTCAAACAAGTCCTGGAACTTTTTTTGTCATTCAAATTGTTCAGATTTGGGCGCTTTTTGGCGCTTTTCTATTCTCGTAGAGATTAATGGAAATGCGCCATTTGTGCGCTTTTGTGCGTATTTGCACGTTTTGTCATTGTGCGTTTTTTTGCACGATTTTCTGCTCAAAATTGAAAATTTAAAAAATAAAATAGTAATAATATATGAATAAATAAATGTAAAATACCTCACAACTCACAACCCTCACAACTACCGCTATACGATTTACATGCCTGTTTGATCTGCATAAAATGTGAGTTTGTTTTTTATTGCTATTTTTAATAAATCCAAGTTAATACGTTATTACACTATGTGAGTGTTTTCATCCCTCACATGTTACACGAATCTTTCGCTTGGCTTGGTGGTGTGATTATTACTGAGGAAATCGTGCTGATTACTTCCCCCCCTTCCCTCCGTTGGTGCGGTGATGACATCTAACCAGACAATACATCTAGACCAGTTGGTCACCAAGCCTTTTTGACCTGTTTTGGCATACGCTATTTCAGGCCACTACTTCTGGTAAGCCTCCATATCTTCTGGTGATGGTCCTGGCACCGTTTTCAAATTTCTGTGCACCTCTGGTCGTTTATGGTCCATTCATCTACCAGGCTACCGGGTCTAATTGATCTTCCTGCACGTACAAGAAAAACACCTGTATACCATTTATACACTGCTATCACAGACTTTTCTTCTTGGTGTTATGGACTTTATATTTGATTTTGCTTTTTGATGTTTAATTCATCTAAACACACATATGTATAATTTTTCACCAGTCACTGTCACAAGTGCTCACGTGAGATTTTCATGATTTGATGATATTTATGTTTAGTTTCTTCATATTGTATTCACATAATAGCGCCACACTGTGTATTTTTAAAATAAATACACAAATACTAAAAATCATCATAAATAAGTAAAATAAATGAATAATATGTAATAATACATTCATAAATAATACCTCTAACCTTTCAATACTTTATTATTATTATTATTATTATTATTATCATTAATAATAATAATGATATGTATAATAAAATAACAATAAACACCCAAACACAAACAAAAAAATACATTATTCATAATAATAATAATAATAATTTATTTTGTTAGGGTCTATAATTTTTTATTTTTTTTTAAGGTGTAAGGGTTAAAGTTAAGGGTTAATTATTTATTTATTGTTACTTAGTATTAATTTATTGAATTCATTTATTTTTTATTTATGATTTTTATTTTTTTGTGCATTTATTTTACATGTATTTATTCATGTATTATTATTCATATAATAATAAATAAAATAAAATAAAAATAAATAAAATAATAATAAATAACCCTAACCCCAACTGAACTCGAACCCCTTACCTTAATGAAAAAACATTATAATAAAGGAATAATAATACTAAAAGAAGAAATAAAAGCTAATGGATAAGCTAAAAAAAGCAGAAATACCTAGCAACAAATGATGCAACAGATAATAGCTTTCTCTATTGGCTAAAAAAAACCGCCAAAGCCCAAAAAGTCGCGCAAAAACACGCAAAAAAAAGCACAAAAGAATGCGAAAAAACGCCGGAAAATCGTTCAAAGACGCTACACTCAGATGTGATCGCAGCCTAAGGGTACATCATCACATAGCCTGAACTTACAGCACTCAAGGGCTAAGTGGCACTTAAGCCGCGTACACACGAGCGGAATGTCCGACAGAAAAAGTCAGACGGAAGCTTTTCATTGTCTATTCCGATCGTGTGTGCCTCATCTGACTTTTTTTTTTCGAAAATTCTGACGGACCTAGAAATAGAACATGTTCTAAATATTTCTGACGGAACCAATTCCTATCGGGAAAACCGCTCGTCTGTATGCTGTTCTGACGGACCAAAAATGACGCTTGTTCTGAAGCAAGTACGAGACGGAAGCTATTGGCTACTGGCTATTGAACTTCCTTTTTCTAGTCCCGTCGTACGTGTTGTATGTCACCTTGTTCTGGACGGTCGGACTTTGGGTTGACTGTGTGTAGGCAAGACCGCTTGAATGGAGTTCCGTCAGAGTTCCGTACGAGAAACCTTCGCAGTTTATGCCGATGGCAAAACCGGTCGTGAGTACGCAGCATTACACTTCATTACATGAGCGACACTCAGCCCAAGAAGAAGGTCCACCGTCCACCGCCTACGAGAAAGAAGAGGAAGGATCTATAATGTCACTGGACCAGCTAGAAGACTGGAGGAAAATATATGTATAGGAAGCGTTTGTTAAAAAAAAAAATGTGGGGAGCTTTGGGTATGGGGTGGGGTTTACCATTTGATTGGACAGCTGTAGTCCGGCTTTAAGTAAGTCTTGTCCCTCCCCAGCTTGTGAACGGAAAGTGAAAGGAAAAGCAGAAAACTGATGAGCTCATCTCTCTATCACTCTGCTCTCCTCCAATCAGTATACTCCTTCTTAGCACATGAGTGCTGCAGTACAGTTGACTGGCTACTTGTGATGCTTCTCCCTCGCCCAGTGTGAGCAGAGCTGTACAGATGATTTCAGGAGGCTGATACCATGTCAAATCCAAATACTTGCTTCATTTGAAACCCCAACTTAACCTTCACAGTCATTTCCCCTTATTTGCACTTTCTCAGCTAATTCAACCACCACAGTCACGTTCCTTCACCCCCCAGTTTCCCTCAAGCACATAGTTTACCGATTTCATCTGTTCCACTCTATTTATCCAGACCCCAGTCCATTGTTTTGTTAGTCCCCCCTGTCACCGCGGGGGGGGGGGGGGCCCTTTCGGTGGTGACGCCTTGTGCCCTGCGCGTGCCGGGATGTGGGTAAACAGCTCTGCTCCTTCCCCCTTTGTTTACATAAATATAATGTCTAATTGACATTTTGTATAAAATGCTGTTACTGTTTATATCTTTGGTCAATTATATTGTTATTGATCATCTGCTAATCAAATTACAGATACTCTCCTGATGAAGCGGCTTTATTCCACGAAACTAGTAGAGATGGTATCTGTGATCAACTGTCCCACTGTGATTTTCCCCCTTTGGGGATCGTTATCTTGGTGATATACATAGAGAGTCACCATGCTTTTAACCTGTAACTGATTATTTGTCATGCATTCTTTTTTGCATTAATAAACTTTTTTGTAATATTTTATATACAGTAAAACCTTGGTTTGAGAGTAACTTGGTTTGAGAGCATTTTGCAAGACAAGCTAATTTTTGAAAAAAAATTTGACTTGATATACAGGCGATGTCTTGATATACAAGTAGCGTCATGTCACAACTGAGTATAAAAGAGAAGAGAGGAGTCTCTAAGTGTAGCAATATGGTTACATTTAATGAAGGTACAACATTTAGCAACATATTGCTACACTTGGAGGCGCCTCTCTTCTCTTTTATACTCTGGAGCTCCTGCTGGATTTTTCTTCTAATCCCCTTGTGGAGGCTTCCATTTGTGGATGGACATTTTATGGTTACACAACCTGGTCACATTGCTATAATCTTTTTATATGGACTATAAACTGAAGGATTTATGAATAAATGGTTGTGGAACGAATCATCGGTGTTTCCATTATTTCTTATGGGGAAATTCCCTTTAATATACAAGTGCTTTGGATTACAAGCATGTTTCTAGAACGAATTAGGCTCGCAATCCAGATGTTTACTAGGCTCTTGTTTGGACAGATTTAAGTGAGTTATTCCTAAGAATTACAGGCCTACAATATAAAACGCCAAATTTCTGTGCAAAATAATTGTACCGCTTTCAGCATCAAAAATCTGAAATAATCATACCGCCAGGGAGGTTAAAACTGTATCCAGCTTGTTCCTCAAATCCTCCCTACTGATTCCACAATCCGTTACATTCAGGGTTGTTCTAAGAAATTATGAAGTCAAAGGTCAACTTATTGTGACATAATTTACCTGTCAAAGACGCCTTTCTAAAGTGTACATAGCCATCCTTTAAAGTCAGTTTATTACGAGTCTTAATCTCATTTTTGTCATTAATTTTAATAGCGGAGCTAGAGAACAGGAATGCACATTCCTGAGGATTCCAAAGGAGACAAGAGACATATATATACACTCACCGGCCACTTTATTAGGTACACCTGTTCAAATGCTTGGTAACGCAAATTGCTAATCAGCCAATCACATGGCAGCAACTCAATGCATTTAGGCATCTGGACGTGGTGAAGACGACTTGCTGAAGTTCAAACCGAGCCTCAGAATGGGGAAGAAAGGGGATTTTAGTGACTTTGAAACTGGCATGGTTGTTGGTGCCAGATGGGCTGGTCTGAGTATTTCAAAAACTGCCGATCTACTGGGATTTTCACACAAAACCAACTCTCAGGTTTACAGAGAATGGTCCGAAATTGAGAAACTATCCAGTGAGCGGCAGTTGTGTGGAGGAAAATGCCTTGCTGAGGTCAGAGGAGAATGGACAGACTGGTTTGAGATGACAGAAAGGCAACAGGAACTCAAATAACCACTCGTTACAACCAAGGTATGCAGAATACCATCTCTGAATGCACAGCACATCAAACCTTAATGCAGATGGGCTACAGCAGCAGAATACCACACCGGGTGCCACTCCTGTCAGCCAAGAACAGGAAACTGAGGCTACAATTTGCACAGGATCACCAAAATTTAACAATAGAAGATTGGAAAAATGTTGCCTGGTCTGATGAGTCTCAATTTCAGCTGCAACATTCAGATAGTGGAGTCAGAATTTGATGTAAACAACATGAAAGCATGGATCCATCCTGCCTTGTATGAACGGTTCAGGCTGGTGGTGTAATGGTGAGGGGGATATTTTCTTGGCACACTTTGGGCCCCTTAATACCAATTGAGCATCATTAAACCTCTTGCCGCCTGCCCACCCTCACATGATGGAGGGACAGGGCGGCTCTCGTTCTGGGTGGATGTCATATGACAGCGTCCAGAACAGCCACTTTCACACACCGTGGGGGGGCGCAGCACTCCAGCCGGTGTCTCTGGTCCTAAATGGATAGATTGAAAGCAGCGCAGCCATTGGCTCCTGCTGCTGTCAATCAAATCCAATAAAGTGCGGGGCGGGGCCGAGTCCTGCTGTCTGTATCTATAGACGCAGCAGCAGGACACGGGAGTGCATCCGCACGAGTGCCCCGAGGTAGAGCAGCTCTCCAATGGGGCACTCGAGAAGAGGAGGAGCCAGGAGAGCCGATGAGGGACCCCAGAAGAGGAGGATCGGGGCCACTCTGTGCAAAACCAACTGCATAGAGGAGGTAAGTATAACATTTTTTTTTTATTGTTTTGATTTTTATCCACATGCCGACCAGCTGCCGCAGTTGTACTGCGGCAGAATGGCACGGCTGGCGTGAAACGACGTTATGTAACGTTGCTTCGCCCTGTGACCACTAGGCTAGGGGGCACAGGCAAGTGTGCCCCCCGCTCGCCCCCCGAGCCTATGCGAGTGCCCAACGGTCTCAATCACCGTCGGGCTCCCGCGATCGCTCGGGGCACACGGAGAACCAGGAACTGTTCTCTGAGGGTATAAATGACAGATCGTCTGTTCATACAGAGTATGGACAGACGATCTGTTAGCTTCCCTGCCCAGTCCCCTCCCCCTTCAGTTAGAACACAAACTAGGACACACTTAACCCCTTCACTGCCCCCTAGTGTTAACCCCTTCACTGCCAGTGACATTTTTACAGTAATCAATGCATTTTTAATCGCACTGATCGCTGTAAATAATGCCAATGGTCCCAAAAATGTGTCAAAATTGTCCGATGTGTCCGCCATAATGTCGCAGTCATGATAAAAAATAGCTGATTGCCGCCTTTACTAGTAAAAAAAAAAAATTGTTAACAAAAATGCCATAAAACTATCCCCTATTTTGTAGACGCTATAACTTTTGCGCAAACCAATCAATATACGCTTATTGCGATTTTTTTTAAACCAGAAATATGTAGAAGAATATGTATCGGCCTAAACTAAGGAAAAATAATTTTTTTTTATATATTTTTTTGGGATGTTTATTATAGCAAAAAGTAAAAAATTATGTGTTTTTTTTTCAAAATTGTCGCTCTTTATTTGTTTATAGCGCAAAAAATAAAAACCGCAGAGGTGATCAAATACCACCAAAAGAAAGCTCTATTTGTGGGGGAAAAAGGACGTCGATTTTGTTTGGGAGCCACGTCGCACGACCGCGCCATTGTCAGTTAAAGCGACGCTGTGCCGAATCCTCTGGTCTTTGGCCAGCCAAATGCTCTGGGGCTGAAGTGGTTAAATGAACCTTTACATATGCTTTATTATCACTTTAACTTATATGGCCAGCTTTACCAAGGAGTTATAATCTAAACTAAAAAAAACAAAAAAAACATCAACCAATTACTGATCATCACCAACAATTTCTATCAACACCACAGGATGATCCAGCGAGTTTCTTCATTTGTTTAGCTTTTGTTCTTGCGGTTGAAATCTGGTTGTTAGTACGTACCTGGAACTGCTGGATAATTTTCTTGTGTTGGCACTTGAAAATTGTGTTGCTTTCCATCAGCTTTCAACGACATCAATCTGCCCACTCATGGTTTCAATCATTTTACAGTTTGTAACTTTCACATAATTATATCTGGCTTGGAATGCAAAAAATGCCCTTTCGGCTGGCACCACGGTGGTTTTGACCTATTTCGGTTGTTTGGGACCGGGAAGCAAATTAAAATGTGGGTGGCAAATTGCTGGGACTTAAAGATGATAGAAAACTCCAAATTTTCCAACCCAACTGCCAAGCATCTGACCGACCATCATTACAGATAGCTGGCTGACAGTTCTTCCTATAGGTGTCTATTGAAGAGAAAAGTAGCCCAACATTTGCTTTCCTTCATGTTATGGAGGAAAATGAAACCAACAGTGAACAGACATTCACAAGAGCATGGCGAGAGGTTTTTTAGATGTGGAGGGAGGCTGTTCGTTCATCTGACTTTTTTTTTTCCCAAGAAATTTTTATTACAGTTTTCAGGTTAACAGAGATCACAAGAAAGATTACAAAGAACAATCGGCAAGATCCAAAGTAAGACAAACTATATCCGGAACATTGGTATCCACATGCCGACCAGCCACCGCAGTTGTACTGCGGCAGAATGGCACGGCTGGGCGAAACAACGCTATGTTATGTCGCTTCGCCCTGTGACCACTAGGGGGCACGCCCGCACCCTAAGCCGATGCAAATGCCCGGCGGTCTCGATCACCGCGGGGCTCCCGCGTTTGCCGCTGAGACACGGAGAACCCGGAACTGTGTGTAAACAGTTTTCCGGTTCTCTGAGGGGAGAACTGACAGATCGTCTGTTCATACAGAGTATGTACAGCGATCTATTAGCTTCCCTGCACAGTCCCCTCCCCCCTTCAGTTAGAACACAAACTAGGACACACTTAACCCTTTCACTGCCCCGCTAGTGTTCACCCCTTCACTGCCAGTGACATTTTTACAGTAATCAATGCATTTTTAATAGCACTGATCGCTGTATTAATGGCAATGGTCCTAAAAATGTGTAAAAATTGTCCGACGTGTCCGCCATAATGTCGCAGTCATAAAAATCGCAGATCGCCGCCATTACTAGTGAAAAAAAAAAGAATAATAAAAATGCTATAAATCTATCCCCTATTTTGTAGATGCTATAACTTTTGCGTAAACCAATCAATATACGCTTATTGCTATTTTTTTACCAAAAATATGTAGAAGAATACATACTGGCCTAAACTGAGGAAAGAAATTGTTTTTTTTCTATATTTTTGGGGATATTTGTTATAGCAAAATGTAAAAAATAATGCGTTTTTTTCAAAATTGTCGCTCTTTTTTTGTTTATAGCGCAAAAAATAAAAATCGCAAAAGAAAGCTCTATTTGTGGGAAAAAAAGGACGTCAATTTTGTTTGGGTGCAACGTCGCACGACCGCGCAATTGTCAGTTAAAGCGACAGAGTGTCGAATCGCAAAAAGTGCTCTGGTCAGGAAGGGGGTAAAATCTTCCGGGGCTGAAGCGGGTAATCGTCTTCTGAGTGTCTTTCTGAGATGATGGTTACACCTAAACCTTTGTATCTAGATATGTCCATTCCGCTGCAGGGACATTTGATTTTTTATGGATGGAGTCATGGTGTGTTCCGAGCATCTACGTTGTGGGGGGTTGGGGTGGTTGTGTGAGTGGGGCTCCGATTGCGAGGTAGGTGTAAACCGAAAGAAGCCACCTCAAAACCCATTCACCCCTAAGGGGATCTAACTGTGAGTGGGTGGAGGCCAAAAACACCTACTTAAGTGTTCTGACTGGATTCGGTTTACTGAGAGGCGTAAATGAGCCCTATCGTAACTGTGTGTTTCCCACATGAGGGTCTGTCTAGACCTCTGGTGGCCTTTTCAGGGGTATTTTTCTGCATGAGTGAGCCAGTAAGGCTGTACTTCAGGATTCTGATATGAATATTAGGTCACCTAATGCCGCGTACACACGATTGGACTTTACAGCAGATTTTGTCCTGTGGACTTTTCTACGGACTTTACGATGGACTTTCCGAATGAACGGACTTGGACACACACGATCAACCAAAGTCTGACGGATTCGTACGTGATGACATACACCGGACTAAAACAAGGAAGTTGATAGCCGGTAGCCAATAGCTGCCCTAGCGTCGGTTTTTGTCCGTCGGACTAGCATACAGACGAGCGGACTTTTCAGACCGGACTCGAGTCCGTCGAAAAGATTTGAAACGTGTTTCATTTCTAGGTCCGTCGAACTTTTGGGCAAAAAAAAGTCCGCTGGAGCCCACACACGATCAAATTGTCCGCCGGACTCCGGTCCGCCGAACCAAGTATGCCGTAAAGTCGTGTGTACGCGGCATAAGTGGTGGTGGGTGACTTGGTTGGGTGGGGGGGATAGGAGGGCGGGGGTGATGGAGAACCTAAGTGTCTTTAAGAAGTCTATGAAGTCTATGAAGTCTATGATTGTTGTCCCTTAATCGGGTGATGATGTATTAGTAGTTAGATTGCTAGCATCCGTGGATTCCCTAAAGTCTATCCAGCATGCTCAGGTTTCCCTATACTTTGTCGGATTTTCTTTGGCTTGGTGGATAAGGTTTTCCAACTACATCTGTTTTCTCCACACGTTGGAACCATTCAGAAATTGTAGGAGGACTGGTGCTCCTCCAGTGGACTGGTACACATTGATTGGCATCATTAATGAGGTGTAAGGTGGGGGATTTTTTGTATGCTGAAAGAGGATGGTGAAGTAAGTATTGCGCTGGGGTGAAATCTGGGGCGTATGATGTGATTTGAACAATCAAGCGGTGAATTTCCGTCCTTTCATCTGACTTTTTGACATTTGCATCCCATGTGAGTTTTACTAACAACATCAATTGTCCAGTGATTGCAATGACCGCACAGAAAGACTCCGCATTCAACCATGAAATGACTCTTTGAAGAAAGAACCTCTTTGAGGCAGTGTGTGCGCTCTACAAAGTATACAAGTGAGACAATTGGGCTTAACCACACTACTGTGTTTGCTTAGTAAATGATCTCAAGTACACTTTTGACTTCAGCCACATCAATCTAGGTTTATAAAACCGAGAAATTCTTATTGAAAATATAAAATTGTACATGCAAGCTAAGAGAAAGGAAAGATGCCAAGTGCTGTTTAGACATGTGCAGTTCGTTTCGTTCCGAATTGAAATCCAGACGAATTTTCAGTTTTTGGAAAATTTGGATTTATCAGACTTTTTGAATTACAATAGTACCGAATTTAAATGAATCCGAAATAATGAAAAAAAAAAATCGGACAAAAGTCGAATTCTAATTTATTTGAATAGTTTTTCGAATCAATTTAAAATAGTTTTCAAATTCGAAACGTTTTCGAATAGTTTTCAATTTGTTTTCAAATTTTCAAAGAGAATAAAATAAAATATAAAATAAAGGAATAGAATAGAAAAAAATAGAATAGAATAGAAAAGAATAAACAAAGAATAGAATAAAATTAAAAGAATATAACCATCTTTTGAAATTTGAATTTAAAATAGAATACATTTTAATTTGAATACCAAAGAAAAGAATAGAATAGAAAAGAATAGAATAGAAAAACGAGTAGAATAGAATAGACTATAATGGAATAGAAAAGAATATAATTAAAAAAAAAACAATAGAATAGAATAGAAAGAATATGAACATTTCCCAAAATTCAAATAGAATCAATTTGAATTTGAACAGAATAGAACAGATTCATAGAAAATAACAGAATAGTACAGAAAAAAACAACAGAATAGAATAGAACAAATATAACCATCTTGCAAAATTTTAATTTTGAATAGAAAAGAATAGAATAGAGTAGCACAGAATTGCAAAGGATAGAATAGAAAATAAAAGGATAGAAAATAATAAAATAGAATAGAATAAACAACAAGATAAAGAATAGAATTACAAAAACAATAGAATAGAATAGAAAGAATATAACTATTTCCCAAAAATGCAAATAGAATTAATTCAAATTTGAATAGAAAAGAATAGATTAGAATAGGAATATGGTTCTATTCTTTCTATTTTGTTCTATTCTATCCTGTTGTTTTTTTCTATACTATTCTGGTATTTTCTATTCAATTCTAATCAATTCTTTTCCATTCTATTCAAATTCAAATTGATTCTATTTGAATTTTGGGACATGGTTACATTCATTCTATTCTTTTCTATTGTTTTTTTATTATTATATTCTTTTCTATTCCATTATAGTCTGTTCTATTCTACTCTTTTATTTTCTATTCTACTCTTTTGTTTTTTAATTCTATTCTTTTGTATTCTATTCTTTTCTATTCGAATATAAGAAGATGGTTATATTCTTTCTATTCTGTTCTATGTTTATTATTTTGTTCTGTTTTACTCTATTATATTCTATTCTTTTATCTTCTGTTATATTCTTTTCTATTTTTTCTTTTCTATTCCTTTATCTTCTTTTTATTTTATTCTCTTTGTAAATTGGAAAACAAATTGAAAACTATTCCAATTGGAAAACTTTTCAAATTTGAATTCCAAAATGATTCGAATTCGGAAAATTTGAGTCGATTCAAATACGAATAAACTAAACGAATTCCAAAAACGGATTAAACGAATTTAACTAAATTCATTTATGTAAATAACGAATCAAAACTAAACAATGTTTTTCGTTCTGTCCATGTCTAGTGCTGTTGCTGAGAGCAACTTATGGGCAGAGTAACAATCATGCTGCAAAGTATGCATATGTGCTGAAACATATGGCAGTCTTCCTTGTGGTTACTTACTGGTCGGACCAACTACTGAAAACCCCAAGAAAATTCTGGTATTTCAGGTATGGGGAAACACATGACACCTTCCTTCCTCCACCATAATGCAGTGCTTGGTGCCTGAGTGGCCAATCAGCAGGCCTAAATTCTGTAATGTAGGGATGGGAAAAAAGAAAGTTGAAATTTGCATAAAATCTTTGGAGCAGATTAGGAAGCTGGAGGAGGTTGGGTCAGATAGGGGCTTTCAACCTATGATACCTGGAGTGCAACAAATGTGTTACATGAATTTAGGGCAGCTAAGCAGGGGGGTGGAATAAATACAGAATGACCTGATTCCCGCATGTGGAAGAGGAAACCCTCCCCGCTGAGCTATTGTATTCTGCCAGTATTGTATTATATTGTATTCTGCCAGTATTGTATTGTATTGTATTCTGCCAGTATTGTATTATATTGTATTCTGACAGTATTGTATTGTATTGTATTCTGCCAGTATTGTATTATATTGTATTCTGACAGTATTGTATTGTATTGTATTCTGACAGTATTGTATTATATTGTATTCTGACAGTATTGTATTGTATTGTATTCTGACAGTATTGCTGCAGCGGCGCTATGCCGGCGGTTTTAACCCTTTTTCGGCCGCTAGTGGGGGGTTAAAACCGCCCCACTAGGAGCCGAATAGCGCCGCAAACATGACAGTAAGTCGACGCTAAAAAATAGTTTTCCTAACACATGGGATAATTTTGTGTCAAAACGCATCGGTCCTGCTCATTTTTGCCTCTCACATTGCTCTTATACATGTTTTACAGATTTAGTGATCACTTTCAATTTGTAAACCGTTGCAAGGTTTTTTTATGCCCAATAAACCATATCTGGTTGACCTGCACCATGTGGAACACCTTTTTTCTTATCTTTTCCTTTTTACATTTGGATATTGCTGATTATCCCACCATTATCACGTGGACCAGTTCTGGATTCTTCTGGCTGTCGGTTGCCGGTTTCTTCCAGCCCTGTGGTTTGGAGTTGCCCACTGACCAGCGTATCCAGTGTGACAGTCCTAGGAGGACTACAAGCCCTTTTGACTCACTGCCATACGGTATGTGTGTCCATCACGGCTGGTAAGAGTACCCTATCCTACTTACCTTATTCCTTGGAAGCGTCCATAGGCATGCCCACTGGTTTACCGGGACCATATACCAGCCTCCCTATCTTGATACGTGGCTAGAAGAATTCTTTCCATTTTATATGCAGTGACTATATGGACTATGTTCTACATTCCATTGTGTTTCACTAGCACAACCAATATTATTATTATTATTTTTATGTTATAATACTTCACTCTTGCAGATTGATTGTTTCACATTTATCGTATGTACAGAGTATTCACATTACTCGTTTATGCATCGATTACCTTTTCAGGTTATTTCCATTTCAATGGTCATTTATTTGAGCGCTACAGGTTATTTTTCACGTGTCACTTTGAACTTTGTTTGTTTGAGTGTTAGCTGCTTTCTAATTTTACAATTTTACATTTGCACATTGTTTGTTTTTTGGTCTAGCGCAGTATTTTCCCCCCTTATTTCACTTTGAAATGTACGACAAAGCCTTTTCTGGCACTTTTTGTTTACAGGTTTAAATCTGTATTTTTTGCTAGGAAATTACTTAGAACCCCCAAACATTATATATATAGATTTTTTTTAGCAGAGACCCTAGGGAATAAAATAGCAGTTGTTGAAATTTTAATGTCACATGGTATTTGTGCAATGTTTTCGGAACAAAATGCACTTTAATGACTTAAAAAAAACCAAAACACAATATAACCTAATTTTTTTGTAAATTATGAAAGATGAGGTTTTGCCGAGTAAGTAGATATCTAACATGTCACGCTTTGAAAATTGTGCACACTTGTGGAGTGGTGACAAAACGACGGTACTTAAAAATCTCCACAGACGGTGCTTTCAATCTTTTTACAGGTTACCTGTTTAATGTTACAGAGGTGGTCTAGCACTAGAATTATTTATCTCGCTCTAACTTTCGCAGCGATACCTCACATGTGTGATTGATGCAAACACTGTTTACGTATGCAAGCGTGACTTACGTATGCGTTGGATTCTGCATGTGAGCATGTAGGGATGGGGCGCTTTTAATTTTTTTTCTCCTATTTACTTTAATTTTTATTTTTACACTGACCCTTTCATTTTTTTTTTATCACTTGTATTCCTATTACAAGGAATGTAAACATCCCTTATCATGGAAATAATGATGACAGGTCCTCTTTATGGAGAGATCTATGGTCAAAAAGACCCAAAATCTCTTGTTTACCTTTAACAGCAAAAGATCCTCCAAGGCAATAGAGGCCATCAGAGATGATCTGGTCTCTGGTAGTTTCTGTGACCAGCCGGCCGACCCAACGGATCATTTCTCTGGCGTGCCGGTGAAAACAGTACGCACAAGAAACACTGGCGAGCGGCGTGAGGAGGGGGAGGTCTCCTCCCACTGCTTCGGAAAGCGATTCAGCAGTGAATGAGCCACTTGAACCACGTTCATTAGAAAGCCAGCTGCCGGCTGAAAAAAAAAAAAATACCGGCTTTATGGTTGATAGCTTCAGCCATAACCCTGCACCCATAAACCACTTGCAACCTGCAACACATATATACTGTACGTATTACGGTTGGCAAGTGGTTATTAAAAATATCACGGTCTGTAAAGTTATCAGATATTTCTTATTTTATACTTATTTCTCTTTGATTAACAACTGCATGATATTCACATTAAAAGTTAAAACAGGGAAAGAAGTAAGAAAAAGACAGATGATTTGCCCTAAGGCCAAGTTTCATAATATTTCCTTTTGACAATGGCTTTTCACCAAAACCCTCGAGGTAATGATAGATTTAAGAAGTGTCCTAGAGCTGCATGTAACCCAATCCTTCCTCCTTGACAGGATTAGAGGCATATTGTCAGCCTCACGTCACTGAGAAATGGAAACAGCCCTGTTTACAAAATTAACAAATGGAATTCAAGTTAACTACTGAGCAATTTGTGAGACAGAGGATTTTTTTTTCCCAAGAAATGACCTGACCCAAGAGACCAGCTTTACGTTATAAGTCTTATGTTGGACCTAACCAATCAATGCACAAAAGAGTGCAATATTCTACCTCTGTTGTCTTCATTCTCTATGGTAGCAAAGCCCAGACGTCTCAATTAGTCCATAAACTGGTGGCCACCCTGACTTTGTGTTCTTTAGCAACGATAGAAAACGCCCCCTCTATTAAATTCATATTTAATTTTCTGTAATATATATAACGTATATAAGCTGCAATTCTGTAACCTGGGCTAAATAAAATACAAATAAAACAAATAAAATAGTTTACTTTTTCAGGCTAAGTAGAATGCAGAAAAAGGGCTCTTGCACTTAGACACCCTTAAAAACGTGAAGTTTTTTTAGGCATTCATGCATATTTTTTACCTACCTTAATGCAGCACATTTTTTTTAATGATCCTGTACATACAGGAGCATAAACTTTTACTGCAAATAAATCAGTTAAAAAAAAAACTGTATTAGGACAGAATTTTATGCACGTAAATATGCGCGTCCATCACAATCCATTGATAAAAAAAAAACTAGAAGAATTCTTACGTGCATGTGCACAAATTCATGCGCATATACAATTGTACTATACAGCCCATCCATTTTTACACATGAACTATTTGCCAGGAATATCTGATGTTCATGCAACAGTACTGTGTGCAACCCAAATGCATTTTCCTCTGTACTGTACTGAAAACTTAAAGAAGAACTAAAGGCAAAACTTTTTTTTAATTTTGGATAGAGTAAAGTAGGATTATAACCCCTGTCAGTTTGTTTTTGGTAATCTGAGTCCCCCTACGTGTTTCGTCATCGAACACCTAAGAAGGTCTTGCACCTGAGGACATAGCTGTTTGATGACAAAATGCGTAGGGCGGGACTTCCGAGTGACATCATATCCGCTGCTTGGTGGATGGTGGCGATTGTGGAACCGGTGCTGGTTCCTGGTTTAGTAAAGTGGGTATTTTTTTTTCAGTGTAAGTGCAATATTTTTTATCCTTCCACTAAATAAAATTATATTTACACTATGTGAGGCTTCCTTCCCCTTTCCTTCTCTTCTAACCTAGTGGATATTTACGGTATTTTGGTTATACTAAAGGACAGCAAGGAGATATCATTAGGCTGGATGGAGGTGCAACAAGTGCAGTGGAGCTGGGATCTCTTTGGAGTGCTTTTTGACTCACTTGGTAATACAAGGGGTCAAATGAATCTGGTGAGTGCCTGGTGAAAACAGGTGGGATCTTTTGGAATTATTGCATCGTGGAGCACACACCTTTGATGCACATTACAGACACCAGAGTTGATGTTTGTTGGAGTGGAACAGAGCACGAATCACATTTTGGGCTCATATTTGATTTATGAGACCTATACTTAGCACTATTATACGCAGGCCTTTTTTTCAGCAGGAACGTGGGGAAACACAGTTCCGGCACATCCAGCACTGAATTTATGTAATGGCAAGGGGTGATCGGGTGTCCTGGAGGGTCTATTGATGCTGGCTGCAGGGGACTCTATTGTTCCCGGAGGAGATTTATTTTTGCATTGTGTTCTAATGCTGCTGGGGAGGTGTATTATTGTTGCTGGTGGTGGATCTATTGTTGCTGGGAAGAGGGGGGTTGTGCTGCTGGGGGGTCAATTGTTGCTGGAAGAAATCTCCTGTTGAGAGGGGTCTATTGTTGCTGGCTGCTGGGGGGGCATCAATATTTGTGTGGTAGTCCAGTTGCTGAGAAGGTCTATTGTTGCTGGTGGGAAATCTATTTTTGCTAGTTGGGCTTATGTTGCTGGGGGGGGGGTCAATTGTTGCTGGAAGGGATCTACTGTTGAGGGAGGGGTCTATTGTTGCTGGCTGCTGGAGAGTCAGTTTAAGCTAGGCTGGCTGCTGGAAAATCTGTTGTTGCTGCTGGGGTCTATTGTTGTTGGGGTCCATTGTTGCTGGGGGAATCTATTGTCGCTGGGGGGGGGTTTGGTTGTACTGCTGTTCTTGTTGTTATTGACAAATCCCATACAAATTGCTTATCACCACAAAATGATACTTGGTTCCTTATTCTCCAAAAGGGGTGGTACTGGGAGGTGGGTAGAGAGTGGAACCAAGGGATGGCCCTCAGAGGTGGGTAGGGAGCAGAGACAAGAAGAGACTGAAGGGGGTTCCTGCACCCTAAAAAAAAGCCCTGATTATACGTATGTACCATTTATAGACATTGATTTGTGTTATTAGTACGTTTATTTAGGAAGCACTGTTTCCTATCGCTATTGGGGAATTATATTTAAACATTGCGAACTACTGGGTATTTAAAGCAGAACTTCACCCAAAAGGGAAAGTTCCACTTGTGTGCCTCCTCCCTCCTCCTCCTCTTTAAATTTCGGTACTTACATTTTTTTTTTGGTGAGCAGGTACCTGATTTTGACAGGTAACTGCTGCCACTGCACGTCGGTTCACCATGGCGATCTGAGTGGAAGTTCACTTCTCCCTCCTTGTTTTTAGGGTGAAGAAGCACATTAAGCAAATTATGGCAACAACAGGCATCTGTATATAAGAAAAGAAAAGTTATATTTTTGAAAAATCACTCTGCTTATCCCAATTAATTAACCACTTAAGCCCCAGACCATTTGGCTGCCCAAAGACCAGAACGCTTTTTGCGATTCGCCCCTGCGCCATTTGAATTGACAATTGTGCGATTGTGCTTCGTGGCTCCCAAACAAAATTGACGTCCTTTTTTCCCCACAAATTGAGCTTTCTTTTGGTGATATTTGATCACCTCTACGGTTTTTATTTTTTGCGCAATAAACAAAAAAATAGCGACAATTTTGTAAAAAATGCATTATTTTTTACTTTTTGCTATTATAAATATCCCCAAAAAATATATAAAAAAACATTTTTTCCCTCAGTTTAGGCCAATACGTATTCTTCTACATATTTTTGGTAAAAAAAAAATCACCATAAGCGTTTATTGATTGGTTTACGCAAAAGTTATAGTATCTACAAAAGGGTATCGTTTTATGGCATTTTTATTGATAATTTTTTTTTTTAATAGTAATGGCGGTGATCAGCGATTTCTATTGTGACTGCAGCATTATGGCGGACACGTCGGACAATTTTGGCGCGATTTTGGGACCATTCACATTTATACAAAAGAAAAAAGAAATTGCTACTGATTTTTTATTCCTGCGATAGTTGCGCAAAGGTTTATCAACATGGTATTTTTGCTAAAAATACACTAAAATCATTGTTAGTGGACACAAACAAAACAAAATGTACAAAATTCCCACTAAATCTAAAGGATACCACTGTATTGAGTTATTACATAACACATATTTGTAAAGGATTGTAAAAGACCTGGGACACCTTTGGGTTCCCCATGGAAAGTAGTAATGCGGTGTGCATAGCACGCTGCAGTAAACAGTGGGTGTGGTCAAATTGTGTTAACACTGGGAGGGGCTTAAAAGGGCTAAGGATGGTGGCAGAGTAAAGTGTCAGTAGGGCAATGACAGTGTCAGTAGAGCAGTGGACTTTGTCAGTAGGACAGAGGACAGGGTCAGTAGGGCAGTGAGGGTATCAGTAGAGCAGTTGATGGTGTCAGTAGGGCAGAGGACAGTGCCAGTAGAGCAGTAGACTTTGTCAGTAAGACAGAGGACAGGGTCAGTAGGGCAGTGAGCGTGTCAGTAGAGCAGTTGAAGGTGTCAGTAGGGCAGAGGACGGTGTCAGTAGGACAGAGGACAGTGTTAGTAGAGCAGTGGATGGTGTCAGTTAGAGCAATGGACTGTGTCAGTAGAGCAGTGAAGATTGTCAGTAAGAAAGTGGCCCTCAGACAATGCATAGATGAGCAGTACACTGTTGGCCCCCAGGGGCCCCAACATACAGCATAATAGAGCAGCACAGGGTTGGGCCTCAAAACACAATACAGCAGAGCAGCAGAATGTGGCCCCTGGGTGCCCCACAATACAGTGTAGAAAAGCAGCAAATTGTGGCCCCCAGGGGCCCAAAAAAATATAAGTGCACCTTGGGGCCCCAGCATACTATAAAAAGGGGGCAGCAGGATGTGGCCCCCATACACAATATAGAAGAGCAGAACAATGTGGCCCCCAGGGGCCCTTGTAAGCTGCATACACCATCACACACAGCCTGTCCCTGTGTATCCCCCGGGTCCCTGCCTCATACATTCCAGCACAGCCCTCTGTCAGTCTCACCTGGATGAACTGTATGGTGAGGGCAGACTTTCCAACCCTGTCTCCTCCCATCACCACCTACACGCACTGTAGCTTCGCTGTCTGAGCAGGCTCTGGAGTCGGGGCCACACTGTGGGCTAGAGAGCAGGGAAGGGTGGGGCCTACAGCTGTGCGTGAGTGCGAGGGACAGGTGGGACCGGCCATGTAGTGTCAGTCTGCCAGGGTAGGGGGAGGCCTACAGCTGAATGGGAGTGCAAGGGAGGGGCTTTCCGTCTTTGCTATTCACAGAGAAAGCTGAACTTTCAGTTAATTTAGTACTGAGGGAGGGTCATGGGCAGAGTGGGCAGATAGCAGAATGCAGGGCAAGTCAGGGGAGATCTCTCCCTGGCAATCCATTGCTTTCTGTGCGTGGTCTCTTCTTTTTTGGCAGCTGGGCCTATATTAATGCAGGGGCCTGGAGCTGCAGCTCCAATAGTACCTACGGTATTCTGGCCCTACATGCAAGCGAGATAAGGCATACTGTCCTGGCCAGTTGGAAATGGTTCTGTGTCATGGTATGCCTTAGGTCACTGTCAGCAAAAGGGTTAAAGGCATAGTTGACCTTTACCAAAACATTGCCTATGCAGGTAAGGGGCATCTGTAGGTAAAAACAAACAGACCAAAGTTGAATATTGCTCTTGCTATATGTGCCCTGCCTTTACACACACATGAACTTTAATGGCATCCCATTCTTAGTCCGTAGGGTTCAATATTGAGTTGGTCCACCCTTTGCAGCTATAACAGCTTCAACCCTTCTGGGAAGGCTGTCCACAAGGTTTAGGAGTGTGTCTATGGAAATGTTTGACCATTCTTCCAGAAGTGCATTTGTGAGGTCTGGCACTGAGGTGGGCGAGAAGGCCTGGCTTGCAGTCTCCACTCTAATTCATCCCAAAGCTATCTATCGGGTTGAGGTCAGGACTCTCTCATCCATGTCTTCATGGATCTTGCTTTGTGCACTGGTCCAAATCATTTGATGGAGGGAAGATTATGGTGTGGGGTTGTTTTTCAGCGATTGGGCTTGGCCTCTTAGTTCCAAGGGAACTCTTAGGGCATCAGCATACCAAGACATTTTGGACAATTTCATGCTCCCAACTTTGTGGGAACAGTTTGGTCCCTTCCTGTTCCAACATCACTCCACACCAGTGCACAAAGCAGGGTCCATAAAGACATGGATAAGTGAGTTTGGGTGGAGGAACTTGACCTTCAGGAGGTACATAAATGGCCTACACCTGTAGCAAGGGAATTATCTCACTTTGGTGAAAGCTTCACAGTTTGCTTTAATCTACAGATATCCCATACCTGCATAGGCAGGTTCGTGGTAAAGGTGAACTATACCTTTAATCATTACTACAGTAATATTTGCTGCAGTTAAGAGTCAAGTCTAAGATCTATACAAAAAAAACATAGTTTAAGAGATTTTACTCAATCACATCTATTAAGCCCAACACATTGCCTGATGTCTGCCGCTCACTTGGCGTGTAATATGCCGGGGCACGAATTCTGGCAGTGTTTTCTTAATAGATATGATGAACTCTTTTTGACACCCAAGTTGGCACGGAAAGCTTGCAAGGTGCGATAGGCTCCATCATTGGAGGTGTGGAATAGACTTTTCATCAGACGTCCAAGGAAGCACTTAGGTAAATACATTTCAAAACAAATGAGTAGGATGATTAGTACAATGGCTTATAACGCATTCTTTCTTTAGGAAGGAGACAAGCTGTGTTTGGATTACATCATAATCCTCAGTGGTGAGGTTAGCTGGGGACCATACAATGGTCTCAGAGATTTACATGCTCTCTGTTTTAGTAGTAATACTGTAACTAAATGTCTATGCAAGAGATGACAGACTGAACAAACATCCTTCAATTTCTGGAATAAATCAACTATCACTATAGTAAACACTGATCTAATACTAAGGATCTTTTCTTGCAAAACCAGTGTGAAGAAGTGACGTGACCTCATTTAGGGTGTCACTTCCTGTAGCGCTGTCTAATCATTTAAAAACTCTTGCGGTTTATATTATTGTCATAAAGTATCTATTGGTCTTCTGTCACCAGGATAATTAAGTGAGAATTAACATTATGTTAGACAAACAATAAAGTTAACTAGTTTATATTGGAGATTTTGCAAAACTGTAGGCAGGTGCAATTAGCCTTCCTGCCTGTAGGTGGCCCATTATTACAGAGGGAAGGGAAGTCTCATAAGGGAATTGAACCTTTTGGGATTCCATACCGTGCCTCAAGAGGAGAGGTGGTCTAATTGGACACTGAACTCTCGAGAGACTTCAGTGGCCATCTTGGATGAGGGAACCTTTTAAAAAAGGGGGCCCACGTCATTCTGATGCACGTCTGGCGAGTAGATGGTCAGGGGCAGGAACCTACTTGTGAGGGAGAGTGCAAAAGTATAAGGAAAGAATTCTTTGGACTAGGGACACAACAATATGCCCACCTGTCATACGACTGTACTCACCCTAGCAAACTATCCATAGCAAAGTGCCCAGAGTGTGAGATTGGATATGGAAATGGCACAGAACCAGGGGCATACCTAAAGGGGTCGAAGTCACAATTGCAACCCGGGCCCATGCTGCAGGGGGCTTGTGCGCCCCCCCGGGCACCTATAAAGGAGGAAAGGTGGGGTCAGCCATATGTCGAAGAACCAATCTCTCCATTTTTCTTCTGCAGCCGCTGAATACCCACTTCTCCTCCTCTCCTCCCACAGGCATTAAGCGGCTGCAGGTGGAAAATTAAGAGATCTGTTCCTCTCAATGCAGCCACCCCCTCCACTCTTCCTATTCAGCTATTTTCTGCTGCTCCCCTGAGCTCTTTCCTGGCTGCCCCCCCTCGCCCCCCTTTGCCGGGTCCCCCCTCACTTCTCCTGCCGATTGCATCCTCCCTCCCCTCTCCCGTCAGCTGCTACAGGGGATCATTTAGTATGGAGAGCGGCAAAGGGACGGTAAATGTGTAATTTACTGGTCTCTTACTTGTCTGAATGAATACAGTCAGTGATCTGTCCATTCATAACTGAATAGCACTATGCTTCAGTTTGTGAGTGAACAGGAGGCTCTTTACAGAGCTATTCCCGTCCATTCATTCAGTACAGCTGAGGCTGCAGAGAAGGAGATGGAGAGCTGTGTCCTCAATCACCTTTCTCTATCTCAAAAGTGGAACATCAGAGGTCTGTTTAGACCACTGACATTTTACCAAAGCCCCCCCAACGTAGCTTAATTTTTAAAAATGTTGTAAAATCAAATAGTAAAAAACAAACAAAAAAACCCCAAAAAAACTATTGACAACAGTGACGGAACTACCAGGGTCACAAAGGTCTCACTTGCATCCAAGCCCTGGCATTCCACCACCAGGCTCGAAGGAAGGGGGCCCTTCATGGTTTCTTGTACCAGGGCCTGAAGGTTCAAGTTATGCCACTGCACAGAACTGTCAAAGTTGCAGTTTGAGAAGCATTGGCTTGTTTATTGCGAGTGGAGACAACTATGTTGTAAGTTTTCTCTGGGTTTGGCCTGGAGCTTGAAGGTTTCAAAATGTCTTGGGAGGGATGAAACCTTCAATCCTGTGTCCAGGTTTAGTTGGATGCTTGCAGTCTGTGTGAGTACACAGATGTATAGATTGGTTATAAACCAAGTCTGAGAAAAGCTCCGGGCAATTGCTGCTATTTTGCAGACAGAGCCCTGTCAGGAGAGCTGGGTATTCCTACTACAGACTGCATCCTTTGTTGGGGGAATCCTTGTCACTGGACTGTGAAAGTCAGGACAGTTACATGGGTTTGGGAGACCAGTAGAGGGCCCAGGAGGCCGAAAAAGCTGTGGTGGCTAACGGGTCCAGGGGACTGGAGGGAACCCAGAATTCTCTGGAAGAGTGAGCAAGTTTACAGGGGACTGAAGAACCTTATTTAGAAGCCAGGAAAGGGCCTGTGCAGTGATTGAACCTGGAGAACCCATGGTCTTGGAGACCAAAGAGAGCAGCAATGCTGCTAACAAGTGAGCCAGGTGGCTAAATAGTTTCAGTGATTGAAAATCCCCTGCGTGGTAATTTATGTTGGAATATTTTCTTTCGCTTTTGCCTAAAAAAAGTAATCTGCCATGCCTTTAAAAGTTTAAACGAGGGGGCGTGACCGGAAGCCGACCTTAATGGACGCCTGAACTCTCAGCTCCATCAGCCCACAGCACTAAAGGCACACCAGGGGACGATCCACAGCACCCATATGGGCAAATCGAGGACCACCCGATCCTCCAAACAAAGGGGCACATCGCAACCCCCTCCAGGAACATCCACGGACCTTCGTACCTTCTTCCTCCAGACGGACATGTCTCAGAGCGGGGGAGACAAGATGGCGCCGGACACTCAGGCGCGTGGACGACGGAGCTCCCCACAGCCCAAGCCGCCTCACACCACTCAGCAGCACCATCCACCGGACTCTCCGCTGACGGGGACAGACCCAGGAATCCTAACCTACCACGAGGGAGCGGTGAGTCCGTCATCCCACCCCGATCCCCAGCCCATGCAGACACGCGGGCCGCGGCCCTCCATGCTGCCGGCCACCTCACAGCACTACACACAGTGCTCAGCAGCATTTCCACGCCTATTGAGAACGGCCTCAGATCCCTACATGCAGGGAACGGCCCTGCTCTCCCCAGCTTCCTCAATCCTCTCCCAGGACTACCCGCCATTACCTGCCCCGGCCCACCCTCCTATGGAGAGGCACCGAGACCTGGAGATTGATGGTGAAAGTTCCTGGGCCATGGCTGTATCGTCCCCCCCACCAAAGGCACAGAGACTATCCAGATCTAGAGACCCCAGTGTCTTTAGGCAGCAACAAGCCTCTAACCCTTCATATGCACAGAAAGCCAGCACCCCTCCCTGTACAACAACAGACAACCACCACACGAGGCCCCCCCAGCTAACACAGGCCCTGTCGTGGTCTGAACAGTGGGAGCCCCCATTATCTGGACCCCCCATGCCATCTGAGGCAGGCTCACTCAGCCCACGCTCCCCACCTCCAGCTCCATCCTCACCGTGCCAGCAATTTGGACCGATGCAAGCCCCACATATGCCACCTCAATGGCAAACATATCTTCAGGCCATGCCTACTAAGGAGGACTTCAGACAACTAATAGAAGATGTGAAATCCACATGCCGCACAGAAATTCAAGTTCTTCAAACAGGCCTTAAACACCTGGCAGACAGAGTGGAAATGGCGGAAGAAGAGATCCAGGAAACAAAATTATCAGTCCACAGATCACAACTTCAGGGAGCGGAACATAGATCACTCCTCAGAGACATGCAGAGGCACATAGAGGACTTGGACAACAGGGGGCGCCGCAACAACATTCGTGTGAGAGGTATCCCAGAATCGGAGGGTAGCGAGGACTTGCAAACCACTCTACAAACCATCTTCCACAACCTCCTCGGCGAACCCCCCACAAAACATATAGAGATGGACAGAGCACACCGAGCCTTGCGACCTAAAGGAGCAGCATCCAAGCCGAGGGATGTTATCTGTAGAATAACCTCCTATCCCCTCAAGGAGGGAATCATGAAACAAGCACGCCTTGCACGCAAAATTATTTTTGATGGGGCTCAGTTACAACTATACCCTGATCTTTCTTGGATCACTCTGCAAAAACGCAGACTCCTTCAACCGTTACTGCAACTACTACAGACCAAGACAATTCCCTACCGGTGGGGCTTCTCCTTCACCCTCACTGCGAAACACCAAGGCACATCTGCTGTACTGAGGTATCCGGAGGACCTCCGCACATTCTGTAATATTCTAGACATTCAACCTCCACAGCTTCCAGAGTGGGACCTAGTGGCCACCCCTCCAACACCACCTACAGTCTGGCAGAAGATCCCCACCTCCAATCGGCCCAGAAACCCTGAAACATCTCGCAAATCTGCCAAGCACAAGAACGGATAAGCTTCACCGCTCCATGAAGGCCCGCACCTTCAATTGGATCATTACTACTTTGGAACATTGGCTCTTCCTACTCGGGACTTAAATGCCCACTATATTTCTAGATTATAGTCTCCTAAATTGCCCCTACGCCATAGAATGGTTAACTACAAGGGCTCACTTAGATCGAGCTTTGAGAAAGTAGATACTCATCCGATCGCCCCTCACCCCCCCCTTTTTTTTGATTCATAGTTTAGCGAATCATAAAGTTTAATTGTATTACTGTATCAGTTGCGGGCTCCCTGGCGCCTTCTCCTGGCTGGTTCTTTTGGGTTGGCGGGGGGGAGGCATCTGGGAATCCGTGGTTGTCAAGGCCTGTTGGCCAGAAAAGCACTGAAGATAACGTATGCAACCTGTTACCACTTGGTTTTAATCTCTCAACTCTTTCCTCCTCAACTCCCTTCCCTCTCTCTCCCTCTTAGTCGTCCTCAGGTGTACACGAAGGTGAAGGCGAGGTGTTCGGGTCCCCTCCCGGAGAGTGCCGACCCCTGGTTTTTGACCACAGATCCTGGTGCGTCCTTGGTAGGTAAGCATATACACGTCCACCCACACGTAGACAAAAAACAAAGATACTATCCTTAAATGTCCACGGTCTAAATTCTAACAAAAAAAGGCATCTGGCGCTGAAGGAGTTCAGACAGTCAGGGGCTGATATTGTACTGGTACAGGAGACACATTTCAATAAAGAGGGCTCATTCGCGTTCGCCTCCAGATATTTCCCTCAAATATATTTATCATCTAGCACTCAAAAAAAAGCGGGTGTGGCTATACTTATTAAAAGGGGAGCCCCCTTCACTTGTGTAAACCACTATGCTGATCCTAAAGGTCACTTCATTATCCTACAGGGTACATGGCATGCACAACCAATCATGTTATGCGCCCTATACGCACCAAACACCAAACAATATAGCTTTCTCTCCAAAGTATACTCCCGCATCTTTAAATCAAACCCACTCCAGAATAGACTACTTCTTTGTCAATAACCTCACACTCAAACTAACACAAGCAGCTCAAATACTCCCTATCTCATGGTCAGATCATGCCCCCACCCTACTTAGGCTGAACTTAGACACTCCTAACCGTAGATCCTATAACTGGAGACTTAACACATTCCTCCTTCAACACCTACCCTCTCAACTGGAATTACATTCCACCCTAAAACATTACTTTATAGAAAACGCCTCTTCAGAAACTTCATTATCTACATTATGGGAGGCCCATAAGGCGGTCCTACGCGGTAAGTGTATGGCACTGTCCTCCGCAATGAAGAAAGATAGACTAGCAGCGAAACTAAATGCAGAGAGGGATCTCAGAATGCTGGAGCGTAAGCTCCAAGATACCCCTACAATACCCCTTCTCCGGAAAATAATTAATTTCCGCTCTACTCTTAAAGAATTCGCACTAGGCCAAGTAGAAAAAGCACTGATCAGACTGAAACAAATGTTTTACGATAAAGGAAACAAGGCGCATTCCCTTTTAGCTAACAAATTACGAGACAAATCCCATATGCAAACGCCACACCAAATTAAAAATAAATCGGGACAAGTGGTATCCCACCCTACGGAGATTGCCCATGTTTTTGCAGACTTTTACAAAAATCTATACAACAACCCAGACATACCCAGTAACCCCCCCTCCCAGGACTTATCCCACAAACTGCGAGAGTATCTAGAATCCAGCGGAATCCTCCACTTGACGCCAACTGATCTGCTAGCACTGAACGCACAGATCACAGATGAGGAAATAGAACTGACTGTTAAAAATTTGCCCTCCCGTAAGGCCCCAGGACCAGACGGATTTCCATACGAATACTACAAAACGTTCCTCCCCACCTTACTCCCACATATGCGCAGGATATTTCAAACCTTCCTACAAGACACCCCCATACCTCCAGACATGCAACGTTCATTTATTACGCTTATACCCAAACCGGACAAGGACCCCTCCATATGCGCTAGTTACAGACCCATCGCGTTACTGAACTCCGACCTAAAAATCTTTACCAAACTCCTTTCCAACCGTCTCAATCAGATCCTCCCCTCCCTGGTCCATAAAGACCAGGTGGGATTTGTCCCGCTGAGACAAGCGGGTGACAATACTAGAAAGGTTATAGATCTGGTGGAGGTGGCGAACAGGGAGGGCCAGGCGTCTTTGCTGTTAAGCCTGGACGCGGAAAAAGCATTTGATCGTTTGGGTTGGCCTTTTCTGTTCGCCACCTTACAATACATGGGATTTCGGGGCCCTTTTTTACAAGCGGTCAAACACTTATACACTAATCCCTCATCCCAAGTTAGAACCCCTTTCGCACTCTCTCCAACATTTTCAGTGGCGAACGGGACTAGACAGGGGTGCCCACTCTCGCCCCTCCTATTTGCGCTCTGCGTAGAACCCCTAGCAGCATCCATCAAGAGCAATCCAGATATTAAGGGGATTTCGGTCAGAGGTAGAGAATTTAAAATCTCCCTCTTTGCCGACGATATTATACTCACACTGACTCAACCCCACATTACCCTTCCGATCCTACATACAGAACTAAGCCGCTTTAGAGCTCTTTCAGGATATAAAATAAATGAGTCAAAATCAGAGGCACTCCCAATTAACATCCCGGCCACGGAGGTCACACTCTTAAAATCCAATTTTCCGTTTACATGGAAAACATCATCCCTGAAATAACTGGGGACGTACATCACCCCCCGAATTCAACGCCCTGTATCAGGAGAACTTCCCCCCATTATTCCGCTCAATTAGATCCTCATTGCTCCAATGGAAAAAGCACCATATTTCTTTACTAGGTCGAATAGCTTCGCTCAAAATGACTATCCTTCCGAAGCTCCTTTATCTTTTTCAAACACTACCCATACCAATTCCACTCCACCAATTGGAAAAACTCCAGTCTGAACTCCTACAATATGTTTGGAATTATAAAAGACACAGGGTACCGGGATCAGTGTTGATGGCGTCCCGCAATGAAGGGGGACTGGCATTCGCTAACATTATTAAATACTACTACGCAGCTCAACTACGCGCAGTAGCATCGTGGTACACCCACAAGTCCTACAATAAATGGACAGAAATTGAGAAGTTATGGCTAGCCCCCACACATCCAAATAACTTATTATGGAGTGCGAACGCGGATGTGGCCCCTGAGCGTATGCTAGGTCCCATGTCCCTCTTGCGGAGGATATGGAGTAAACTGGCTTCTACTCATGGGCTGTCATCAGAGAGATCGCTTCTGACCTCTTTTGTCTGTAACCCCAAAGTGCCGGATAGCCTTACCTATCAAATGTCACACCCCTGGACTTCCCTGAATTTATTCCATTTTGGAAGCCTGGTGGACCCTAGGACACGGAAACTTTTGACATTTACTGATCTACAAAATAAACATGAACTCCCTAGACAGGCGTTCTATGGGTTTTTACAAATCAGACATTATGCACTTACTATAACACCTAACCTACAATTTTCACCCCCCTCCCCATTCGAAAGTATGATTCTGGCAGGCAATTCCCAGAGAGGGCTTATATCGGGCATATACAAGATCCTAAACACATTCTCCCAAGATGGGCAGGGCAAACATTCTTATATGACCAAATGGGAAAAGATTCTTGGTGAGGACATCCCTATGACGCAGTGGCAGACCATTTGGTCCCAAGCGGCAAAGAGCTCAATATGCTCACTGTATAAGGAAATCTCCTATAAAATTCTCCTACTGTGGTACATGACTCCAGAGGTGCTCCATGCTATCTTCCCTAATACCTCCGATAGGTGCTGGCGTTGCCAAGGAGCAAGGGGCACCTTCTTACATATATATTGGAGCTGCCCGCTGTTGGCCCCTTACTGGTCCACAGTTCAGAGATTATTAGATCGCCTTTTGGACACAGAGGTCCAGGCGTCCCCGAAATTCTTTTTATTAGGTCTATCGCCACTCAAACTCTCCACCCCATATAGGAAATTAGTGCGTCATGTCCTAACGGCAGCAAGATGCCTCATAGCTTTACACTGGAAACGCTCCACCCCACCAACTGCTGAGGATCTTTATGCCAGAATTAAGGACATGGAAGTGATGGAAAAAATGACAGCCAGATTACAAGACAGACTGAAGGCACATAACAGGGTCTGGGAGCCATGGTACCTCCGGGAGGACCCACCTTGACCAGGTAACACCACCATTTCAATGACTTCTATGCCCCCCCCCTTTTCTTTTTTTCTAATTCTCATTCCCTTTCTCTTTTCCTCCTCTTTCTTCACCTCCCTCTCTTCCCCACTACCCACTTCTATTCTCTCTTACTGCATAGTCTTATGACTTCTACAGTTACGGAATATATAATCACAGTTTTGCAATAATGAAGAATGTACTCCAATAACATGTAAAACAAATGAATCACTAAGCGACAAACCTTGGACTACCGAAAGCACCTAGTGATACTCCTGTCTATGAGTATAGAAGTTTAGCATCGGCAAATTATATGTTAACTTAAGTTTATGCAATGCCATTGCACATACTGTTTTCTTTTAAACAATGTATTGCACATGTGTTTGAAAATAAAAACGTTATTTGGAAAAAAAAAAAAAAAAAGTTTAAACGAAAATTTGGTTTTAGTGTTTCACAGAAAAATGCAGCTACCACATAAGCTAATGATCCCCCTGATCACAAAAGACATGACAATAAATTGTAGTACATGCACAAGATCTTCCCATAGGTCCTCTATCTAAATAGAAGCAAGTTGTCTGCTATAAGAACCATATACATTTTCATTAGAACAGGGAGGAGCAAAAAGTACAACAATTAACAAGCATATGGATATATAAACCCCGAAACGACCTTCAGCTGCTGTGTTATTCCTGGGGTTTTCTAGAGGAAACCAAATCCATGATTTTAGTATACGTACTTATGTAATTAACTCCTTATGTACTGATGTTCTGATTTGGGTGTGAATGGCAGCAGTAGATGGGTACCATACTTTCCAAGGCAACGTTCTTCCCAAAGCTCCAACCAGAATGCTTCCTCAGTCAATAGACAAGACCTCGGTAGTCTACGGGCTTATCACTTTTACAATAGTATCTCTTCATGTTGGATGACAAGTGACAACCCATCTATTTCTGAGGGACTCATAGGGAGGAATCATCTGATCTCTTCAGCAGGCTGCCAGATTTAGTTGACCCTGACCTCAAGTTTTCCTCTCCAGGCCTTCGATCGACTGTGCACAATCATTTTCTCTTTAGTCTTTAATCACCCTTTGCTATTGTAGTTGTCTGCTTTACCCTCAGATAGGTCATCTTTCATGTTGCAAAAGAGTAACTGGAATCCATAAAATTGCTGCTTGTTAAATATATACTTTTATTGGAATGTTTTTTCCCAATGGCACAAACAATCACTTCATGATTCAGGTAGTGGTCTTGCATTATAAGTATTTGCAACATTAGCACTCTCCCTCTGGGCTGCTCACTCTGCATTGAAGACCAGGAACTCTCTGTTCTTGCCTTAACTTCATAAAGGAGGACCTTTCAAAAACCCCAAAGGGAGCCCGGCCACCAGTGCCATATAACAGTAAGCTAAAACCTGATTGGTAGCTGCCTTCTTCATTGCTATGTGTACCATTAGAACAGAACAAACCTGAAAGAACTTCAAAACATTCTAATCTTCAAGGAAATAATGGAGCATTCATAGGCCTGTTGCTTGGTATGGAGATGTTACTGTATTGAAAGAAAGGGTACAGAACAGGATCAGATCTGTAGAGATAAGGAGGTGAGGGGGGCACAGATCATTCATAAATAGACAGAGCTGCTGAAACAATTACTTTTACAATTTCAGCACTTTTGAAATTTAAAAATGATTTGTTCCACAGTATCCGCAGCTATGGAAGTCTGATAAGAATGTATAAATACTTTACTTGCCACAGATTCACTTTAACTACTTGACCCCTGGAGGGTTTTACTATTTCATGACCAGAGAATTTTTTGCTATTCAGCACTGCGCTACTTTAACTGGCAATTGCTACACCGTACTAAAAATGAAATTTATATAATTTTTCCACACAAATAGAGCTTTTGGTGATATTTGAGCACCACTAGGTTTTTAATTTTTATTATATAACAATTATTTTATATATAGGGCCCTCTGATTCCTACTGTATTAAAGTGTATTGTATTTGTACTGTCTACCCTTAAGTTGTAAAACGCTACATAAACTGTTGGCGCTATATAAATCCTGTATAATAATAATGATAATAATAATATATATTATATTTTTTATGTTATTATATAAACAAAAAAATGTTTTAAACCCCCTCCCCCAAAATTTTCTACTTTCTGTTATAAAATATACCCAATAAAACATTTTAAAAAATCTTCATAAATTTAGGCCAAAATGTATTCTGCTACATGTCTTTGGTTAAAAAAAACCCCTGTAAGTGTATATTAATTGGTTTGTATGAAAGTTATAGCATCTACAAATGATGATATAAATATTAGAATTTACGCAGCTATAATACTATATCGGTAATGGTGGTGATCAGTAATTATGGTGTAACTGTGATAGTGTGGCAAGCAATCTGGCACTGACAGACCCTCACTGAGTAGTACCAGTGGTGGGCCATCCATTAGGGGCGTGCGGGCATCGCCCCCCCCATCCATGCATCCAGCCCCCTAATCTACAGTCAGGGCGCCAGACGCATGGATTCCAATAGGGGATTTTTTTTTAAAGCCCGTAGTTAGAGCCAGAGGCTCTAATAGGCTTTAAAAAAGGGTGGGCTCAGGGCGCAGAACACTGCACCCTGAGCCCACCCAGTTGTGTGAGAATAGCGAATCAATATTCGCTATTCTCACACTGATTCTCCTTCCAGCCAATCAGGAAGCATGTTGTGAGACACGTTTCCCGATTGCCGAAAGGAGAAGCAATCTTATTGGTCAAGGGGGAGGAGGGAGGAGGAGGTGGGAGGAGACGCACGGCTGGGGGAGATGCACAGGCCGGGGGAGAAGCAGGGGAAGATCAACCAGCTTCCAGCCACCACTGTGACTCCAGAGATGGTTCACCATCCAGCTCAGCCATCCAGCACTTCCTGGCTCGGACAGGGGAGGGAGGAGGGGAGATCGGAGTCCTCCCGGGCAGGACATCTGAAAGTAAGGAGGCCGTTCATCTCTCGTGGCGGGGGGTATGTTCCCATTATTCCCCACATTCATGTCCGTCTCCCGGGGGTAGGGGGGTGGGGCGAGTTTATCTCCTACCAGGGGGTGTGGTGTTTGCCAAGTTAGCATGAGACCTAGGACACCAGGCCTGCATATTCACCTCTCAGCAATAGGTGTTCCCAGAGACCAGATGATCTTAAGCCTTTTGTGCTACTGTTATGGCTGAATGAAAAACCAAACCCTCGGTGGGCTGGTCAAGCCACATCTGAAATCTTGAATAAAGCATATCTTTATAATAAAATGATAACAAGTAAACTGATCCTTTGCAGCCAGTCATCACCGACTTCCAAAAGAAAAACTAAACTGATGCTAATGAGAAATGTTATGTATTAAAAAAGCCACAGTCCAATGAATATTAAGTAAGGCTGACACTGATATAGTAAATATACATATACACTGTTGCTGGGAACTCTTATTATTCAAGTAATGCGATCTGTTTTGAAGCCTCGTACTGTTTGGCGGAAGGTGGCAAAAGTTATTTGTAGTAGAAATCTGCTTGATTAATTTGTTTAACCCGAAAATTGAAAGCCCTCGTAAAAATTATTAGCAGAATGTACAAAAGAGGAAAATTGTAAAACATTTGTAAAACTGCCAAAAGAAATGTAATTTAGAACAGGCCCATAATGGTCCTCATTATGTAGTCAGGAGAATGCCTTTTTATGTTAAAGTGGATATTTATTGTGGATATAAATTGTTCACGTAGTACGGAACCTCGGCATCAATTAAGAGCAGATTTCACCACCAAAGCGTAAACAGAAAATAAATGTGCTGTGTGATTTAAGTGTACAAAAAGACAATTTGGCAAATATTCACACATTCCATGTAGAATAGACATGAACACACACTCTAGGTTTGGTTAATGTAGTGATCAAAAGGGTCCTGTTTGGGACTGCAGACATTGCTTGTCATTGGTGCTTAGTTGCAGAAAAAAAGATTTCAACAGCTGGAAGGCATATGTCCACCTTCTCTAATGTGATTCTTACATTCGTAGACAAAAGGAAATCCTGCCTAAGACTAGTAAGTGCAGAGCTGTCATCGGGGAATAGGTTGTCCAGGGGTATGGTGAAGTGAAAGATGTGCGGTTCCCCAATAAGATTCGCTTGCAATCATTTGTTTGTAGTTGGCTCACTTTTTATTCATTGTCAAACATTTCACCCCCTAAAACAGAATGTTCAAATTAATTTATTACTTTTTTATTACATTTTTTATTAATTTATGTATTTATTGTAATTGTGTTCTTTTGTCATATTACCTTTATGACTCTAAGCACAAAAAATAATAACAGAAATAACAATAACAACAGGATAGTCCTAATAAAAGTAACGTTAGGATGTATATTTTTTTACATTAAATATAGTTTGCGTATCGCTCCTAATAATATATTTCAAATATTAATAAGCAGAATAGTATTAATAGTAGAATAGAATAGTATTAATAAAATAGTATTAGAATAGAGTAGAATAGTATTAATAAAATAACTTTGGGTACATTTTTGTTCAATAAATATTTATTTGAATAGTACTACTAATAATATTATGTTTCAAATAATAACAGAATAGTATTAATAAAAAATAATACTATTATTTTAGTATTAGAGTATCGTTTGTAGTTGAGTATCGCTCCTAATTATTATTATTATTATTATACAGGATTTATATAGCGGCAACAGTTTACGCAGCGCTTTACAATATAAAAGGGAGACAATACAGTTATAAAACAATAAAATACAAGAGGATTAAGAGGGCCCTGCTCAGAAGAGCTTAAAATATAATAATATACTTCAAATATTAATAAGCAGAATTGTATTAATAAAATAACTTTAAGGTACATTATTTTTCAATAACTATTCATTTGAATAGTTACATAGTTACATAGTAGGTGAGGTCGAAAAAAGACACAAGTCCATCAAGTCCAACCCATGTGTGTGATTATATGTCAGTATTACATTGTATATCCCTGTATGTTGCAGTCGTTCAGGTGCTTATCTAATAGTTTCTTGAAGCTATCAATGCTCCCCGCTGAGGCCACCGCCTGTGGAAGGGAATTCCACATCCTTCTCGCTCTTACAGTAAAGAACCCTCTACGTAGTTTAAGGTTAAACCTCTTTTCTTCTCATTTTAATGAGAGGCCACGTGTCTTGTTAAACTCCCTTCCGCGAAAAAGTTTTATCCCTATTGTGGGGTCACCAGTATGGTATTTTTATATTGAAATCATATCCCCTCTCTAGCGTTTCTTCTCCAGAGAGAATAAGTTCAGTGCTCGCAACGTTTCTTCATAACTAATATCCTCCAGACCCTTTATTAGTACTACTAATATTATGTTTAAAAAAAAATAACAGAATAGTATTATTAAACAATAATTTTAAGATACCATTTTTAAAATTAAACTTCGTTTGAATATTGCCCCATAAATACATTTTAAATACTAAAAATAAACAGACTAGCATTATTAAATTAACTTTAGGGAACATTATTTTTCATTAAATATTAGTTTGAATAATACTGCTAATAATATTATAGTTCAAAGAAAAACAAATGAGTAATAAAAATAATAATACTACTGATGATACCAATAATGTATTTTTTTAAAATGAAATATTAGTTTGAATAATACCATAGCATATCCTAATAGTTCATATAAAAGTACAATAATAACGATAATAATAATAACATTAATAAATTAACTTTTTTTTTTATTATTATTATACACTGTACTACATTAGCTTGAATAACTTTCCTAATACCTAGGGATGATTGAATTAATTATGGCAAATTAGATTTTTCCACAAATGTACCAATTTACCTAAAGAAATGACAATGAGCAAACCTGAAAGTTTCCCTAAAGCAGAAGATTCTGATTTTGCTCAGTTGGCTGTTTACGTAATGGGGTTTATTTACTAAAGGCAAATAGGCTGTTCACTTTGCAAGAGAAGTTGCACTTTGCACAGGAATTATCTTCAGAGCTTAGTGACTGGGATGAAGTTTCAGTTTTTGAAACCCAATCACTTGCAAAAAAAAAAAAGTTTTGCTTGCACGAGGTTGAGTGTTCATCTCATTCTTTTCCCTTGCAAATTGAACAATCTATTTGCCTTTAGTAAATCAACCCCAATGTTTGATTAAAAAAAAAAGTTTTTCGTTTTGCAAAATTTATTTTTTAATGAAGGTGTATTTAATTTATTTCATGGGGCACATCTATAAAGTAGTGAATGTGACTTTCACACAAAATTTATTCAGGTGAATCAGTCACTGTCATTTAAAACACATACACCAGAAAGATACACCTGCAGTAATTGTTTGGTAAATGTCGCTGCTTAAAGCAGTTGTAAAGCACTTTGTTCTTTTTATCTAAAGGTAAGCCTATAATAAGGCTTAATTGTAGGTAAAATGAATACCGTATTTATCGGCGTACAACACGCACATTCATTTTAAGAGGGAAGTTTCAGGGGAAAAAAAAAATAAGGGTCAGTGCCCATCTGCAGCCTCACCATTGCCATCAATGCAGCCTGATCAATGCCCATCTGCAGCCTCACAAGTGGCATCAATGCAGCCTCATCAGTCCTCATCAGTCCACATCAATGCAACAGCCTCGCAAGTGCCATCAATGCAGCAGCCTCACCATTGCCTTCAATGCAGCCTGATTGATGCCCATCTGCAGCCTAGAGGGGACAGGGAGGGGGGCGGGACAAATGCTGGAACTTCAGAGCTTCTGGCCGGAATAAAGGGGAGTGACGGCATTGTGGCTCCAGCCACTCACATCTCCGGAGCCCGCGATCCCGGAAGAAAGGACGGGAGAAGATGTCAGCCCTCTAAACGGTGACTGGGCGCCGTTGAGAGGGCTTCGTTCTAAGGTGTGGATTTCATAATGCGATGCATACTAGCACATTTTTTTCTTTAGCGGTTTACAACTGCTTTAAGTAATTACTTATAGAAGACTCAATGGGGTAACTTATGATTAGCTCACGCAGCGATGATCAGTTTCAAGAGCCATTATACTTTATATATTTTTTTTTACTTTTTGTGTGTTTGTGAATTATTATGAAACCAAAACATTCAATAAAATATTCGGCCCAATGTGTGGCTGTTTTTGCCACAAGACCAGGGCCAAGATTGGTAATAGGAAATGTACACATATGCTAGTGCTCAGGATATCGGTAAAAAGGAACAATTAAAAATGGACACAATGGGTAAAAGTAAATAAGTCCGGGGATAGGGATTTAAATAAGAATCCAAGTAGATTTGAGAAATTGTCTTTCAAGGTGGATGTTTATAACATCTCAGGGATAAGATCAGCACTGAGGTCACAGCTTTTCACATGAGCGAAGCCAGCTCTGGTAGATAAGGCAAGAAAAAAAGCGGAAAAGCGCCTCTGAGTGCAAGGTTTAATAGTGTACAATAATATGTTATCCAACACTTACATAAAAGTAAGGGATGACAAGCTCATGTAAGGTGAACTCTCCTAGATCAGTCTCCAACGACTCTGGCGTGTCCTGTGTGAGCGTAGTGTCCAGCTGCGGTAACCTCAATGTTCCTGGAGATAGCTGGCTGATCCTCTCGGTGGCTGGAGGAAATTCCACTTACTTCAGAGCATTTAAAGTTTGTTACTTCCCTCTTCCTGTACACTTGTGAAAGGAGCATGCATGCTCCGTGTGAGTCTCACGCATGCTCTGAAACGCGTTGTCTTTCCCCCATACTCTAGTGATGTCACATGCTCACAAGCTTGTGCACAGAGCGGAATATCTCCATCTCCTCCAGCCACAGCCTCCATCTCCTCCAGCCACCGAGAGGCTCAACTGGCTACCTCCAGGGACACTGAGGTTACCGCAGCTAGACCCTCTGCTCACACAGGACGTGCCAGAGTCGTTGGAGACCGATCTATGAGATTTCACCTTCCATGAGCTTGTCATCCCTTACTTTTATGTAAGTGTTAGATAACATATTATTGTACACTATTAAACCTTGCACTCAGAGGCGCTTTCCTGTTTTTTTTTAAAGACTGGTAATACAGTGGCTTGCGAAAGTATTCGGCCCCCTTGAACTTTTCAACCTTTTGCCACATTTCAGGCTTCAAACATAAAGATATAAAATTTAAATTTTTTGTGAAGAATCACCAACAAGTGGGACACAATTGTGAAGTGGAACGAAATCTATTGGATATTTTAAACTTTTTTAGCAATTAAAAAACTGAAAAGTGGTGCGTGCAAAATTATTCGGCCCCTTTATTTTCAGTGCAGCAAACTCACTCCAGAAGTTCAGCGAGGATCTCTGAATGATCTAATGTTGTCCTAAATGACTGATGGTGATAAATAGAACCCACCTGTGTGTAATCAAGTCTCTGTATAAATGCACCTGCTCTGTGATAGTCTCAGGGTTCTGTTGAAAGCGCAGAGAGCATCATGAAGACCAAGGAACACACCAGGCAGGTCCGTAATACTGTTGTGGAGAAGTTTAAAGCCGGATTTGGATACAAAAAGATTTCCCAAGCTTTAAACATCCCAAGGAGCACTGTGCAAGCGATCATTTTGAAATGGAAGGAGTATCAGACCACTGCAAATCTACCAAGACCTGGCTGTCCCTCTAAACTTTCAGCTCAGACAAGGAGAAGACTGATCAGAGATGCAGCCAAGAGGCCCATGATCACTCTGGTTGAACTGCAGAGAACTACAGCTGAGGTGGGAGAGTCTGTCCATAGGACAACAATCAGTCGTACACTGCACAAATCTGGCCTTTATGGAAGAGTGGCAAGAAGAAAGCCATTTCTCAAAGATATCCATAAAAAGTCTCGTCTAAAGTTTGCCACAAGCCACCTGGGAGACACACCAAACATGTGGAAGAAGGTGCTCTGGTCCGATGAAACCAAAATCAAACTTTTTGGCCACAATGCAAAACGATATGTTTGGCGTAAAAGCAACACAGCTCATCACACTCAACACACCATCCCCACTGTCAAACATGGTGGTGGCAGCATCATGGTTTGGGCCTGCTTTTCTTCAGCAGGGACAGGGAAGATGGTTAAAATTGAGGGGAAGATGGATGCAGCCAAATACAGGACCATTCTGGATGAAAACCTGTTGGAGTCTGCAAAAGACCTGAAACTGGGACGGAGATTTATCTTCCAACAAGACAATGATCCCAAACATACAGCAAAATCTACAAAGGAATGGTTCACAAATAAATGTATCCAGGTGTTAGAATGGCCAAGTCAAAGTCCAGACCTGAATCCAATCGAGAATCTGTGGAAAGAGCTGAAAACTGCTGTTCACAAACGCTCTCCATCCAACCTCACTGAGCTCAAGCTGTTTTGCAAGGAAGAATGGGCAAGAATTTCAGTCTCTCGATGTGCAAAACTGATAGAGACATACCCCAAGCGACTTGCAGCTGTAATCGCAGCAAAAGGTGGCTCTACAAAGTATTAACGCAAGGGGGCCGAATAATTTTGCACGCCCCACTTTTCATTTTTTTATTAGTTAAAAAAGTTTCAAAAATCCAAAAGATTTCGTTCCACTTCACAATTGTGTCCCACTTGTTGGTGATTCTTCACAAAAAATAAAAATTTTATATCTTTATGTTTGAAGCCTGAAATGTGGCAAAAGGTTGAAAAGTTCAAGGGGGCCGAATACTTTCGCAAGCCACTGTAGGAGCTTCAGTGACCCTGAGGAGCCATTTAAAGCTAATTGCAGCCTTAAAAACTACCATTAACCCACGCCGACGTAACACATTAATAAAGCCTCACTGGACTTGGCTTTTTCTGTGGGGCTGCATATATGCGTATCTCTTAATCTCCCTGTTCCGGTTCACCTGATCGCTGTGGTAACCTCTGACTAGCTATCATAATGATCAATCAGTGTGAAGCCGGCCCTTGTGTTTCTCTCTCTCTGTGAATGGAGGGGAGAGATACATTGTATCTCTCTCTTTCCTTCCAGAGAGAAAAAAATAAAAAAATTACCTCCTTTAGATGACCACTGTTGTATGACCTGTTTTGTATGACCTCCTTTGGCTGATCAATATTGTATGACCAGCTTTGTATGACTACCCTTGTATGATAACCTTTGCATGACCACTTTTTGAATTAGCACCTTTGCATGACCTTCTTTAGATGACCACTGTTGTATGACCAGCTTTGTATGACTACCTTTGTATGACCTCCTTTGGCTGACCACGGTTGTACGACCAGCTTTGTTTGACTACCCTTGTATGATAAGCTTTGTATGACCACCTTTGTATGACCACCTTTGTATGACCTCCTTTAGATGACCACTCTTGTATGACCACCTTAGTCTGACCACCGTTGTATAACCAGCTTTGTATGACCTCCTTTGGCTGACTACTGTTGTATGACCAGCTTTGTATGACTACTCTTGTATGATAACCTTTGTATGACCACCTTTGGATGAGCACCTTTGTATGACCTCCTTTAGATTACCACCCTTGTATGACCACCTTAATCTGACCACCGTTGTATAACCAGCTTTGTATGACCTCCTTTGGCTGACCACTGTTGTATGACCAGCTTTGTATGACTACTCTTGTATGATAACCTTTGTATGACCACCTTTGGATGAGCACCTTTGTATGACCTTCTTTAGATGACCACTGTTGTATGACCACCCCTGTATAACCACCTTAGTCTGACCACTATTGTATAACCAGCTTTGTATGACCTCCGTTGTATTGGCACCTTTGCACACCTGTTTAAGGAACAAAAATGTAATTTTTTATGTTATTTCTCTTCACCAGAAGAGTTGGAAAAAAAAAGACGTTTCCCGAGCCTTTCCTATGCAAGTGAAGGGTTAATGACAATATATACAAAGTACACGTTCTTGTTTCCTCTAATTGTTTTAAGATGCCTTGCAGGGTATAATTGGTATGCCCCGTTAAGCTGTAACGGGCATGGCAAGAGATGAAAAATTTGATTTCGACATGAGTGGTGCTTGGAGAGCTGTCTCAATAAAACTAACATTTTAGTAGTAGGAATTACACTTACCCCGAACAAGCTTCTACAGTAGTGAAGTTAAAAATTCCAGATTCACCATTAATAGAGAACACTCTCCTTGTTTACATATGGATTTCAAATCAAAATTAATGAAGTGTTTATGTGACAGAAATGTGGGAGGGATTTCAAATATAATCATCATCAATCTGCGTTCAGCCAAAATAAATTTTGTGAAAAGAAAAACAAACGATTGCGCAGACAAAGTGGGCCTTGGGGGCCCTAGGCAATAATCATTGTTATTCCTTGTGCTCTTTCCTTATAGAACTGTCTGCTCACTTCTTCTACAAATAGAATAATGTTTATTTGCAGCTGCAGTTCTATTGAGTTAGTAAATGATATTTTCTTAGTTCAGAAAAAAAAAAAAGGCAGTTACTATTTGTTTGGGAAATTCTTCTCTAAGACTGATTAGGGTAGACCACAAGAATGGGAACAGTGGAAAGTTCATATTAAATATTTGAAAGTTTAGGCTTATGAACAAGGAGGATACGGGTCAAAGTGTACCATCGCTTGAAGCTGAACTCCAGCCTCCCATTCAACCTTGCACAGTTTTGCATGCCCCTCTCAGATACTGAAATTGCTTACTCTGTTTTAACTGCACATTGTGAGTTTCTCACAGTGTTCATTAGAAGCTGAAGAAAGTCAGATAGAGCCCACCTCCTTTCATGGCTGGAGGACACACATCCAGCATCTTCTAGCTCATCCATTCTCATCAAAGGTTCCCCCACAGGGGTTCCTTAAGCTGTAGGTGGTTGATTTATCATTTGACCACTTCCCGACCTGCCGCCGCAGATATACTGCGGCAGGTTGGCACCACTGCACGAATCGAAGTATCGGTACGTTGACCTGTGCAGTAGCTTTTGTGGGGGCGCGCCCTCCGCGTGCCGCAGGAGCTTGCCCACTGGTCCGGCGGACTCGATGTCCACCGGTTACCCGCGATTGTGGCAAAGAGAGCCAGAAAGGGGATCTGTCAATGTAAACAAACAGATCCCCATTCTGACAGAAGGAGAGAGGGATCTGTTGTTCCTAGTGATCAGGAACAGCGATCTCTTTCTTCTCCCAGGCAGCCCATCCCCCTATACAGTTAGAATCATTCCCTAGGGAACACAGTTAACCTCTTGATCACCACTAGTGTTAACCCCTTCCCTGCTAGTGTCATTTATTCAGTAATCGGTGTATTTTTATAGCACTGGTCGCTGTTTAAATGTCAGTGGTCCCAAGAAAGTGTGACAACTGACGGTGGATTTACAAACAAATGGCAACCACCCCAACCTATAACTGGCTTTTGCAGCAAGGAGCTCATGGAAGCGGGACACAACAAACAAATTTTTCCAGCTTACCAGCCAGCCTGCAACAAACCAAAATGTCCTTTCTAATGCCGCGTACACACGAGCGGACTTTACGGCACACTTTGCTCGGTGGACTTTACGCCGGACTTTACGACGGACTTTCTGAATGAACGGACTTGCCTACACACAATCCACCAAAGCCCGTCGAATTCGTTAGTGATGACGTACGACCGGACTAAAACAAGGAAGTTCATAGCCAGTAGCCAATAGCTGCCCTAGCGTGACTTTTTGTCCGTCGAACTAGCATACAGACGGCGGACTTTTGGACCGGACTCGAGTTCGATGGATAGATTTAAAACATGTTTCAAATCTAAGTCCGTCCAACTTTTGAGAAAACAAAGTCTACTGGAGCCCACACACCATCGAATTGTCCAACGAAATCCCGTCCGCCGGACAAAGTTTGCCGTAAAGTCCGCTCGTGTGTACGCGGCATAACAGTTAATGTTAAAACAAGGGGATTAGTTTGCACACTTTTGCAAATATATGCGTAAGCTGCAGAGGCTATGTCACGGCACCCCAGTGTACTGCAGTCCTAACTCTATACTACATTTTGAGAGCCTCCAAAGTTGAAGCACATATATAATAATGGATAGATTAAGGGCAGACATGCCTGGATGGATGGGGGATTTCAGTGGCGGTGCATCCATAAGGGCACACAGGCGACGCCCCCTCTTTCCTGCCACCCCCTCTATCATCAATAGATAGAATCATGCATTGCATGAATCTATCCATGGCCTCCGCTGCCACCTCCTATTCAGGTGCCCGGCCCCTTTTTGGACGCCGGGCACCTGAATTACAGCAGCAGGGGCAGTGTTTTTGAAGCACCTGATTAGAGCCATAGGCTCTAATAGGCGTCAAAAAAAGTGACCTGCGAGCGCCATGCTGGGCGCTCGCAGGTCACTCAGCTGTGTTACAAAAGCGAATAAATATTCGCTTTCCTAACACTAAACCACCTCTCCGCCAATCAGGTGCTCGGGTCTATTACCTATCACCTGATTGGCTGAAACGACAGGCGCCACTATCGGATGCCTATCTGGAAGAGAGGACAGGACATAAGGACGGCAGGAGACACACGAAGGACCCCACTCATCACTGTCACCCACTTGTCACTGTCACTCACTGCCCCACCAAGACAGGGTAAGTGCTGGGCAGGCGGCGAGCAGGTGGGGGTCACACTGGGGGGCATTCAAGAGCACACTGGCAGCATTTAATGGGCACACTGGCAGCATATGATAGGCACACTGGCAGCATTTGATGGGCACACTGGCAGCATATGATGGGCACACTGGCAGCGTTTGATGGCACAGGGGCAGCATTTGATGGCACAGTGGCAGCGTTTGGCACAGTGGCTGCGTTTGATGGGCACAGTGGCAGCATTTGATGGCACAGTGGCAGCATTTGAGAGCACAGTGGCAGCATTTGATGGCACAGCGGCAGTGTTTGATAGCACAGTGGCAGCGTTTGATGGGCACAGTGGCAGCGTTTGAGGGCACAGTGGCTGCAATTAATGATTTTTTTTTCAAAATTTTTTTGCGCCCCCCCCCAAAAAAAAATTTTGAGCACCAGCTGCCACTGGTGGATTTACTATCACTTTTTGGCCTAGTGACAATTGCCATGTGAAGGAATAGAGCGGGTAAATTTCAGGGAGGATATAATCAGCAATAAAAAAACTGATGCGACCCAATGCAATTTAGTGTGGCATTCAGGCTCTGCTGAAGCAGGGAGTATATAGATCTTTGAGCATCTGCCACTTGGAGTGCTGGCACAGGATATAGCCTGTTCCAGCTCTTTCTATGGCTTGTACGGAAGGAAAGGATTCCTGTGGCCGCACATCCGTGTAGTCCCTTGAATCAGTGTGAAAGTGGCAACCTTAGCCTGGACTCCAGGCAGGCCACGTCCCCCAATGTGTTTCGCCTGCCCCTCGGAGCTTCGTCATGGGGATCCCCATGATGAAGCTCCAAGGGGTGGAGCGAAATGCGTAGTGGGCGTGCCTTGGCTGGAGTCCAGGCTAAAGTTGCCACTTTTGCACTGATTCAAGGGACTACACGGATGTGCGGCAACAAGGAACCTTTTCTTCTGTACAATAAAAACCTGATGGGATACTAATTTTTATCTATCTATCTATCTATCTATCTATCTATCTATCTATCTATCTATCTATCTATCTATCTATCTATCTATCTATCTATCTATCTATCTATTTATCTATCTATCTATCGCTCTAGTTCATTATAATTTTCTCTGATTTATGAGGATAGCTCAGAGGGTGAGGAAACAACATGCAAAGGTTGTATAGTAAAGCTATCTTAACTTTATGTGACATTCCCCTACCCCAACTAACTTAAATCCACTTCATATACAATTGCACAAGAGCCCCAGGGGATAAACTTTAATATCAGCTCTGAAAACTTAGTGGTTCTTCCTGTATGTTCTGTCCCATATGGTTTTTTGGAGACTGGTGTGGCTTCCAGGTCCTCCTTCTTTTTCTGATGAGCGGCGGTCATCTTCAGCTGCTGGTAACCTGGACTGTGTATTAAATGGAGCATTCCCAAGCTTTCTGAAGGGCTTTGGCAGAAAAAGCTTGGAGGTCAGAAATTTCGCACTTGCAGTTGCAACATATTAGGCACGTGTCCAAGGAGGATTGGTTAGCTTTCTAATATGTCTTGACGTAGCTGTCCAGAAGGGGTAATGAGGTTCTTTATTCTGAATTTGAAGGAGTAGGAAAGGAGGCAGTGCCCAATATCCAATGAAATGCAAAAAAGGGTAACATTTGTAACAGTTTATTGGAAATAGCAACACAGTTTGGGGAAAAGACTCCCCCTTCCTCAGGGCTGCTACTGTTTGTAGATGGCGAACAGAGGAAATCCCACTCGGGTGTGTCTGTAATATCAGAATCTGAATTGCTCAATGATCGCTTTTGTTTTGATCACTGAATTTGTCAGTCACTAAAAATTGTTGAGGGTTATTATTTTCTAGACCAGGGGGGAAGGTGAGATCTCCAGTGATATCAGTCTTTTTACAATCTAAATAATTATGTATTTATCTAACAAGGTGCAAAAATCTATGTATAAATGTCCATGCTCTGATAACATCACTCCTTCCAGAACATGTTATTCCAGTTCTGTTGTGTCCCTGCCCGTAATACTTCACTGACGCATTTTGACCTAATTGGGCCTAGTCAAAGATTTCTATGATTAAAGCAGTAGTAAACCAAACTTTTAAAAATAATAAAAAATAAAAAACCCTGCAAGACAATGGCATAATGTGCTAGTATGCATCGCATACTAGCACATTATAAAACACTTATTTTAGAGCGAGGCCCTCCAGCGGCACGCTATTACTGCTGACAGGGCTTTCATCTTCACCTGGTCTTCCTTCCGGGTTCAAGTGCTCCGGCCATCTAATTGGCTGACCCGCGATGACGTCACACCCGCACATGCGCATGGGAGTCACAGAGCTCTGAAGGGAGGGCACGGGCTGCTCGGGGTGTAAATATCTCCTAAACAGTTTCTGAGATATTCACTGTACCTACAGGTAAGCTTTATTATAATCTTACTTGTAGGTGCAAGTCAAAAAGAAGACTTTACTACCACTTTAAACCCAATGGGGGCAAAAGTGCATTACAGGGGTATGGCTATGAGGGGACTATTGCACAATGAACCTGCAATAAAGTCTTCTTGAAGGAGTGATGTGATCAAAGTGTAGCTGTTTGTACATGGACATCATGCCAAAATATAGTGGAATGGGCTCTTGTGGCTGGCACCTGTCAAACCCCAGACAGGACAGGGGAGGACAAGCAGAATCTGGAGAGGCACTCAATAAAATGGATATCTTATAAGCTGTAGACATTACTGTACATCAAGAACCTTTGTGCAGTGATAACACATTAAGCCGCTTGAGAATTCACAATCCTTATTACTTAAAGATAATGAGAAGTTAAGTGGAGTGGCAATGATAGGAGAGAATGGGTGCCCGGTATAAATGTGGTGCTGAGTGAAAGGGTGCAAAAACCAGGTGTGGAGGTTCCTTAAGGAAGAGCTTGTAAAACTAATGAGGATTTTTTAGCAAACTCTTGGCAAAGATGAAAGCTGGCAAGATGGCACCTTGAGATAATAGGTATATACAGTGCATCCGGAAAGTATTCACAGCGGTTCACTTTTTCCACATTTTGCCTTATAGCCTTATTCCAAAATGGATTAAATTCATTATGATCCTCAAAATTGTACAAACAATACCCCATTAATTACAACGTGAAAGAAGTTTGTTTGAAATCTTTGTGAATTTAATAAGTATGAAAAAAAAATCCCATGTACATAAGTATTCACAACCTTTGCAATGACACTCAAAATTGAACTCAGGTGCATCCTTTTTCCACCGATCACCTTGAGATGTTTCTACAACTTGATTGGAGTCCACCTGTGGTAAATTCAGTTGATTGGACATGATTGGGAAAGGCGCACACCTGTCTATATAAGCCTGTGGACCTCCGAGACAGGATTGTATCGAGGCACAGATCTGGGGAAGGGTACAAATTTTTTTTTCTGCAGCATTGAAGGTCCCAATGAGCACAGTGACACAATGGAAGAAGTTTGGAATCACCAGGACTCTTCCTAGAGCAGGCCGTCTGGCCAAACTGAGCGTTTGGGGGAGAAGGGTCTTAGTCAGGGAGGTGACCAAGAACCCGATGGTCACTCTGACAGAGCTCAAGCGTTTCTCTGTAGAGGGAGGAGAACCTTCCAGAAGCACAACCATCTCTGCAGCACTCCACCAATGAGGCCTTTATGGTAGAGTGGCCAGAAGGAAGCCACTCCTCAGTAAAAGGCACATGACAGCCCACCTGGAGTTTGCCAAAAGGCACCTGAAGGGCTCTTAGACCATGAGAAACAAAATTCTCTGGTCTGATGAAACAAAGATTGAACTCTTTGGCCTGAATAGCAAGCGTCATGTCTGGAGGAAACCAGGCACTGCTCATCACTTGGTCAATACCATCTCTACAGTGAAGCATGGTGGTGGCAGCATCTTGCTGTGGGGATCTTTTTCTGCGGCAGGAACTGGGAGACTAGTCAGGATCGAGGGAAAGATAAATGCAGCAATGTACAGAGACATCCTTGATGAAAACCTGCTCCAGAGAGTTCTGGACCTCAGACTGGGGCGAAGGTTCACCTTCCAACAGGACAACGACCAATGTAAGAAAGGAGTGGCTACGGGAAAACTCTGTGAATGTCCTTGAGTGGCCCAGCCAGAGCCCAGACTTGAACCTGATCGAACATCTCTGAAGAGATCTGAAAGTGGCTGTGCACCGACGCTCCCCATCCAACCTGATGGAGCTTGAGAGGTCCTGCAAAGAAGAATGAGAGAAACTGCCCAACAAAAGGTGTGCCAAGCTTATAGCATCATACTCAAAAAGACTTGAGGCTGTAATTGGTGCCAAGGGTGCTTCAGCAAAGGCTGTGAATACTTATGTACATGGAATTTTTTTTTTTTTTTTTTTTTTATTACATTTCCAAAGATTTCAAATAAACTTTTTTCACATTGTCATTATGGGGAATTGCTTGTAGATTTTTGAGGAAAAGAATAAATTAATCTATTTTGGAATAAGACTGTAACATAACAAAATGTGGAAAAGATGAAGCACTGTGAATACTTTCCGGATGCACTGTACAATAAGTCTGAGGCATCAATAAATTGTGTTTAGCCACTTCCCGCCTGGCCTATAGCAGAATGACGGCCGGGCGGTGGTTCAATTATCCTGACTGGGCGTCATATGATGTGCCCGCGGGGAGTGCAACGCGGCAATCGGTGGTGTGGCATGTCAGTCTAAGTGTAGTATTAGAGGCTACTTTAATGACACAATAAAAGGTCACACTTACAGGAAACAAAGGGTTAAAAGGGCTCATCTGCATTAAGAGGATGGTCCATGGTGTGGTCCTCAGTTCAGGGTCCAGTAGTACTCTGTCCGGTGGTGCTGCAGAGATGTTTCTCAGCCCTAGAGACGTCCCGTGGCCATCAGGAAGAGACTGGGGCTGGGAGCACTTCCGGGGGAGGGCTTCAACCGAGGAGAGAAACTAGATAGGCTACGCGTTTGGAGTCAATGCTCCTTCAAAGGGCCTGAATAGGAAATGGCAGCAGTGTGCTTCTTATATGCCGGCGCCGTGGGACAACAAGTCCTAGCACCCGCCAAAGAGGCAAAATACTGATATGGCGTGTGGGAGTAGGGGTTATCTGCAATGACACAAACACATGACCTTTAGACTGATAGACTGGGTGGCAACTGCTATTGTGTTCCCACCAGAAACCGTTTCTGGTGGGAACACAATAGCAGTTGCTACCCAGTCTATCAGTCTGAAGGTCATATCAGTATTGTGCCTCTTTGGCGGGTCCCACGGCGCCGGCAGATAAGAAACACACAGCTGCCATTTCCTATTCAGGCCCTTTGAAGGAGCAGTGTATCAGAGTGCGTAGCCTATCTAGTTTCTCTCCTCGTTTGAAGCCCTCCCCGGAAGTGCTCCCGAAAGTCATCGTATGACCTGTGACGTCACGTGCGCTCCACGTGCGTTCCACGTCGGCCCCAGCCTCTTCCTGATGGCCACAGGACGTCTCTAGGGCCGAGAAACATCTCTGCAGCACCACCGGACAGAGTACCACCGGACCCTGAACTGAGGACCACACCATGGACCATTCTCTTAATGCAGATGAGCCCTTTTAACCCTTTGTTTCCTGTAAGTGTGACCTTTTATTGTGTCATTAAAGTACCCTCTAATACAACACTTAGGTGGCGTTTCCTTTCTATACCTTCTTTTGCCTACTACAGAGCCAGCTCTCTGAGGACAGCAACCGCCTTTTTAACCAGCCACGCTATTTACCTGTTTAACCCCTGAACTGCCAGATACCTGCCTAACCCTTGAACTGTTATATGTAATGCTATGGACTAATTGCCTAGCTACCTAACACCCCAAGTATTGTATGCACTTGTGTATCTGCGCTTACAGTTACAATTACCTCTTTCAGCATGTCAGTCTGACACACCACTACACCGATCTCGGTAAAGAGCCTCTGACCGCTCATGAGCGCTGGGCAAATGTATGTAGAATTGGTCCAGCAATTTTTTTTAATTAATAGTCCCTAAAAGATATGATGAAAATATTCTAAGACCCCCCAAATGTGCTGTCATTATGAAAGTAGTATGGGTAGCAAGGGATAGGTAGAGGAAGCTTAAAGTGTTACTAAACCCAAGAGCCCTCATTCACTATATCTGGTCTCCCACAGTGCACAGAACATGGGAATGCAATTATTTTAGTAAATATAAACCGCTAAATACCTTTTCTCATCAGCAATATATAGCAGTCTTGTGACTTCTATGAGTGTCTGGTTAAAGATTGTAGCAGGAGATTCTCCCTTGATTGTCCTATGAGGCTGCATGATCCCTGACCCTCTGTGTAAACTGTACTGATTGGCCCTTTGATGATCACATGCACCCTCCCAAGAAGAAGAAAAACCTCTCTAGCACTACACACTAAACTGAGCATGTGCAGAGTGCCTCCTATGGCTCTGTTCTTATCAGGAGAAGGTTTGGGAACAGTGGAAAAACGGGAAGAATCAGAGAAGACAGAATCAAACAGCCTTTTTACACAATGCAGAGGATTAGCCCCTTAGGTTCCACAGTGAGCACAACAAGCATGCTTTACCAAATATACAGACTTTACTGTTGTGGATATAGTATCACTTTAAATATGATCAGAAATCACGAGGGTTTAGCAAATGCATGTAGAATTGGTCCAGCATTTTTTTTTTATAAATAGCCCCCAAAAAGATATGGTGAAAATATTCAAAGACCCCCAAAATGTGCTGTCATTATGAAAGTAGTATGGGTAGCAAGGGATAGGTAGAGGAAGCTTTAAGTGATTGTAAAGCTACTTTTTAATTTTTTTAAAATAACAAACATGTCATACTTACATCCACTGTGCAGTTCGTTTTGCACATAGTGGCCATGATCCTCAACTTCTGGGGTCCCTCGACGGCTCTTGCGGCTCCTCCCCGCATCGTATAACCCTCTAGGAGAAGCTTTCACCCGGGGGGTTACCTTGCGGGCGCCCTCCCGAGTCTAGCAATGTAGGACTTGGCCCTGCCCCCTGGCGCCCGCGTCAATGGATTTGATTGACAGCAGTGGGAGCCAATGGCTGCGCTGCTATCAATCTATCCAATCAAAAGCTGAGAACCCCGGCCAGAGGAAGAGTGCGTCTCCGCCGTGGGAAATTACAGGACTCATGTGAGAAAAACGAGGGGTGGGGGGTTAGGGGGTGGTCACTGCCAGGTGTTTTTTCACCTTAATGCATAGAATGCATTAAGGTGAAAAAATGCGAGGGTTTACAACCCCTTTAACCACTTCAATACCAGGCACTTATGCCCCTTCCTGCCCAGGACAATTTTCAGCTTTCAGCGCTGTCATACTTTGAATGACAATCGCGCAGTCATGCAACACTGTACCCAAACGAAAATTTTATCATTTTTTCCCCACAAATAGAGCTTTTTTTGATGGCGTCAATCTGGCTCCTGGAAGCGCCCAAGACCCATCATTGACCTGCCCAAGCTGACCGGAGTTAACCGGGCTCCAGGCGGCTCTCAGGGCCGTCCTCAGGCCAGCCAGCGGTGGCCGGCATGGTCCCTGGTGTCAAACCGGCTCCAGGAGGCACCCAAGACCCATCATAGACCGGCCAGGGCTGACCGGAGTTAACCGGAGTGAACCGGGCTCCAGGCGGCTCCAATGGCCGTTGACAGGCCAGCGGTGGCCGGCATGGTTCCAGGCATCAAACCGGCTCCAGGAGGTACCCAAGACCCATCACAGACCTGCCCAAGCTGACCGGGGTTAACCAGAGTTAACCGGGCTCCAAGCGGCACCCGTGGCCGTCCACAGGCCGGCCAGCGGTGGCTGACATGGTCCCCAGCGTCAAACCGGCTCCAGGAGGCACCCAAGACCAATCATAGACCGGCCAGGGCTGACCGGAGTGAACCGGGCTCCAGGCGGCTCCCATGGCCGTTGACAGGCCGGCCAGCGGTGGCCGGCATGGTCCCCGGCGTCAAACCGGCTCCAGGAGGCACCCAAGACCTATCACAGACCTGCCCAAGCTGACCGGGGTTAACCGGAGTTAACCGGGCTCCAGGCGGCACCCAGGACCGTCCACAGGCCGACCAGCGGTGACTGGCATGGTCCCCGGCGTCAAACCGGCTCCAGGAGGCACCCAAGACCCATCATAGACTGGCCAGGGCTGACCGGAGTTAACCGGAGTGAACCGGGCTCCAGGCGGCTCCCATGGCCGTCGACAGGCCGGCCAGCGGTGGCCAGCGTGGTCCCCGGCGTCAATCCGACTCCTGGAAGCGCCCAAGACCCATCATAGACCTGCCCAAGCTGACCAGAGTTAACCGGAGTTAACCGGGCTCCAGGCGGCTCCCAGGGCCGTCCCCAGGCTGGCCAGCGATGGCCGGCATGGTGCCCGGCGTCAAGCCGGCTCCAGGAGGCACTCAAGACCCATCATAGACCGGCCAGGGCTGACCGGTGTTAACCGGGTTGAACTGGGCTCCAGGCGGCTCCCATGGCTCCCATAGGATGCATTAAGGTGAAAAAAAAAGCGAGGGTTTACAACCCCTTTAACCACTTCAATACCAGGCACTTATGCCCCTTCCTGCCCAGGACAATTTTCAGCTTTCAGCGCTGTAACACTTTGAATGACAATTGCGCGGTCATGCAACACTATACCCAAACTAAATTTTTATCATTTTTTTCCCCACAAATAGAGCTTTCTTTTGGTCGTATTTGATCACCTCTGCGGTTTTTATGTTTTGCTAAACAAACTAAAAAGGACCAAAATTTTTGGAAAAAAAATCAGTTTTCTTTAGTTTCTGTCATAAAATTTTGTTTTCCCCTTCACTGACGGCACTGATAAAGTGGCATTTCATGAAAAGGCACTGATATGTAGAATTGATGGGCACTGATAGGCGGCACTGATGTGTAGCACTAATGGGCACCAATAGGCGGCACTGATATGCAGCACTGATGGGCACTGATAGGTGGCACTGATGGGCACTGACAGGCGGCTGTGGTGGGTACTGACAGGCAGCTGTGATGGGCACTGACAGGCGGTACTGATTGGCACTGATAGGCGGTACTGATTGGCACTGACAGGTGGCACTGATGGGCAGCACTGATGATGAGGTACTGATAAGTACTGACAGGTGTTACTGCTGGGCAGTGATTGGCACTGTGGTTGGCAGTGATTGGTACTGTGGTGGGTACTGGCAAAATTTATTGTTTTTACACTGCTGGGCACTGGTTGGCAGGTGATTGGTACATTTGAGGGGGCTGTGCTGATAATCAATGTGCTGATTATCAGAACAGACCCCCCCCTCTGACAGGGAGAGCCGCCGATCGGCTCTCCTTGTCAGCACGAAACGAGGAATGCCGTTTACCGTCACTTCCTGGTTCACGCGATGATCATCTGTGATTGGTCACAGCTGATCACGTGGCTTCTTCTGTCAGAGGCTTCTTATTATGACCGGAGATGCGGGGTGTCAGACTGACACGCCACACTTACGATCGCCACACTGCGCACCCCCACGGGCGCGCGCCGGCATGTTATCCTGCTGGATGTCATATGACGCCCAGTCGATAACGGAACCAATTCCCGACCGTCATTCTGCATACGGCGGGCTGGAAGTGGTTAAAGCGGACCTTCAGTCATTTTTTCAACTTTCCATCTATTAAATCTTCTGCCCTTGTTGTTTTATCTTTAGATAGTAAAGCTTCAGAATGGCAAAGATGTTTTTATTACAAATTTTGTGAGCAGACTGCAGTTCCTCTTTAAGTTAGGTTAGTGTAAAGTCTTAACAGTTTTCCTTATATATATTACAGGACAACCTTCAACCTCCGTCTTTTTACTAAGATCAGGTATGCTTCCTTCAGTTCAGTGTGTCTGTTAGAAACTCAAACATCTGTTAACAAAATGCAAAAAAAAAGAACATGAAGGGAAGAGTAATGCTGCTTTGTTTTGCTTAGAATGTAATGTGAGAACGTACTGTAGATAATAAATAAAAGGCAGGAATAGTTATGGCTGTGGTCCTGACATCACCTGGGCTCAGGGGCAATTCCACTCTTAGTTGTGCCCTGGGTAGATAGTAAGGGATGTGCAATCTTCTATTTTATGTGCTGCTAATAGACATCTATTTATTTATTTCTCTTTCTCTACCCAAGACCATCTTTTTTCATCTTTTTTTTAAATGGAAGAACCCTTAATATAACTTTCCAGTCTCAGGGAACCCCTGCTAATAGTTACTTGTGGTACATTAGCCTAATGGTCAGTGGGGAGAACGATCCTTACATTTGTAGTCAGAAGATTCCCCCCTTACCGATAGCTAAAAAGATCATTGGTGTCAGTAGTCACTTATCTGGAGCAGGGGTAGGCAATCTTTCAGAGGTTGAGATTTACCTGGACAACATGGAGGAAAGCAAAGATCCCGGTAGGGGTTGGGGGTGGTACTAGGCTGCACCCAAAAAAAAAAACTATAATCAAGCTTCCAATAAAATTATGGCATGAAGAACACATAGTGTATCACAGCAGTGTCCTCTGCCCCCCTTCACATCACCCCCACCCACTGTAGTGTCCTCTGCCTCGATTCACATCACCTCCCTGCCCACTGTAATGTCCTCTGCCCCCCCTTCACATAACCCCCTGCCCACTGTAGTGTCCTCTGCCCCTTCATATCAACCCCTGCCTAATGTAATGTCCTCTGCCCCCCTTCACATAACCCTCTGCCCACTGTAGTGTCCTTTGCCTCCTTCACATCACCCCCCCCGCCCTCTGTAGTGTCCTCTGCCCCCTTCACATCACCCCCCCACTATAATCTCCTCTGCCCCTTTACATCACCCCCCTGCCCACTGTAGTGTCCTCTGCCCCCCTTCACATGACCTCCCCCCCACTGTAGTGTGCTCTGCCCCCCTTCCCCTGCAATAATGTCCCGTACCCCCCCAATGCAGTATCCTCTGCCCTTTCACATTAGCCTCCTGTAATGTCCTCTTCCCCCCTCCCCCAACAGTAGTGTCCTGTAACTCCCCAAAAAAGTATCCTCTGGCCCATTCACTTCACCCCCTCCCTTAAACAGTGTCCTCTGCCCCCCTTTACATCACCCCGACCACATTGTAGTGTCCTTTACACTTCCATAGCAGTATCCTATGCCCCCCACAAAGTGGCCTCTACCCCTCTGCCCCCTGAAAGCAGTGTCCTCTGCCTCCCCATCCCCTAAAGCAGTGTCCTCTGTCAGTGTCCGTTTCTCATCACATCCACCCCCCCCCTCCCCCACTGTAGTGTCCTCTGTCCCCCTCCACCCTCCAACAGTGTCTCCTCTGTCCACTTCACATCCCCCCCCCAGCCCCCACATACATGCTGCTGCAGTTGACATGAAAGTGGCGGAGGCTTGCTGACCCCCACTCTGGAGGAAACCTAGCTCTCCATGATACCTTGGTTACTAAAAAACGATGTTCAGGTTCCTCCCCAGGGATACAGACATTGTTTCCAGCTCAACAAAATAAGAGTTTGTACTTACCAGGCTGCCTTCACACCATCTCTTGCTGCAGACCAACATAGTCTGGTTTCCCCAAGGTTTGAGAAAGAGAATGCATGTAGCTAGCTTCAACTACAAAAGGACTTCCACTGAGTATAATTAGTCCTAATTTGGTCAGCTTTCAGGAAACCTAGTCAGGAGCAATAGAGAGCAGTCTTCTTTGGACAATGACACTGTTTACGTCTGGAGGAAATTAGATTTAACCTCCATATGTGGAAGGGCTTCTTCACAGTAAGAGCTGTGAAAATTTGGAACAAACTCCTTCAAGAAAAAGTTTTGGTTATCCAGTATCTGGATACATTCCTAACTGCACAAAATACAACTGGATGTAATAACTGCATGTATGGAAGGGACGTGCAGTAAGGTGAGTGGCTGGTGAGGCACTGGCTAGTATCAGAGCCAGAAACACACAGGTTACATACGTTGCGATCGTTAGAGCGAGAGCAATAATTCTAGCACTAGACCTCCTCGGTAACTCTAAACAAGTAAGCTGTAAAAATGTTTAAAGCGTCACCTATGGAGATTTATAAGTACTGAAGTTTGGCGCCATTCCACAAGTGTGCGCAATTTCAAAGTGTGACATGTTAGGTATCTATTTACTCAGCGTAACATAATCCTTCACATTATACAAAAAAATCAGGCTAACGTTAGTGTTTTTTTCCAAAAAGAAAAAATGCGTTTAAAAAAATTGCTGTGCAAATACCGTGTGACATAAAACATCAGGGATCAGCGACCACCATTTTATTCCCTAGGGTGTCTGCTAAAACAATATATATAATGTTTGGTGGTTCTGAGTAATTTTCTAGCAAAAAACATGATTACTACATGTAGGAGAGAAGTGTCAGGATTGGCCTGGGTGACAAGGGGTTAATTACCATAAGTAAGTAATATACAAATATGCATTTGGGTGGCAAAAATATGAATGCAATCTATACACTGGGGGGAGAACCTCTGGGGGAATCTAGGATGGAAAAGGACCTGGGGGTCCTAGTAGATGATAGGCTCAGCAATGGCATGCAATGCCAAGCTGCTGCTAATAAAGCAAACAGAATATTGGCATGCATTAAAAGGGGGATCAACTCCAGAGATAAAACGATAATTCTCCCGCTCTACAAGACTCTGGTCCGGCCGCACCTGGAGTATGCTGTCCAGTTCTGGGCACCAGTCCTCAGGAAGGATGTACTGGAAATGGAGCGAGTACAAAGAAGGGCAACAAAGATAATAAAGGGTCTGGAGGATCTTCGTTATGAGGAAAGGTTGCGAGCGCTGAACTTATTCTCTCTGGAGAAAAGACGCTTGAGAGGGGATATGATTTCAATTTACAAATACCGTACTGGTGACCCCACAATAGGGAGAAAACTTTTTCGCAGAAGAGAGTTTAATAAGACTCGTGGCCACTCATTACAATTAGAAGAAAAGAGGTTTAACCTTAAACTACGTAGAGGGTTCTTTACTGTAATAGGGCGTACACACGGTCGGACTTTGTTCGGACATTCCGACAACAAAATCCTAGGATTTTTTCCGACGGATGTTGGCTCAAACTTATTTTGTCTACACACGGTCGCACAAAGTTGTCGGAAAATCCGATCGTTCTAAACGCGGTGACGTAAAACACGTACGTCGGGACTATAAACGGGGCAGTGGCCAATAGCTTTCATCTCTTTATTTATTCTGAGCATGCGTGGCACTTTGTCCGTCGGATTTGTGTACACACAATCGGAATTTCCGACAACGGATTTTGTTGTCGGAAAATTTTATCTCCTGCTCTCCAACTTTGTGTGTCGGAAAATCCGATGGAAAATGTCCGATGGAGCCCACACACGGTCGGAATTTCCGACAACACGCTCCGATCGGACATTTTCCATCGGAAAATCCGACCGTGTGTACGGGCATAAGAGTGGCAAGGATGTGGAATTCCCTTCCACAGGCGGTGGTCTCAGCGGGGAGCATTGATAGCTTCAAGAAACTATTAGATAATCACCTGAATGACCGCAACATACAGGGATATCTAATGTAATACTGACATATAATCACACACATAGGTTGGACTTGATGGACTTGTGTCTTTTTTCAACCTCACCTACTATGTAACTATGTAACAAATAATTATTATATATTGTTTTTAAGGTAATTTACTATATTTTCAAAATCTGTACTCAAGCAGGTGGCTTAACAGACAAATTTCACAGTAAATTTCACAGTATATAGATAAATAATAAATTATTATGTTATAACATATAAATAGCATATAAATATATGATTTAGCTTGAATATAACAGAATCAGTTTCTCCCTCTTAACTGTGTGAGAAAATCATGGGATTATGGGTAAATCTTATACACATAAACCCATGTTTTTCCCTTGTAGTTAAGAGGGATGGGCTAGAAGGGAGCATTTGTCTTTTAGAAACGCCCCCTTCTATGACACTGCCGTGAGAGGCATACTCCACTGCAGCATTTTTATTGGACAGCTGGGACCAATGGTACTTACCATTGGTCCAAGACTCCAAGCTGTCCATTGAGCTCAGTGCCTCTGACAAGAAGTGAGGAGAGGCACTGGGAGCTCATCCTCTCAGTCCACTGCCAACAGAGTGTGCCAGCTTGTATTTAAAAGTGGCTGCTCTGTATTTAGCTTCTGACAGGCTGCGCAAGGAACCCCATATCTCTGGAACCATAGGTCGTAGGAGCCCCAAATTTTTACCAGTAGTGGGGTAGGACTTAGGCTACATATCCCCCACATTTCTCTGTGACCCCAGGTTGCCGAGCTACGGCCCTCAAAGCTCTTTTTTTTTAATGTTCATCGCCCTGCCTCCCCTGACTGAACATTCCTGATGTATAGGTAATAACACCAGAGGTTGTTGATCCAGGGAATATCCAATTGCCTTTAGGGGAACAGGAAGGATTTTTCCCCCCCTGGAGTACATTAGATCATGCTTTATAGTTGTTTTTTTACCTTCATTTTGATCAATTGTGGTTAAGATTAATTGTAGATGGAGGTTTTCTATTTTAATTTTTTTTTACCTATTGGTTGAAGTACATGGCTTTTTTTTTTTTCAACCTAATTATGTTAAAGGATAAGTTCACCTTTGGGAACATGTTACATGTTCCAACCATGTTTAGGGTGGAACATGTACCATTCCTGCAGCTGCTCCCCAATCTGAGCCTTCATTGTGACAGTGGGCAGACAGCTTACACTGACAACCAAAAAATACATTTTTCCCATGGGACTTTTGTGGGTTGTGCCAAATGAAAATTAATACCAATATTTTAAAAAATATATTTGTTGAAGTTAAAATCAGACATATTCAATTTTGTGTATGTCAGAATACAAAGACACAATGTACGTGTATTTCTGTAGAGTTACATATATATAAAATTACAAATGCACTTAGTTGATGCATATTTGAACTGTAGTTTCTACGCGTTTCATGGAGCAGCGCTCACTTCATCATGATATAGCCAACATTTGATTTGCGCATATGCAACAAGATTCATAAAGAAGCACTAAAAAACACATAGTTATAGGAGTAAGTATGTCAAGGTTCACAGCCAAATAGAATAAGGTGGTCAGAGTAAGCTCTGTCTGGGAGCCAATAGAGGGCAGACCTAGGGCCGAGACACATACCGGAGTCCAAGGAAACAAAATCCTCAAAGTGAGAAGTCCAAGAGGAACAGCCCGGTTATGCATGTCTTCTGCAGGTAAAAAGGGTTAGCTTATACTGGCAGTCTGTAGGAGTCTTGTATTGCACCTGTGATCTGTTGATCGAGGGTGCAATGCTCTCCAAGCTTCTACAAAAAAATAGTAAATGCAAATTTTTTTACCTGCAAAAAAATATGCATTTATTTATTTATTTTATTAAAGTAAACTTATCCTTTAAACATAATCACTTGTTCTGATCGTGGTCATTTAACTAACTCAAATAACATTTTATTCTTATGCCGAAACACTTTTATTACTGTACAGAAACACATAAGACTTTTCAAAGTTGAGTTCTTGAGAACCTGAGCCGTAGATGTTAACTAGAACTGAAAGGCATAAGATGGGGTGCAGGGGAGATGTTTTTGACACAATAAGGTCAGAAAAGTTTAAGCCACGTTCTTTCTTAGCAAACTTGGCATAAATATTGCAACACAATGCGGGGACTGCAAACTGTCTGACACGGAGCAGCGTTTTAAAGCTTTACGTTCATAAAATATGACTTGATGTCAGGTATATGATTTTGATAAGTTGTGCTGTGAATGAATTCCATTTTGCTGGCTGTGCCGAGCCGAGGTCTTTTGAAGAAGAAGAGTAAAACATCTTGGTTTTCGTAAGGCGCTGCTTGCCCGAGTGCACATCTGCCGGAATGTTGAGAAAGTAACAATGTATTCTGTACATTTCACCTCCCAGCAATTCTTCTCTTTTCCTTTCTGACAAAAGCCGAGCCAGAAATCCCTCAATAAAGGATTTGCGGGACCTGTGCTTCAGGCAACGGGTCTTATATCACTGAAAAGATTTTGCACATCTCTTATATCTGGTCGACAGTGTGCTGAAATTTGTACTATGGGATGAAACTCAAAAGAGCAGAGAAACTCGAGCTGTCCTTGGTGTGAACTGGTGTAATATTATCAGACATCTAGTATGGTATAGACAACTGGCCTGAAGTCAAAGTCATCCTTACAAGTCCTAGGATCAGCACAGGTTTATTCATGATACCACACCTTGTTACCTTCAATTTCACGTATTCTGATATTGCAGATAGGAATACAGGGTGAAAGGTAGGTTTTCTAGCACTATGGTGATTTTTCTACAAAAAAGTTATATTTTTCACACCCAGAGGGGCCGCTGGAAATAAACCAGGTCTTCCTTAAGCCTCGTACACATGATCAGATTTTCTGACGGGAATTGTGTGTTGACAGACTTTTGGCTTAAAATCCGACTGTTTGTATGCTCCATCGGACAATTGTTGGATTTGCCGCTGACAAATGTTGGATGGCAGGCTTATAAATTTTCCACGGACAACGGTCTGTTGTCAGATTTTCCGATCGTGTATACACAAGTCCGTCAGACAAAAGTCCAAATTAAAAAAACACATGCTCAGAATCAATGCTCACCAAACAAAACATTAGCAGAAGGTGCCCAATGGGTGGCGCTAAAGAGCTGAAAAGCCGACAATTGTGTGCCGTTTGTATGCAAGACAAGTTCATGGCTAACGCCCTTCGGACAAAAGTCTGACGTTTTGTCTGCGGAAAATCAGATCGTGTGTACGAGGCTTTACCTGTTCAGAGGCTGCCTGGCCCAGATACCAGTTCTAAAGCACACTGACAAACACAGGCTTTAAACCTCGTACACATGATCGGATTTTCCGACGGGAATTGTGTGTTGACAGACTGTTGGCCTAAAATCTGACCATTTGTACGCTCCATCGGACAATTGTTGTTGGATTTTCCGCGGACAAATGTTGGATGGCAGGCTATTAAATTTTCCGCGGACAGCGGTCTGTTGTCAGATTTCCCAATCGTGTGTAAACAAGTCCGTCAGACAAAAGTCTAAAGTGCAAACACGCATGCTCGGAATCAATGCTCACCAAACACAACATTAGTAGAAGTTGTGTCACTACACATTACACATTAGTAAGTCACTACGTTCATGTTTGTTGGCCGACGTTTGTGTGCAAGACAAGTTCATGGCCAACGCCCTTCGGACAAAAGTCTGACGCTTTGTCTGCGGAAAATCCGATCGTGTGTACGAGGCTTTAGTCTACAAGTGTGCAATTTTATTGCAGTACTTGAACAGGAGAGAAGGATGAGGGTGCAGGATACTCCAAAAACACAAGCAGGTACAAGGGGACAGATTTTCAAGCAAAGTCCTTCAACAGTAGCCTTGAGTATTGCTAAACACATATAAAGAGGTTTTCAAGCTCAAACTTACCAACCAGCCAGCGACCAACCAAATTGACCTGTCTAACAATGTGTGCTAAGAACAGGGGTTTAGTCTGCACACATTTGCAAACACCTGCATAAGTGTAGCACCCTCTACCTAGTGTAGGTGCTAGATAGAGTTTTTTTTTGTAGAGCAGGTCATTTTAGGCAGGCCTAGCTAAAAGCTAGTCCTGTTTGTTTTGATCTGTATGGGCTGGGAGTGTGTCAGAGTAGGCTGGTTACTCACAGATAGAATCATCTTTTGGTTACCTCCCTACTGCATCTAGAGGCTTCTAGAAGGAAGGAGGGGAAGAAGGATGGAGCTGTCTGGGGTGTTCTAAGGAGCCCTGACCAATCCCCAACCTTGATTGGTAGGGGGCGGGCCTCCTTAAATATCCGAGGTCAGCCCAGCTGGGGAGGAGTTGTTGGGTAGAAGAACTGGGAGATGGATTACTAGCTGTCGTGACCTTAGGCCTGAAGCTCGGGAGTATAAGGGACCCTGGTACAAACCACAGGGGTGTCCTGACCAGGAACAGGAGAGGACACTGGAAGGTACTGCCAGGCAAAGTCTCCAGGAGGGATCCACCAGGTGTCAGTGAGTGGCAAACACAGTCGGGAGAGCAGGGAGGCATGCCGGAGCGTGCAGTCTGAGATGGATGTAGAGCCAGCAGGAGAGACTGTGATGCCATGGGCAGTGGAGACAGGCAGCTGCAGCCAAGAGGGCTGGCAGGGCCTGAAGAGGACTGACTGGAATCAGTAGTCCACCAAGGGCAGCTAGCACCAAAACTTTCTATTTTTCTTGCTATACTAAAGGGGCCTGCGGTCCCTACCTGCAAAGGGCTGTTGCTAAGGCCTGACTGAAGTTAGAGTCAGGCCACGTGCTAGCTGTGCCTAAAGAGTTGTGCTGGAGGAAGAGGAAGAAATAGTCTGCAGCAAGAGTTGTGCTTGAGGAAGAAGAGAGTGTCTAATTTGTCCCAAACTTTGCAAATTTTTCTGGACATACCATGATTTCCTTAGCCCCACCCAAGTTCTAATCCCTCAATAAAACAAAAAAAAATAAAAAGCTGATGGACTGTTCATTGTCTTGGAATGTCTGGAAGTGAATGCAGGGCTGGGCAGGGTGACAGGTGGGCCACACCACTCAGCAGCCCCTTCGGGGGTACCGCTACATAAGCTACAGACCCCATCAAGGCACCTCGTTTTCTGTAGTCCTAACTCTTGAGTCTCCACAGTGGAAGCACATGCATTTTAGTGGATAGGCAGAGGGCCTTGATGGGGTGCCTTGAAGGGACCTGTAGCTTACGCATGTATTTGCTAATGTGTGCAGACTAGACCCATGTTCTTAATGCATATTGTTAGACAGGTCAGTTTGGTTGATCGCTGGATGGTTGGTAAGTTTGAGCTTGGAAACCTCTTTGTATTTGTTTGACATACGTCACGCTTCCAGTGCTCCTTGCTGCAAAGACCAGATATTGCTAAGCCTCAAATCACAGGCACAAAGCATGGGAAGCTGGGCACTGGATATGGAAAATGTGCAATACCAATACCATTAAATTAAAAAAATACACAGCTCCTCTAAATGCCATGCTTGGGGATGCCTTAACTCTGTAAAGTTATGTTTACAGGCAGTCTCCGTGAAAGTGTACACCGGCAGAGCATATTTGGCTGTGGAATAGATTTTTGGTATACGATTGGCTTAGCTTACATATGGCAGTAGGATCCCTAAAGGTAAATGGTAATAGACCATCAAATACAAATTGGCCAGTATTTCGCTATATCAAAACTGTCCAGCTGCTGGCCAATCTCTGTGAAACTTTAATGCCGCGTACACACGACCAGACTTTCCGGCAAACTAGGTCCGACGGGATTAGTCCGTCGGACAATCCGATCGTGTGTGGGCTAGTCCGATCATTTTTTGAGGAAAAAATCAGACGGACCTAGAAATAGAACATGTTTCAAATCTGTCCGACGGACTAAAAATCGGGAAAACCATTCGTCTGTGTGCTGGTCCGACGGACCAAATACGACGCAAGGGAAGCCATTGGCTACTGGCTATTGAACTTCCTTTTTTTGTCCCGTTTACGTCATCACATACAAAACGAACGGACTTTCGACCGGACTTAGTCCGTTTGTGTGTGGCCAAGTCCGTTCATTCTGAAAGTATGTCGGACCTCTGCCGAAAGTCCGTCAGGAAGACTGTCGGACCTAGTTTGCCGGCAAGTCCGGTCGTGTGTACGCGGCATTAGAACTGCAAATGGTAAAACAGAGTAAAATTGGCCAGCAGCAGAACAATTTTAATGAGGAATAACTGGACACAGAGGTACTAGAGAAAAAGAATACAGGCAGGCATTTTACTACAAGAATGAAGAAACTAGATGACACAGCAGTCAAAAATTGGGTAGCAGCAGAATAATATTAAAGTGGTTGTAAAAGCTCTGGGTTTTTTACCTTAATGAAATTTATGCATGAAGTTAAAAAACCTTCTCTGTGCAGCAGCCTTCCCCCTAATACTTACCTGAGCCCCATCACCCATCGCGATCCTGTGACGTGCATGACAACCTCGGCTCTTCGGGAACTCTCATTCCTTATTGGCTGAGGCAGGAGCCATTGGCTCCTGCTGCTGTCAATCACAGCCAGTGAGCCAATGAGGAGAGAAAGGGGGCAGGGCGGGACCGCGGCTGTGTGTGTGAATGGACACGCAGAGAAGTGGCTCGGGCGAGCTGATTGCTCTGGGGGCACTCAGTAGGAGGAAGGGGCCTGGAGCCAAGAAAAGGAGGATCTGGGCTGCTCTGTTCAAAACCACCGATCAGAGCAGGTGAGTATGACAGTTTTTTTTTTTTTTAAACAAAAAGCATTTAAGATCTCTTTAAAAAGCAAGGTTAGGGCCAAACTTACCAGAGACAAACAGCATAGGCTGGGGCTTTACTATAGGAATTTAGGTACTGCAGTGGATACAGCAATGTAAGTTTGCCAGCAGGTAAGTTTTAATCAGGGATGTATTTGATGAACTATAAAATTTCAGGTGATTTAGGTGCACACTATTCTTGCAGATGCTCAGCAAAAAGTGAATGCTCCGCTATAAGACGCCAAAACTCTATCAACATAAAAAAGCAAAAAAAAAGCAAAGAAATGAAAATCCCAAAATACCACCTCTAAACAAAAGTCCTTCTTTTTATATAACAAAAAAACTTGCAGCAAATAATAAAAAAGCAGTCTAACCTAAAAGGCCCTAACAACATACAATAAAAGCCAATACACCCCCAATAGAAATGAAAGCTCCGAAATACCAACTCCAGAAACAAAAGCCCATTTTTTAAGGGGAGTCTTGCAAAAAAAAAAAAGTTTGCTATAGACTGGCCAGCTACTAAAAGTGACTGCTGACCTCAAATCAAGCACAAAACAAGACAAGATAAAAAGTCTTCAAGAATAAAAACAAAAGAAAAAAATCAAGATGGAGTTGTCCAAAGAGCTAGCAATCAGTACAGTTCCTAACTGACCCTAATTTCTCCCTAGACAGTTTGTCAGTTTTCTCTATCATTTCCCCACAACAGAATGTGGGGAAATGATAGAGAAAGCCTCTAACCAAAAGCCTCCTTTTTGGCTCTTCTAAGCCTGCTGACCATAGTTCCAAGTCTATGCAGTGTAATTTGGATTTTAAAAAAATTCCTGGATGAATCTGCATATAACTTAATTAGGACCACATATCTTGAACCCTAACCTCATCACTAGACAAAACATCAGATTTATTCAGATGCTTTTGTCATTTGGTTTACTACATCTTTTCAATCAAGGCATTAGGCAGACCAAATGTTTGGTGCCAGTTTTGATGCCAGTGTGTACAGGACTTAAAGGCCGTTTATAGTGGTTCATATATTTGAAATTTTATATATGATTCCTGTAATGGCGTTACAGGAAAACTCTGTTTACAAAACTCAATAGCTCAAGCTCAGACATACACTATATTGTCCAAAGTATTGGGACGCCTGCCTTTACACGCACACGAACTTTAATGGCATCCCAGTCTTGGTCCATAGGGTTCAATATTGAGTTGGCCCACCCTTTGCAGCTATATTAGCTTCAACTCTTCTAGGAAGGCTGTCAAAAACGTTTAGGACAGTCGTGACCTCAACCCAATAAAACACCTTTGGGATGACTTAGAGCGGAGACTGCGAGCCAGGCCTTCTTGTCAAACATCAGTGCCTGACCTCACAAATGCGCTAAACAAAACTGAGGCATATAAATATAACTTAAAAAGCAGAATAGAACTTGTGAGAAAAAACAGAAATGTCCTTTTGTGTTATAAAGTCTTTATGATGAACTTGCTTCTCAACTGTGAAACATCACGAATAGATGTGTCCACCACCGTAAAGGGAAACCATCACCAAAAATAGATCTAAGGAGGCTTACCAGAGATCCATGACCTCCTAACCTATATTTATCAATTCTATACAGCCCTGTTGATCTGTGTACACAAATCTATGTGCATACAAAAAAAAAACAATTATTATACAATAAAGTGCAAATATAAAGTGTCCATTCATCAAAATTCCACAAAAAGTGCAGTATTGCAGATATCTCCAACAAATTCAGGTTCTGTGCACTGTGTTCATATGGTCATTTTTGAAAACGTCATTTTTGACGAAACGCTTCAGCCGGGGCCGCGACCGAACCTTTTAAAATGTAAAATAAGTATATAGTTTTATTTTTAAAGTACACATGTACTTATATATAGGTCACCATTGTTTACCTTTCCTTCTGAAAATGTCAGTTGCCTAACTGTCATGCCGATCCACAAGCTACAATATTATCACTGATCCAGAACAAATATGCAGATCTTGAGTTCTGACTTAATTCTGAAATCATTGAATGAAAATTTTCTCCAGGGCTGGCGTGATTGTTTGAAACCAGAGATTAGCCAGGCAACTAGGATTTTCAGGAGGTAATACCATTTTCTTCTCAGTGCAGATTTACTTTAAAGCACAACTCTAACATCTGTTAGATTGATTAATTTTTTTTGGCCCCATTGGGGAGATTTTCCCAAACTTCCTGTTCCTGTGATGTCTGTGATCCTCCAAGAAATGCAAAGTGTGATTGTCGATAGGCTATAGTATTATACTGCAAGTACCTGATTGTGCATACACATAATTTTAAATGACTCCCCCAGCAAGTGTCAGTGGAACCCTGCATCCTGACTCACTCTAAGATATCAGCTTTGATTGTAAGATAACCAGTCCACTCCCATGTGTTTATATTGGCCCTACACTACAATGGGAGGCCTTACTGGGCAATAGGAATGCAAAGGAATCAGGGGTAGTTTTCATGTTGTGTCACAACTGCTTAGGATTCAGGGCATCACTGGTGTTGGAGGAATCATATAAAGGTTGGAATCATATAAAAAACTTTTTTTGAGGGGGCGGCAAACAGTATGCCACCCCCCGGTCGGTAGCACTTACCCCATCTCCGGTGGCTTCCCCTGCTCGGTGGCGGCAGCGGCCTCCCATTCTCCTGCTCTCCACGGGTCATCACGGCGGTGGCGGCTTCCGCTCCCTCCCTCCTCCTCTGGAGCCTTTTCTTTTTGGCCAATTGGAAAAGGGATCTCACACCCACTTCTGATTGGCTGGATTGAGGATCAGTGTTTCAACTGTGAATATTCATTCGTTTTTGTATCACACCTGGGTCGGATCAGAGCGCATTCTCTGCGACCCAAGCCCACCCTATTTTGAAGCCTATTAGAGCCTCTGGCATATATCCATTGCATATAGGGGGTGGTGACCGGGCGCCCCTAATGGATCTAAACTATACTTGACAACTATGTCACATTCTGCATTGTAGTTCTGAAGCTCAAATCTGAGAAAACACCCTTAGGTGGTCCTCCTTTCTAGGCAAAATTCATTCTGTTCTATCGGTCAGATGTTCAGCCATATCTGATGAGCACAGTAAACACCAAGTGTTAAGGAAGCTGTAAATTCTGCATAAAATTGAGTTCTATTTTGTATGCTTTCCCTATGGATTGCACACTGCACTCATTGTGCACACGGCACTAATAATGTTTTGATCAAATGTTGCATTCTTTCCAGTCCTAATTAGAATTTACCCTGCCTATGTTACGCCCCTTGTTACCATAAAAGTGCAACTGTAATATTAATGTGATACTTACGTAATCATGTGTATAAAAAAATTAAATTTCATTGAATAAACAGAACAATTATCTTGGAAAGATGCTGAGTGTATCTTTTTGTGTCTGCAGTAGTTATTAATTTGAAACCACTGATCACTATGAGGATACGAGTTGCCTAGCTATAAAATAGATCTTAAGGGCTATTAAATTATTTTACTTCAGTGTTATTCATAAGTGAATGTGGAAGTTTGGAATTTCATTAAATTTGTGATATTTAGGTGGTGTGGTAGGTGGTATTAATATTGTGGTGTGATATTCTCAAGGTGGTGTCCAACTTTATGTCCGTTGCTGGCCAGGGCAATAGGTATACTTTAAGACCCGTTCAGTACATTCAGCTTACCAAGTAAAAAATAATCACAGAAAGTATTACCATGAAACTTTCATGAAGGCTCACTTTTTGGCAACAGAACAAAACTGAAGAAGTCATGAGCGTGTTATCTCTGTAAGATCATAGTTAATTGTATGCTCTTAATCTCCAGCTGCAAAGCCTGGCCTAAGGAAATTAAAATTCCTGACTGTGTTGTAGCCTGCAGGCTTCTAGTCAATTTCCTGGCATAACCCGTCTCGTTTTCTTTTTACAATAAGGAGTCAATTTAGCAATGGTGAAACAATATATCTCAGTTTTATATCTATAAATGGAACTTACTTTAGCTCAGTCTGGTTCTTTTCCCTGTAAAACACGTAAATATTAATTTAGGGAGGTAAGAAACCCAGAGTAAACTATGCCTGACTATTATGAATTATTGAATGGTCTGTCAAAGTCAAATCGACTGAAGATAATGCAGATTACATACTGACATTGAACTTGGGTGCAAAAAGTATAAACCACTTAGACATTGGCTTTCACGCCTACATTACACTGGAGAAATACAAGCTAACTGACGAATTGTTAGTATTTTCTGTACAAATGTACTAAATTAAGCATTTATACATACTGGCTTAGACATTGTTTGCTTAGGGCTGTTGCTCCAATAGGGCTAAAGCAAAATATGAGCCAAGAACTATCATGAACTATCTAAAGAAAAATGTTGTAAGAAACTATTAAATTTATCTCATTGATACTTCCAAATTTGGAAAAGGGAAAGGGAAAAATCTAGATTAGGAGAGAAGTTTAGGTTTTGCCACTACCAGAGCAAAACCTGGAAGATTACAAATCAAAACCTTTGACTAAAAACTGTGCATGGTCACCGGTAGAAACGAGAAACAACCTGTAATGCAGTGCATAATCTTTGTCTCTGGTCAGCTGAGGCTCAAGAGCCAGTAATTTGAAGGGATGGACAACCAAGCCTCCTTTCTATAACAGGGTGAAATCACAGCAGCCATATTGTCATAGTGTTTTGAATCTGTTAGTAGAAGCAGATCATTTTGTGCAATTCTTTATATTTTATTTTTTTATTTCTTTAATTAATATTAATTGTGGCATTGGTAGATGCCCCCTATGCCGGTGCCTGACTTCCCATGCCTTTAGTTTGACAATAGCTCGTCTATTAGCTACAAATGGCCAGAATTGAAAAAAAAAAGATTTCCCCCGGAAAATCTGAGCAAGATTTGTGGACCTGTTCCTGAATCAATCCCAAAAAGGTTTGCTCATCCCTATTTTCGATCAGAACTGGGCCCTCCTTTTAATATGCGGCCCTCACACCAGGGCCATTGGCCTGCAAACAGCTACTACCTCTGTTATCCTTGATGTTACATCACTGAATCCATCTAGTGTTTTTGATCCAGAAAGCTTACCCCCATAATGCCGCAGTATCATTTATGTGCAGCGGTACAAAGCTGGGCTTTAATGCTCACACACCGCACATATGTATCCCTGGGCAGGCAATGTTTATGTGTTTGGAGAGCGCACTTCCTACATGAAGACCGAGCTGCCAAAAAAACGTCTCTCAGTCCTGAGTAAACATCGGTAGCCAGTTGGACTGGCTCCCGATCATGTGACCGCTGTGGCAGCCAATCACAGTGGTCACATGATCGCTGATCCTTCCTGCCCCCGTGGGCATTTAGTACTTTCAAAGAGGATGCCAGTGTGGATGGGAAGAGGTTAAAATATACCTAAAATATAAAGAATATGAAGGCCCTCATTGCCAGCTTCCTTCTGAAAATGCTATTTACTTGGCTGTGTCTGGCTTCAATGAATTTGAGTCAAAAACATGGAATAAGGATACTGTAAATGAGTGTCAAAATTCCAAATTTCTTCACTTATTCCAGGTCAGTTATTCAGAATTCACCGACATGTTAGCATGGCAACCAGAAAATTAGCATTCTCACAATGAAAAGTCAGCAGTGACAGCTCCCATACTTTTCCCATGACAGATGTTCTTAAAGTATAACTAAAGCCAAAACTTTTTTTTTCGTTTTGGATAGAGTGGAGATGGATTAGAAAGCTATTTTTGTCCTGTTTACCATTATCATTTAAAGTGAAAGTAAAAGAAAATCTCAAATCGTGGGTAGTTTCCAGAAATGTAATAGAGGGGAAATCTTCCAATGGGGACACTAGTTCTGGTGACCTGGGGGTCCCCAAGAAATTCCCTTAACCACTTGCCGACCAGCCACCGTCATTATCCTGCGACAGGTCGGCTCGCTCCTGCAAGTCTCCATAGGTGTACGTCGGCTCCTTTAAGAGCCATAGCAGGAGCGTGCGCACCCGCTGCACAGCGGGGAAACCGATGTATGCCGGCCACCCGCGATCGCGGGAAATAGAGCCAGAACGGGGATCTGTCAATGTAAACACACAGATTCCCCTTTCTTGACAGGGGAGTAGAGAGAGAACATCTGTTCCTAGTGATTAGGAACAACGATCTCTCTCCTCCTCCAGTCAGTCCTATCCCCCCCCCAGTTAGAAGCACCTCACAGGGAACACATTTAACACCTTGATCGCCCCCTAGTGTTAAACCCTTTCCTGCCAGTGACATTTACACAGTAATCAGTGCATTTTTTTTAGCACTGATGGCTGTATAAATGTCAATGGTCCCAAAAAAGTGTCAAAAGTGTCTGATCTGTCCGCCGCAATGTCACAGTCCCGCTAAAAATTGCTGATCGTTGCCATTACTAGTAACAAAATAAATAAATTATAAAAATGCCATAAATCCCTATATTAGAGACGCTATAACTTTTGCGCAAACCAATCAATATACACTTATTGCGATTTTTTTTACCAAAAATATGTAGAAGAATACATATTGGCCTAAACTGATGAAGAATTTTTTTTTTACATTTTTTGGGGGGGGGATATTTATTATAGCAAAAAGTAAAAAAAATATTTTTTCAAAATTGTTTTTTGTTTATAGCGCAAAAAATAAAAACCGCAGAGGTGATCAAATACCACCAAAAGAAAGCTCTATTTGTGGGGAAAAAAAAACCAACTATTTTATTTGGGTACAATGTCGCACGACCGCGCAATTGTCAGTTAAAGCGACACAGTGCCGTATCGCAAAAAATGGCCTGATCATAAGGGGGAAAATCTTTTGGTCTGCAAGTGGTTAACTTGCAGGGATTTCCTCTCACTTCCTGTTTGGACAGGAAGTGAAGGGAAATCTCTGCAATAGGACAAAAGAGTTATGCCTATAATTCTACCTTGAAATGGAAGCATTGTGTAACAGCTGAGAGGTACTTGAAAAAATTGAACTTTGCTGATGCCTGTGAATTATACAGGATATGTGGTTAATTAAACACACCAACTTAATTTAATTAAAGGATAAATAATGGTTCTGGGTTTATTTTATAATTTTTTTAAATTTTATCTTTTTAGACATTTTATATTTATTAATATTTATTTTAATGAAGAAAGTGCACAGACGTAGCTGTTTACCTTCAGACTCTTTCCCTTTCCAAAATAATTTTGTATGGTCTCACCTGAACAGGTGGTGATGGGGAGATCTGTTATCAACAACTTTGTACAAAAGGGTACAGTTACTCCAGGACTCAGAAGGTAGGGCCCTCGGTTTCTAATTTCCAGCACTACCTGTAAAGAACCAAGGACTCTGAGAATCTAGTTACCCCCAGTGAGTCCAGCAGAAACCACTCCACATATAAAAACATGTGTAAGAACTGCTGGGTAGGGATGAGTTTTGGGTTCCATTTTTGGTTTAAGGAGAGGAAAAAAAAGCCTTATTGATTAGGCATGCGCTTAAAGTGATTGTAAACGATCAGCTTGTAAAACAACCCATTCAGTTTAAAATAGAAATGAAAGGCAAAACATTTGTGTATAGTTATAAAAAAAACATTCTAAATATCTTTTTTCCCTCTGTTCTCAGCTGCATAAGAGCTGAAGGAGGAGAAGCAGCAGCACACTGAGCATCCCAGTGAATGGCTGTGCAGTGGGGGCGTGTCAGGATAAGTCTGATCATTGGAGGACAGCAGCCTGAGTTCCCAGCATAGCTGGGGAACTGACCACGATGTGCTCTTCTGCTTAGAGTGGTCAGTTTTTAATAGGAAAGCAGGGGGACTGGCAGGAACACCAGGGATTTCACATTAAGGAAGATCCTCACAGATCTCAATGCGGTTGGCTACAAAGTTTAGGCATTTTGAGCAAGATTTGCAAAACTGTGAACTGAACCCAGGCAGTTTCACTCATTCCTACTACCAGTGGCTGCTGGTCGGCTTTTCTTCTGGGGGGCGGCAAACAACCAGCATTACCCCCCTCCGGGCGGTGTGGCACTGATGCACCCCCCCGCACCAGGGTCGGCCACGGGGCTTGCGGCACTGTCAGCCAGCGCCCCCCAAACCCGCCCGGGAGGTCCGGAACTTCCTATGCGACGGCCTGTGTCCTCCTCTCCTGCTGTGTCCTCCTCTCCTCCTGTGTCCTCCGGTCAGCGGCATAGGCCTGCTCCAGCGTGTCTCCTCTTCCCTAGCACTAGGCATCCAATAGGATTGCCTGCCGCTTTGGCCAATTGGGAAACAGGTCTCACTGACTTGCCTCCTGATTGTCAGGGAGTAACTGTAGTGTGAAAATAGCGAAAATTCATTCGCTATGGTCACACAATTGGGTGGGCTTGGGACGCACTCTCTGTGCCCCAAGCCCACCCTATTTTGAAGCCTATTAAAGCCTCTGGCTGTAATCAGGTGCTTCAGAAATCACACCCCCGCCATAGGAATTCATGTGCCCAGCGTCCTGAAAGGGGCACATGGATAGGGAGGGTGGCGGAGGTGTTGGGGGGGTGGCGCCCGTGCCTACTACTGATATGCATAATTATGACATACAGGTGGGCACAGCGGGACACATCCTCACTGATCACCTGAATAATTTTGCACCCAGTCTTGACACTCTTGGAAAAGTGGAAGGTCTGTAGTTATGTTCGATACCTAGGCTCCCCTATATAATCTTTCCCTTGAAAACACCTGTGTTGTAGGGCCACTTCTACGGGGCAGAAGATAAAACAAGCTGCCCATAATAGAAATACACAAATCTTTAAACCAGCTTCAAAGTTGGATGTGTTCCCTGAGAAGATGATACATTTTATCTTGGATCCTTTCTGCTTTCTTGCAGCCCTCTGGCACATCCTTTTAAACTGAGCCAGCCAGGTTCAGGTAGACATGACATTGAAGAGTTATGCTACCTGCAGGCTGTGTGTGTGTTTAACATTATTTTGGTTAAATTACCCAGGAGCAAGGATTTACAAGCAATAATTTGCCCTAATAAACCACTGTGTAACAGCTTTTACAACCATTTTTCTTTTATCTCTTAGTCATTACAAGCAGGTTATTTTACCAAGGTGATATTTAACATTGCTAACAAATTATTATCACAAATGCAGCTGATAAGAAATTACAGTTTTCATAACAGATTTACAAGGTAAAAATGGGATATTGCTTATTTGCATGGTTAGTCCAGATTTATCTGTAGTTTACCTTTGCTTGTTGATTGAAAATGTGAATTCCGATCCTTCAAATGCATCAAATGAAAGGCTGAGCTGTAATACAATTTTTTTGCTTGTAGGGATTGCTGCACCGAAAAAAAATGTCAAGTAAGAATTTATACTGTATAACAAGGTAGCATAGTATTTCATTATTATGTACAAGCACCAGTAGGTTATAAAGCTAAAAACATTTAAATCTTATTTGTGATATTTTAGTAGATGTAAACCTTAAGGCTGCATTCACACCTGAGATTCACATCTTTGAGAGTTTTTTGGGTTTTCTTTGGGCATTTGTATGAGCATTTTTGAGTGTTTTTGTACTGTGCTTATAAAGTGTTTTTGGCACTTTGACTTATTTTTATTAGCCAATGAAGAAAAATATCATCTGTTTCATTACAGTATTTGTTGCTATTCTTTTTCCGCTTTTACATCCACTTTTATTTATTATTATTACATAGTTACATAGTAGGCCATCAAGTCCAACCCATGTGTGTGATTATATGTCAGTATTACATTGTATATCCCTGTATGTTGCTGTCGTTCAGGTGCTTATCTAATAGTTTTTTGAAACGACCGATGCCCCCGCTGAAACCGCCGCTTGTGGAAGGGAATTCAACATCATTGCCGCTCTTACAGAAAAGAACCCTCTACGCAGTTTAAGGTTATACCTCTTTTCTTCTAATTTTAGTGAGTGGTCACGTGTCTTATTAAACTCCTTTCCGCAAAAAAGTTTTATCCCCATTGTGGGGTCACCAGTACCGTATTTGTAAATTGAAATCATATCCCCTTCTCAAGCGTCTCTTCTCCAGAGAGAAAGAGTTCAGTGCTCGCAACCCTTCCTCATAACTAGGGATGAGTCAACCCCCCCCCCCTCGTTCGGTTTGCAGCAGAACATGCGAACAGGCAAAAAATTTGTTCGAACATGCGAACACCGTTAAAGTCTGGGAAACGAACGTGAAAAATCAAAAGTGCTAATTTTAAAGGCTTATATGCAAGTTATTGCCATAAACAGTGTTTGGGGACCTGGGTCCTGCCCCAGGGCAAATGTATCAATGTAAAAAAAAAGATTTAAAAACTAACATTTTTCAGGGAGCAGTGATTTTATATATAAGAATGCTTGAAGTGAAACAATAAAAATTAAATATTCCTTTAAACATCGTGCCTGGGGGGTGTCTATAGTATGCCTGTAAAGTGGCGCAGTTTTCCCGTGTTTAGAACAATACCACAGCAAAATTACATTTCTAAAGCAAAAAAGTCATTTAAAACTGCTTGCGGCGGTAATGTATTGTCGGGTCCTGGCAATATAAATGAAAATCATTGAAAAAAAACAGCATGGGCCCCCCCCAGTCCATTACCAGGCCCTTTGGGTTATATTTTAAAAAAGAAATGGCGTGGGGGTCCCCCAGGCCCCCAGGCACTATATACCCTAAACAGCAGTATATGTACTATATGGCCTGCCCTATATACTCTGCAGAAAATTGTAATTACATGCCCCTGTTAAACAGGGGCAAAAAAATTGGGCCTTTGGTGGTGGTGGTACCATAACACTGTAAGCCCTCACAGTTAATCTTGGGCGCAGGAACGGGCCCTGCTGTGAAATAGTATATCAAGAATTGCAATTACATGCCCCTGTTAAACAGGGGCAGAAAAATTGGGCCTTGGGTGGTGGTGGTGGTGCCACAACACTGTAACCCCTCACATATACTCTTGTTGGGCACAGGAACGGGCCCTGCTTTGAAATAATATATCAAAAATTGTAATTGCATGCCCCTGTTAAACAGGGGAAGAAAAAATTGGGCCTTGGGTGGTGGTGGTGGTGCCACAACACTGTAACCCCTCACAGATACTCTTGTTGGGTGCAGGAATGGGCCCTGCGTTGAAATATTAGATCAAAAATTGTGATTACGTGCCCCTGGTAAATAGGGGCAGAAAAATTGGGCCTTGGGTGGTGGTGGTGGTGCCACAACACTGTAACCCCTCACAGATACTCTTGTTGGGCGCAGGGACGGGCCCTGCTTTGAAATATTATATCAAGGATTGTAATTATATGCCCCTGTTAAACAGGGGAAGAAAAAATTGGGCCTTGGGTGGTGGTGCCACAACACTGTAAACCCTCACAGATACTCTTGTGGGGTGCAGGAATGGGCCCTGCATTGAAATATTAGATAAAAAATTGTAATTACATGCCCCTGTTAAACAGGGGCAGAAAAATTGGGCCTTGGGTGGTGGTGCCACAACACTGTAACCCCTTACAGATACTCTTGTTGGTCGCAGGAATGGGTCCTGCTGTTTAATATTAGATCAAAAATTGTAATTACATGCCCCTGTTAAACAGGGGAAGAAAAATTGGGCCTTGGGTGGTGGTGCCCTAAACCAAAAATATTATTGGAAGCTAGCATCATCAAGACTGAGGAGGAATAGGATAGTCAGTTACATCAGCATCAGGTGCTTGATAGCTGCTGATCCAAGACTGATTCATTTTTATGAATGTGAGCCTATCAACGGAGTCTGTGGACAGGCGCACTCTATGATTGTAATTTACTTAGGATTGGTTGCACTGATTATTTTTAGTTTATAATTAAACCATTGCACCCGAGGCAGCCGCCCCTATGACTGCATGTGTATGCATGACCTCAGAATGACGTTGTGTCATGCATTTTAACACCTTCAGCCCCGTAAGATCTTACTCCCTTAATGACCAGAGCATTTTTGCGATACGGCACTGCGTCATTTTTACTGACAATTGCACGGACGTGCGACGCTTTACCCAAACAAAATTGACGTCCTTTTTTTCCCACAAATAGAGCTTTCTCTTGGTGGTATTTGATCACCTCTGCGGTTTTTATTTTTTGCGCAATAAACAAAAAAAGACCGACAATTTAAAAAAAAAACAATATTTTTTACTTTTTGCTATATTTAATATCCCCCAAAAATATATAAAAAAACACATTTCTTCCTCAGTTTAGGCCGATATGTGATCTTCTACATATTTTTGGTAAAACAAATCGCAATAAGCATATATTGATTGGTTTGCGCAAAAGTTATAGCGTCTACAAAATAGAGGATAGATTTATGGCATTTCTGTTATTAATTTTCTTTTTTTAAGTAATAGCGGTGATCTGTGATTTTTATCGGGACTGCAACATTGCGGCGGACAGATCGGACACTTTTGACACTATTTTGGGACCATTGACATTTATACAGCGATCAGAGCTAAAAATAGTCACTGATTACTGTATGAATGTCACTGACAGGGAAGGGGCTAAACACTAGGGGGCGATTAAGGGGTTAAGTGTGTTCCCTCAGCGTGTTCTAACTGTAGGGGGGATGAGCTACCACTGACATGACAGAGATCACTGTTCCTGATAACAGGGGACAGAAGTTTCCTGTCATGTCACTAGGCAGAACAGGGAAATGCCTTGTTTACATTTCCTCATTCTACCTCTCCTCGCCGAGATCACAGGACACTGGCGGACATCGAGTCATCGGGACTCACGGCATGTGGCGGGGGCGCGCATCCGCTATCCTGCTTGTAGGTAGAGGTACGTCAGTTTGCGCATGAGTGACATTCTGCCAACGTATATCGGCGTGAGCCGGTCGGCAAGCGGTTAAAAATGTGTGACTGTCATTGAGAATGTAAACCAACTCTGTGTATGAAGGGCCTCCAGAAACTGAAGTGCCCCTCATACACAAAGTTGGTTTACATTCTCAATAACTTTCACGCATTTTTAAAATGCATGACACAACATCATTCTAAAGTCGTGTGTACACACGCAGTAATAGAGCTGTGTGGTTCGCTTGAGCTGCCAAAATTCATTTTTAAAAATGCTACATTTCAATCCAGAGTAAAAACAATTACAGATGATAACTGTTAAAATATTATTTCCCAAGTTATATTCATTAAAAGAAAGTAATTTATTATTATTTTATATTATACTATTTTATTATTTTATATCATTTTTATATTTTTTTTAGCATTTTTTTACAGAAGGGGGCTCCTTTTGTCGGGGGGGCCAAGTTTGGTTGCTCCTTTTGCCCCTTATAAATCCAGCACTGACTGCAACTGAAAAAAATACTGTCCATTTTTTGGTCTCTTCCTGTATATTGGCAGCCCTAAAAATTAGGCTTTCCTAGAGCAACGCACAATATCAGGTGACACACTACATATTAACACAATGCATGTTAATGCAATGCGCAGGAACAGAGAAATGTGAATCTAGCCTAAACGTTTTTAGAAAAGCACGACTTTAACATTCCAGTGTTCCAGAATGAGGGGGAAGAGTAAACAGAAATGTAATAATGAGAATATTATCAGATCCTACTGTAAGTTAATTATCTTTGTCGGGGCGGAGTACCATGGAATTCCTTGCTACCTAATACTACTAGATTTTTATATTGGAAGATAATCATCAGTTGTGAAAAAATAAAAATGGTTTAATGTTTCTAGCTTGAGATTACGCTGGAAAATATTATAGCTGTGAGGCCATGGAAAGCCGATTCAGCCAAAACGCCAGCTGTGTGCTCCTGCGGCCAACAAGTGTTAACGCATTTTTGAATTTGACACAATCTGTTAAAGGTGTTAAATTTGAAAAACGGTCATTGTCAAGTTCAGCTTGAAGTAGGAAAAAAAGGTTTACACCGAGAAAACAAGATGGCATCACAACGTATTTTGTTTACTTCTTTCATTTTCTTGAATTTTATTAACATTTTTAAAAAGAAAGTAAAAAATTACAAGCACGTTTAAAATAAGTGAAACATTTTTTAAATCATTTTTAATTTAGAATTAAACACTTTCACTTATATTGGTCACATATATTGCCACTAAAATCTGCATTAAAAACTAAAATTAAGACTCATACAGAAATCTACTGAACTATTTTTTTAATGAGTTATATACTATTCATATGTTATACATTTTTTACCGCTTACATGGGGATCCAAAGTGCAAAACTATATTTTTTCATCCATATTATATGTCTTCTGACCTCATTTCTTGACAGGTTATACTAAAACCTGGGGCAGACTATTTTTTTACACCCCCACGCCCCCCTTTTTTTTTTTTTTTTAAGAATAAGGTTTTATTCAATTTTCAAATAGGAAAGTACATACACAAGATACAAATAGAGAAAAAGACCACCGCCACATGGTGGTCTCAGAGAATGTCTCCATAATGTATGTCTAACCCTCGCACACAGGTAAAATTATATTCAGTAGTAATCATGACATTAAAGCATCAATAAACACAGAAACCAAAAATATAATATATTGTAGCTCACCAATTCCTAGATGTGGTGGTTGCATTTGTTTTTTGTTTTTTTTCCTTTGTTTTGTCCTGTTGATCCGACCAGTAAATCTTTTTTTTCAGCTTTCTTTAACAGAACAAGCTGTCTAGGGCGGCTTGAGACAAACCATTTAACACTGACATGGGGGCTTACAATGATCAGATTTTATTCATTCCTTTATCCCAAATGAAGAAAAATGTTGTAGCTGCTTAAAAAATATATAGGTAGTGTTGCTCCATGTAAATCTGCATGTACATCTATGAAAACAGTGAAAATCATTGGGTGCTCACACCTAGCAATTGAGGAGTAAAAACCAATGGATTTTGCACCCTAACAACAAGGCAGGATATGGGGATTGCTATCTGGGAGTTTTTTGGCCAGGCTTCCAGGTGGGCCAAAATGGCCTACAGGTATGACATTAATTTTAGGCTCCATTCACACCTGAGCGATCTGCAGCGACAGCTGCAGCCGCTCGTTTCTTGTAGCTTTTTTGTGTTTTTTGGTTGAGCGTTTTTGGAGCTGCACCATTTATTTGAATGGACCTCCCTCTGCCTCAAAACTGCTCCAAAAGAAGCTCATCTACCAAATCTTAGCATGGAGCCAGTAGCATTTGCGGTTAGCATTTTTTGCTGCGATTGTGAATGAATGAATGAATAATAATAATATCGCTACATATGCGAACTAAATCGCCTCAAATCGCTTTTACCGCAAGTGTCCGCCTGGGTCTTCAGAAGAGATGGGCCTTGAGCTTCTTCCTGTAGGCCAGATGGTTTTCTTCCGAGCGGATGTCCGCGGGTAGAGCGTTCCACAGCCGTGGTCCTTGGACTGCGAACCAGTCAGAGGCAGAGGGTCTTAAATGTAACCCGGTCCTTCACGGCTAGCCAATGGAGGGTCCTTAGGGACAGGGTGATTGATTCCCAGGGTTTTTTCCAGTTACTAGTCTGGCTGCTGTGTTCTGGACGATTTGTAGACGTGAAATTTGGTATTTTGGAAGTCCTAGGTAGAGGGAATTTGCATAGTCGAGTTGGGAATTGATGATTGTTCCAACTACTGCTGCTGTATCTACTTCCGGGATGAAGGGGATGAGTCTACACAATAGGCGAAGAAGGTAGTGGGATCCACTGACTACTGATCCTATTTGTGCACCCATCATCATGTTTGAGTCAAAGATGACTATTGGTCTTTTTTGTTGGTGATGCGTAGGTAGAGTTGGATGTCATCCACGTAGGAGTGATGAAGTAGGTCCTGGTTGCTGATGATTTTTAGGAGTGGGCGGAGATAGATGTTAAAGAGCACAGGCGACAGGGGTGATCCTTGAGGGACTCTGCATGTAATTTTTCGTGCTTCCAAAGTGAAAGCTTCTAGTTTCAATTTCTGAGATCGGTTCTCTAGGAAGGATGCGAACCAGGGTAAGTCTGAGTCTGCAACTCCAGCTACTTCTGTGAGACAAGTGAGCAGGGTTTTGTGGTCTACTGTGTCAAAAGCTGTACTGAGGTCCAGCAGCACCAGGAGACACGATTCTCCTTCATCTGCTGCTTCAAAGGTGTCATCCCAGATTTTAAGGAGGGCAGTTTCTGTCCCATGGCCAGGGCGGAAACCAGATTGTAGTGGGTCCAAGAGTTTATGGGTGTCCAGATGGAGTTGTAGCTGTTATACTACTGCTTTCTTGATAATTTTGGAGATGGTGTTGAGGCTTGTGACAGGTCTGCGGTCGTTTGGGTCTTTGGGGTCGAGGTTAGGCTTCTTTAGAAGGAGTTTGATTGTGCCTTGCTTGAGAGAGGTTGGGACGATTCCTTCTTTAAATGACTGGTTTATGATGTATGTTATGATGGGTGCCAAGATGTCAGTACATTCTTTCAGATGTTTTGTGGGAATAATGTCGTTTGCCGATGTGCTGTCTCGGAGGTTTCTGTTGATGGTTTTGGTGGTGTCAATGGTGATTGGGACCAGAGTAAATCTCGGTGGTTATAGAATCTTTGTGTGGTTTTTTGTTTTTTGCTCTGGCCAAGTGGGGTTACGTTCTGCTGAATCATTTCCCGAACGGTTGAGATTTTGTCAATGAAAAAATCAGATAACTCATTGCAGAATTCTTGTGTTTCGTTTGCTGGAGACTCTAAACAGGTGCAGTTCATAGTCTGGGCGTCTAGTTTGAAGAGTGCTTGAGGGCGGTTTATGGCTTTTGAGATGGTTTTGGAGAAATGTTCTTTTTTTGCTATGAAGATGGCTTTGTGGTATCTTGTGGTGAGTGATTTGTAATTTGTGTGGTTTTCCATTGTTGGGTTCCTTCTCCATGCTCCTTCAGCTCTTCTGTGTTCTTGTTTCAGTGATGTAAGAGAGTCATTGAACCAGCCCGTATTGTTTCTGCGGGTGGGTGCTCTGTGTATTGGTGCGACTATGTCTGCTGTCTGTAATAATGCTGTGTTAAGGGAGTTGAGTGTGTCTTCAGTTGAGTAGTTTTGGGTTAACACCGCTATTTTGTTGGATAGTGTAGTTTTGAAGAGTTGTGAGTATAGTTTCTTCTGTGATCTTGTCCAGTGTATTGTCATTAAGTTTGTTGGTATTTGGTTAATGATGTTTATTTTGAATTTGATAACGTCCAAGGCAAATGGCATGTTATCAAGTGTGTTAATATCAATGTTTTGTTTGAAGATGAGGTTGAGGGTATGGCCCGAAGCATGCGTGGGTACATTTATCAGTTGCTACAGGCCTAGTGCTTCCAGTTGGTTGATGCAAGCGGTAGCGATGGAATCCTGGGAGGACTTTGCCCAGAGATTGTAACACGGTTTGTCGCTCGACAATCGCTGCAAAATCGCCCCACATTTGGGGTGCCCTTAGGAAGTAATGGCATCGCAAACACGTTTAGCATTTTGCCGCGATTCTGGAATTGCGGGCAGAAACGTGGCGATTCCGCCCACGTTTCAAATCGCCTAGGTGTGATCGGAGCCTTAATGAACATTTTACAAAGCTGCAGAACTGGTGCCCCTTCACTATATACAGTATGTTATTCTAAGGACAAGGGAACCTTAGTCTTTAATTCCAGGAGCTAAAGACAATATTCAGATAACTGAGTACCCCGGCTATGGGGGCTTTTGGTGCAAATATTGGTGCAAATCTCTGCAGCTTGAGATATGTACATTTGTACCAGAAGGTGTCTACTTTATAAACAAATTGCCAGTTTGTAGCTTTAATGTTTCTAAAGCTGTACTTAGAATTAAAACATCATTATTTGGCACAAAATAGTGCTAAATCATATTTTGCAAGGTTGTTATGATTACTTGACATGAAAGTCAATATATATTTTATATATGTATATATATGATAAAAATATGTACTTGGCTATGAAATCCCTATAATGCACTGACTTTTTTCTATGAGCTCCTAATATATGGTTTGTTTCTATAACCACAGCTCTACCAGTGCCCATTAAGCTTCGTAGTGTTTTCTTACTTCTGGCAGAGTATAGCCCTCAATTAATAACCTAGTATACCACACTGTAAAATAAACCAATATATTACCGGCCAACATCTTAAGGCTTTTGATTAATCGTTCGTGTGTTCAAATACACCATATTACTGTTCATTCAAAACAGACTTTGAAGAATGTTTTAGAACATAAGTAGCTGGCAGAAGTAGATTTGGTGATGCTATATTTCCTGTGGTTACTACCACATGATCTACAGACTCAGAACTCAGGGTTTAGATGTAAAATCTGGACCAGTTTTTCTCTATGTCAATCTTTATGGACATATATGCTAATTATATCGTTTTAAAGCTACTAAAGAACATCTAACCTATTTGTTCTATATTTATTAATCTAGTAGGCTAGGAGTAAGTAGAGAAGACCCTTTTTATCTCCTTTCTCCAACTTCCTGTGGTGCAATAATACCATTGATTTGTGGAATGTCAGAAAAATAGAATAACGTGGTAGTTTAGGCCAGTGTTTCTCAACCAGGTGCACCCTGGTTGCCGTGTGGGTTCCCCAGGGGTGCCACAAACATAGGTCCCAGTTTGCCCTGTATTAGCGTCATGAGTTGCCATGGTGGGTGTGGGCTGGCCTCTAGCATAATAACATTCAATGGCATTCTAGGGCCACAACTCTTGACATCATGTGCTGGTCCATCTGCACAATGGCATCAAATGATGCGGTTCCAGGGTAGGTGGTGTGCAGGCCTACTCCAGGCATTTAGAAGAGGACGGAAGTCCACCTCCTCCAGACTTGCTCCAACTCACACTGTTAGAGCCAAAAGGTAACTCTAGGATGATGGAACTCTGTCATGGAGGCATTCTGATGTGAAGGGGGGGGGACTGATATATATAGGGAGGTCTCGGATGAGATGGAGAGACTCTGATAGGATGGGGGGGGGGGACTTTGACAAGATGGAGGGACTCTGACAAGAAGAGGGACTTCTAATGTTAATTTAATCAAGGTGGTTGTGTGCAGGTTTTCCATTGATGAGTAACAATTAAATTTTTTTCATTTTAGACTGGGATGCCTTAAGATTTTGCAAGTTTTAAAGGGCCCCACAACAGAAAAAAGTTAAGAAACACTAATTTATCCAACTTTAGGGTAAAACTACTGTAAGTTAGTCTCTTAGCCACTTACAATTAGGTGTAAGGATATGGGTAAAGTTTCCTGTCTGCAGTCAATTTGCCCATAATCCCCTACCTCTGACTTCTATGCCCCAGTGGGAGGGGCAAACCACCTCAGGAGGGCGTGGTTTGTGGAGTAGCGCTGGCTGAGGCCGTTCAACACCTTTACTACACATGGGTCGGGTCAGGAGAGCGGCGTTCCCGATGCCTACAAACACTGTTACCTCTGGATGAGTGAACTAGGACACCAGTGCCCCCACGTCTGAGGACCAGAGAGAAAAAAAGCCTTTTCTTCTGGCTTGGAATGGCGCTTCAAGTTTCATAAACCCCTACTGTTGCATTCAACATACAAGAGGAGAAGAAGAGACATATTAAAAACTGGGCTGCTGTTTGAGAGGCGAGAGTCCCAAACTTTTTTCATTTTTTTTCTCTTCAAATACTAGCTTGATGTTACTGCACTTCCAGCACTGCACTGGAATATCACACTTCTCTTGGATGCAATAAAAGTTTAGTCTTTATTCAGTAGCCAGCAGGAACACCTGATGCATGCTAAGGTAGAGTGTCTCTTGAATAATGCCTACGTCATATACTTCCTGCTGGTTATTGAATAGAAACACAACATCCTGATTTATGCAGTGTTTCTTGGAATCTAGCCTGATGTCAAGGGTTATATGTACTGGAATTGATTTAGTAAGGGGTCTTCACATATCATTCTAATGTTAATAAGTCTACATGACTCATACACTTAGCTACAAAAATTCAGGGAAAGGTGGCAGCGTAAAAAGTTGTTTTGAAAAAAGAAAAAAATTGCAAACCAAATTAATTTTATCACCCCCTTTGACTCCAACGCGTTTTGCCAAAAAGGCACTTCTTACACATTCGTGCTTTTGTACACCTTAACAGGACAGGAGTTAAAAAAGAGCCATATTATTTGGATGTTCAACATAGCAAACTAGGACCACAGCATACTCATTCAACATGAGTGTACAATTTGCTAGATCAGTTTAAGCTTCTTGATTGCTATGTGCATGTACATCTGTGCCAGTGGCATAATAATAGCCATAGCATCTTACATGGCTTCTATGGGCCCTGGTGGTATGTAGGGTGGGCACCCGACTCAACTTCACGCGGCCCTTCACATGCAGCCAGTCTTAGCCCAATCATGCGGGATGCAGGGCATGATAGATTGCTCAGCCCAAACCAATACTGTCATGTGCATGGATGGTGGCCTGAGGCCTAGACTTCCCTACCTCCTGGCCCCGACGTGGTTAGCCTCCTCTTCCCCAGGATTACTCACACACTTGGTCCACATGTCAGCTTCCAGGACCCGGACAGCCAGGTTTCCACCAGCAAGGACTCCTCTCACTCTATTTCCCAGGTATTGGCTGTGTTAAACACTTCACTCCATTAGATTATCACACAGATAATCCGACTTCTTTACTGGAACAGTTCAACAAATAACACATAACAGTGCAAATACTGGCTTTAGCATTTCCCAAATAATGGCATGAGGTAAAGGTGTTCAGGCATTCTTTTGGCTTCGCTTAGATGTTACCATATTATTTACTCTTACAGCTGCTCATATCTTCGTAAGGGGCAAACAAAGGGAAACACCAACCTCCTCTTTTTCAGCTTTATTTCAAGCTTTTTTCCCTGATGAGAGTAAGGGATGTTTCACCACCCCCACCCCTGAAGGGGGGAGCTCAAACACCCTCAGCAGACCTTCCTTTTCTGTCTGACTCCCAGTTAGAGAAGCCCAAGTGTCCCCCACCTTATACATGAATACCCAAAAAGCACTCCACCAGGAGGATGAGCAACCCTTAAGGTGACCTCTACCTACGTCTACCTGCCTACAGGTAAGAGGGGCTCCATTAGGGAGGAGGCCAGGCATACAGTAGCTTCCCATTCTCTCTTCACAAAAACTAGACAGGAAGTGTCTTTTTTTTTAGTTTTCTTGCTTGAAGAACTGGGAGTGGGGTATGGGGTGAGCATTGGAATACTACAAATTTAGTGCAAACGTAATGGAGGTCACACTCTGACTATGGCTGTCTCTTCAGGGTGAAACTCCTCTTGAGGCTATTGATGAGTAAACTACAGCTTAGGGGACTGCAATGCAAGAGCAGACCTGAGCCAGCAAATCTAGAGCAGTCTCTCCAAGAGTTAACCAGGACAGTCTGAAAGATCTCTTTCGGGCTTGTACTCCCTGTGCCCTGAGTCATTCAATGCTTTCCTGCAATATTAGACAGCTTCAGTACTGTGAGTCTCCAGGTCAGATCCTCTGCAGACTTCCTTCCGACTGCTCCCAGCAATTTTAGACATGGAGAGACAAAGATACAATGTGTCTTTCCTCTCCATTCACAGGAAGAGACACACAGGGGCGGGTTTCACAGTGACTGATCACTGTGGCAGCCAATCAGAGGCTATCACAGCGATCAGGTGACCCGGAATCAGGAGTTCCGGGTCCCAAACATGAGTAGGAGGCTCTCGGTGAGACCCCGATCCCTGTATTGGGAGCGTTCTATGCGGCACGCTCCCAGCACAAAGAGAGATACGCAAATATGCGGCATTGGGCTTCCATATTTGTGTTACGTTGGCGTCAAGAGGTTTACGTTACTGGACATGCCCAGGGACACGGCATCAAGGTCTAAAATGCAGGACTGTCCCAGAAAACCCAAAACAGTTGGCATCTATGGTGTTGTCATAGCAAATTTTGCTATGGGGCCCTATAATCTGCAATAATGCCTTTAATCTGCATACTCATACAAGCTCACAATGCAAGTGTGCTACAGCGATTTATCCCTCCTTTTTTTCTCTTAGTAAATTAGGCCCATTGCATCTAAAGGTTTGAATCAGCTAGAAATTAATTCGTAATTACTAATGAATGTTATTTTTTTTTTCTTTTCTGGGTATACAAATCTTTATACACAAGCTGAATTTGACGTACATGTTAGATGTCTCTGTAGAAGCATCGCTTACGAAAGTTATTCGCATGTCACTGGGCACAAAGTAAAGAAATTCTTCACTTGGCTTTGTTGACAGTCACATTTCCCCGCTTGTGATAGGTGCCACAATGGAGAGAAGTGTCCAATACATACCTAGACAGTGTTAAATCCAAAAATCACCTTAAGAAGGCACAGAGTGCCCCGGGGCCGATGTCAGACGAAAGATTCCTTCACATTACTGTCATGTCAAGCAGACGCTTTGGGTAGACGACTTATTGAAAGATGAGGATTTAAAAGGAAAGGTGTCACAAAAGTGGAAAAAGGAAAAACAAGCCTGGGAGACAAAGATGATATATGAACTGTCAGAAAATTCTTCAAAAGGGCCTAAACATTAACGCTTTTTATGACTTGCCCCATTGAAGGGATTAATGATTAAGTTTTAATCACTCTCTTTCAACAAGCCCATCTTGTCAGCAGCACCGCAGATCTGTCTTGCCATGTCAAAGTACATATTTTTAGCATCACACTTTAAACAATCATTTTTTTTTTTTTAACTAAGGTGTGTAGAGGTATTTAAAAAAAATTCTCTAGTATGGCCTCTGTTACATTTTAAATGCATATCTTAGATTGGTAGCAGATGTATGACATTTTTGGTGTTTTACTTCCCATATTGTTACAGATCGCAGGCCATTCTGATGTACAGGCAGGTATGAAGTGATATTGTACATTTCATACTTGTTAATGATGATCCTGCACTGCTTAAAGCATAACGATGGGCTGTATTTCAGTTTTTTAAATGGTCCCCACTCCCCAGGGAGGTTTCAAAATGAAAAAAAGCAACATAGGAAGCAATAAGCTTCCTAATGGTGCTGCCCTGCATAGAAATGCCAGTAGATGTCCTCAGTCTTTTGGGTTGAAAGCTGGAGGAGAATAGGTGACCTGTGAGTGTAGGGTGTCATGGACCCGCCCCACAGGGGATGTCACGATGGTGCTCTACACTTACAGGACTTGATTTATTAAAGGCAAATAGGCTGTTCATTTTGCAAAGTAAGTTACACTCACCAGCCACTTGATTAGGTACACCTGTTCAATTGCTTGGTAACACAAATTGCTAATCAGCCAATCACGTGGCGGCAACTCAGTGCATTCAGGCATCTAGATGTGGTGAAGATGACTTGCTGAAGTTTAAACTGAGCATCAGAATGGGGACGAAATGGGGATTTAAGTGACTTTGAACGTGGCATGGTTGTTGGTGCCAGACGAGCTGGTCTGAGTATTTCAAAAATTGCTGATCTGCTGGGATTTGCACGCACAACCATCTCTTGGGTTTACAGAGAATGGTCCGAAAAAAGAGAAAATATCCAGTGAGCGGCAGTTGTGTGGAAGAAGATGCCTTGTTGATGTCAGAGGAGAATGGGCAGACTGGTTTGAGATGATAGAAAGGCAACAGTAACTCAAATAACCATTCGTTACATCCAAGGTATGCAGAATACCATCTCTGAACGCACAACACATCGAACCTTGAAGCAGATGGGCTACAGCAGCAGAAGACCACACCCGGAGCCACTCCTGTCAGCTAAGAACAGTAAACTGAGGCTACAATTCACACAGGCTCATCAAAATAGGACAATAGAAGATTGGAAAAACGTTGCCTGGTCTGATGAGTCTCGATTTCAGCTGCAACATTCAGATGGTTGGGTCAGAATTTGGCATAAACAACATGAAAGCATGGATCCCTCCTGCCTTGTATCAATGATTCAGGCTGCTGGTGGTGGTGTAATGTTGTGGGGAGATATTTTCTTGCCACACTTTGGGCCCCTTAGTACCAATTGAGCAGCTGGTAAATGCCACGGCCTACCTATTATTGTTGCTGACCATGTCCATCCCTTTATAACTACAGTGTCCCCATCTTCTGATGGCTCCTTCCAGCAGGATAATGCACCATGTCACAAAGCTCAAATCATCTCACCACTGGTTTCCTGAACATGAAAATGAGGTCACTGTACTCCAATGGCCTCCACAATCACCAGATCGCATCCAATAGAGCACCTTTGGGATGTGGTGGGAGCTTTGCATCATGGATGTGTAGTTGACAAATCTGCAGCAACTGCATGATGCTATCATGTTAATATGGAGCAAAATCTCTGAGGAATGTTTCCAACACCTTGTTGAATCTATGCCACGAAGAATAAAGGCAGTTCTGAAGGCAAAAGGGGGTCCAACCCGGCACTAGCAAGGTGTACCTAATAAAGTAGGTGGTGAGTGTACATTTTGCAAGGGAATCTGCCCCAGAGCTTAGTGAATGAGGTGAAGCTCTGCTGACTTCCATCATCCAATCATGTGCAATTAAAACAATACTTTTTTGTAATTTTCCTCGCTCTTGATGGGGTATTCTGTGCAAAGTGATACTTCACCACATTTACTAAGGTCTGGGACAAATTCCATTACAAAGTGCAACTTACCTTGTGAAGTGAACAGGCTATTTGCCTTTTGTAAATCAATTCCACAGTGTATTGACATAGAGGGCATCACTGCCATCATCATGTGACACTCTCTGCATCATCGAGGTCTGGCCAACCTGAAGATATCTGGCAGAAGTATGTTTTTTTAAAAGCATAAAATACATGCAGGGGACCTCCAAGCGAAGTGGGGTGAAAAATTTGTCAGGGCAAGATTTGGCTTTAAAATAGAATTGTGGCCAAGTTATGGGCATTCAAATATTTAAATATCTATGACAACCAGTAAATTGGATTTAAAACCAGCTATCACTGACCTCTGTAGCTGCAGTCTCTGTGGAAGAATTCATCTTCAAATTTTACAAGAACAGCAGTGAAGCCTTTCTGGTACAATAGTTTTTATTGAAAATAGCAACATAACAGAGTACAAGCTAAACAAATAAGTCTCACACAGGGGATCCTGTACAAACAGAAAAACATATGGTTATTGAAGAAACACACTTTTTGAGTTAGTCAAAGCAAAAGCGCAGTAGCATCCGTCATCTGGTGCCGGAAATGGCAACGAGTGTCCAAGCACAGTGGCCCAGGGATGAGTGGTGCAGGAAGAGTGGGGCTTCCCATCCCTTGGTATAAGAAAAAAATATATTAAAAAGGGAGAGGTAAAGCCCAGGTCCGGGCCTGAATTGGAAAGGGGGAGGGTAAAGAGGGAGGTGGACAAAAAAAAGGGGGGGATTGTGGGGGGGGGTTTGAAGGGGGGCAGAGAACAGATGGAGAGGCAGATAAATAGTCATGAGAAAAAGAAGAAAAAGATAGACAAGACTAAGTTATTGAAGAAGAAAGTACCTGTGTGCTGGACGGCATTCCACAGCAGTCCAGGATACCCAGACTGCTCAGGGGCAGAGTGGGGAGAGCATACGACCACCATGGACGCCACACTGAGGAATTTGGAGTAGGAGTCATGGAGAATAATGGTAATTTTCGTGTGGCTCATGAGAGTAGTTAAAATGCTCTTCACCTCAGCCAAACTAACCAAGGGCTTCTTCCAGGCCCTAGTAATGGCGCACTTTACACTTATGAAAAGTTACGTGCCCAACCTCTGTTGATGAGAAGAAGAGACCTGGAAGGGGGCAATGGAGGAGTGCATGCTGGACGCCCTTGCAGAAAGGCACATGAAAAAGCATTGATAGGTGGCCATAGACCCTTGACCAAAATCCCACCAATCTAGGACCACCAGATATAAATCTCATCTCCATGTTGGCTACAGCCCCTGAAACATCTATCACTGTATCACTGGTTTGAGTGAGCTTTGCGGGCCGGGACCCAGTACCAGCGAAGGAGGACCTTGCAAGCTGTCTCCAAAGTGACCGTGTTAAAGGAACATTTGGCTACAATTGACCAGGCTTTACTTCAGTCCTCTAAGTCTATTAGGGCTGCTATGTCTCGCTCCCATTTGGAAACATATGGGTGGGAATGAGACAAACCCCCCACAATTATGGAGCAGTAGATTGAGGGGATAGTGCCCCTGGCTTTAGGTGAGTGGTGGCAGAGGTGCTAAAAGGCTGTTTTCTGGAACGGAAAAGAGGAACTGTGACAGAGGGCAGAAATCCAGTGAAGGATTTTTCGGGTAGCAATACGACTCTGCAGAGGGCGCGTCGTGAGTCTCACAGGTGGAGGCCCGAGATGGAAAAGTGCGGGATCCCAGGAAGTGGCAGACCTGAGAAAAGCCACGGGCAGGCCACCAGGCTTGGTAGCAGTGAAGTCTTTCAAGTCAGGTGTCAACACTCTGCTCTCCCCTGTTCCTCTACATGTCCTCTTTATTTACATTAGAGATTAGAAAGCTGGTAGGTTGCCAAGTCAATGGTGGAATAGGGCAGCAAGAAAAATTTAGTGGTAATGGACAAAGATGAAGATGAAGGTAAGTATCAGTAAAGGGGGATGGGGGCAAAGTGACAGATTCCCTTTAACTGATGGCCACCTTGTTTCCCAGCAATACAATCACAACTATGCTCAACACTCACCAACTCTGAATTCTGATAACCAAACCCCACCTAGGAACTCCAGAAGCAGTCATCAATTGGGAGTGAATTTGTACCCTACTGATCACATGCACCTGTAAAGAGGACCTGTCATACCTTAGCATAAGTATGGCCAGCCTCTTATGCCATTATTTAATTGCCTAGATTTCACCCTGGGAGGTGCTGTGTGTTTGGCTCAGCATTATCTGAACAGATGTATTAGTTTTGGCAGAGGGTGACTATCCTCTTGTATTTAATTACCCCAAGTCTAATTCAGACATGCAAAATTTAGCCAATTTAGCATTTTTATTAACTGCCCCTTTCAATTTCAAAGAGCAGCTCCTTCCAGTGTTGACTTTAACATTTAGGTTGACGGATCTGTCATATTTCATACACTCCTGTACCTTGTCTGCCTGAGTGAAGGTTTGTCACCCATTTAGCTGGATTTCATTAAACTTTTGGCTTTGAATGTTGACTCAGGAGTCACAAAACCTGGTGGGCAGACTCTCCGTTTCCAGCTGCAAAACAGACCACAGTTTTAGGATAGAATAACATACCCAAAATAAATAATCATTATAGGTAGACTCGTTTTTCTTGAAACGCTTATACTGTATTGTGACCTCATACCTGATTTCTTCATCTTTAACAAGCTGTCAGAATTCAATGCAAATAAAATATTTTAAGCTAGTTATCATTTTTTTTCTTTCCTTTTTGCAAGATGAAAAAAAAAACAGGTTGGAAGAACTTTGTTGCATTGACAGCAATGTTTCACTGAAGTACTAATATGGACATGGTTACCAAAGGACTTCTCATGGTATAGCAATTTTTTTTTTTTAATAAAAATATTATTTAATAATAATATAAAAAAAATAGGTGCATCCAATTCCACGCTGAGCCGATGTTTGTTGCATCATCTCTGTATAAAAGTCAGCTATTGACAAGCAGATCTGACTTACACTGAATTGAAACACCGCTAATAGAGATGAGCTTCAGGTTTCACCCGAACTAAAGTCATTCGCAGTTCAGGGAAACGGCAAACTAACCCTTTTCTGCAATAACTAGCTCCTTGCACTGTAACTGGCTTGCTACCATTACCTGCGGCCAGGGCCGGTACAAGGCAGGGGCGGAAGGGGCACGTGCCCTGGGCGCTACCATTTGCTATAGGGGGGGGGGGCGCAGCCTGCAAGTGACGTTCTGCCACGGCCGCCGCCCGCCAATGTGTACAATAATACAACAGTCCAGTGCATTTACAGTCCCCAGCGGCACTGTACAAATTGCCTTCGTGTGCTCCTGCATCCTCCCTTCCCTCAGCACAAACTACTCTGTTACAGTTTACTCCCCTATGGAGGAGTGCCGTAGTCTCTGCCAGCGCCGTGACGTCACACACGGCCGGAGGCGAGGTGGGAGGACGCAGAGGAGCACAGGGAGCCGGGAGCCGGGAGCCGGGAGGCGGGAGCCGGGAGCTGTGAGCTGTGTCGGCGCGCTGTCACCGCGAGCGAGCTGAGCTGAGCTGAGCTGAGCTGAGCTGAGCTGAGGAGAGGAGAGGAGCTGAGGAGCTGCTGCCTGCCTGGCTGGCTGGCTGGCTGGCTCTAGTAGCTGCTGCTGGATTCAATCTGGAAGGAAGCGAAGGTAGAAGAGTGCAGTGCCAGTGTCATGTATGCCAGTGTTCTGACTCAGATCTTCAGCAGTGGTGGTCACTGGTCATTAACCTCGCCTCAGCCTCAGATTTATTAATCTGTTTTTAGTGTTTACTTACACAAGTTCAGACTCAGAACTTCTGAGTCTGAACTTGTGTAAGTAAACACTAAAAAACAGATTAATAAATGGCTGGATTGGGGGAGGGGAGGAGGCTGAGAGGAGGTTAATGACCAATGACCACCGCTGCTGTTTAACCACTTAACAACCGGCCCATAGCCGAATGACGGCTACAGGGCGGTTGCTTAACTCTGGGAGGATGTACTATGACGTCCTCCCAGAATTCCCCTCTCGCAGCGCTGTGGGCTGGATGTGTAGTGCCCACAGCGCTGCTCAGTGACATCCAGCCATCCATCCATGCTCAGCCATCCCTAATGCTCTGCAATGCCCCAAAATACTCTGCAATGCCCCAGAATACTGTGCAATACTCTGCAATGTCCCACAATACCCCGCAATACTCTGCAATACCCCGCAATACTCTGCAATACCCCACAATACTGTGCAATATTCTGCAATACCCCACAATACTGTGCAATACTCTGCAATACCCCACAATACTGTGCAATACTCTGCAATACCCCGCAATACTCTGCAATACCCCACAACACTGTGCAATACTCTGCAATACCCCGCAATACTCTGCAATACCCTGCAACACTGTGCAATACTCTGCAATACCCCGCAATACTCTGCAATACCCCGCAACACTGTGCAATACCCCGCAATACTCTGCAATACCCCACAATACTGTGCAATACTCTGCAATACCCCGCAATACTCTGCAATACCCCACAACACTGTGCAATACTCTGCAATACCCCGCAATACTCTGCAATACCCCGCAACACTGTGCAATACTCTGCAATACTGTGCAATACCCCGCAACACTGTGCAATACTCTGCAATACCCCGCAATACTCTGCAATACCCCACAATACTGTGCAATACTCTGCAATACCCCACAATACTGTGCAATACTCTGCAATACCCCGCAACACTGTGCAATACTCTGCAATACCCCGCAATAGTCTGCAATACCCCGCAACACTGTGCAGTACTCTGCAATACCCCACAATACTGTGCAATACTCTGCAATACCCAGATATACTCGGCGATACCCCGCCATACTCTGCAATACTCTGCAATACCCCACAATACTGTGCAATACTCTGCAATACCCTGCAACACTGTGCAATACCCCACAATACTGTGCAATACTCTGCAACACTGTGCAATACCCCACAATACTGTGCAATACCCCACAATACTGTGCAATACTCTGCAACACCCTGCAACACTGTGCAATACTGTGCAATACCCCACAATACTGTGCAATACTCTGCAATACCCCACAATACTGTGCAATACTCTGCAATACCCCACAATACTGTGCAATACCCCACAATACTGTGCAATACTCTGCAATACCCTGCAATACCCTGTAATACCCTGCAATACCCCACAATACTCTGCAATACTTTGCAATACCCCGCAATACCATGCAATACCCTGCAATACCCTCTGATACTCGGCGATACCCTGCCATACTCTGTAATACCCTGCCATACTCTGCAATACCCCACCATACTCTGTAATACCCTGCCATACTCTGCAATACCCCACCATACTCTGTAATACCCTGCCATACTCTGCAATACCCCACCATACTCTGTAATACCCTGCCATACTCTGTAATACCCTGCCATACTCTGCAATACCCCGCCATACTCTGCAATACTCTGTGATACCCAGCCATACCCTTCCATATCCAGCCATAGTCTGCAATACTCGGTGATACCCAGCCATGCTCAGTTATACCCAGCCATGCTAGTTATACCCAGCCATGCTCGGCCTCTGTATGTGGCCAGGCTGTGGAAGTCTCACACATGTGGTATCGCCGTACTTAGGAGGAGTAGGAGAATTTATTTTGGGGTGTCATTTTTGGTATGTACATGTTATGTGTTAGAAATATTGTATAAATGGACAACTTTGTGTTAAAAAAAAATGCGTTTTAACCACTTCCCGCCCGCCGGTTGTCATACGACGTCCTTGACTTTGTGCGGGGATATCTGAATGAAAAACGGGGGGGGGGGGGCGCAGTTTGCCATCTTCGCCCTGGGCACCAAATGGCCTTGTCCCAGCACTGCCTGCGGCCTCCCCTGCCCTATTGTAGTCCTCTGGCAGTGTAAAGGTATCAGGCCTGGATCCTGTTTACGCTTTTGTCTTCTGAATCTGTACCTCTGCTGCCTGACTGCCGCCAACTTCTGCGTGTCTGACCATGTTCCTGCCTCCTATGTCTGCAAGCTCTGTGACAACATCCACCATAAGTTCCTGTTTTTCAGTTTCTAATTTATTGCACAAAGTTCTTCTGCTGGCCAGGACTTCCTACAGGCGCCCGTGCCACTTTGTGTCCTGTCATATTCTGTCATCAGTCTCAGGGAGAAAACAGGACAGGAGGTGTAAGGCAGAGCTCTCTCATCAGTCTGACCTGCCTAGTGGTTAATGCTGCCCCAGCCGGGAAGTTAAGTGGTAATTGTGCTTCCTGGGTTTTTTTCTTGGTGGGTTTTTCTTGGGTCCAACCCCCCAATCCTGTGTGCTATAAAAGAGACGGAGGCCCGGACCCTGGAGAAGAGCTGTAGGTGACAAGGGGATTCGTGATGCTGTTCTCTTGGTTCGGTCCTGGACGCTTTGTTTTTTGCTCTACTGCCGTTACCGGAGTCTGGATTTCCGGTAAAATGCTAAGGTTGAAGCTTCCTGTGCCTAGGAGGATTGCTGGAGCTTGTAGTCCTTCCTGAAGACACCAAATATGGACTCTACCAAAGATGGACCCTTTCTTATGCAGGTTTGCTGGGGCAGCCACAGGCCTGAGTTAGGGACTAGGGATGTTAGGGAAATGTTCGCACGTTATCCTGGATTGTTGTCTGAATTTGTTACCATGTTAATTTATTCAAGTAAAGCATTTAAAACTTTTTCTCTGCCTGGTCTGAAGTTACTAAAGGGGTATCATGCAAGTAACTGACAAACTCTAGTCTACAACTCAGATTACTAGACACATTGGGGTATGAAGACACCAGGGGAACAAGAGTTAATACAGTGTGAATATAAAGAGGTTACCAAGGGTAACGAAGGTTTCTCTAGCAACCTGTCATTAAGCGTGTACATGTGACAGGTGAGATAGTCCGGGTCGTGAACGTGGCTCAAGTAATAATACTACATGTCTAAGGCAGTGACCCTGTTTAAAGTGCCTAGCGTAGCCTAGAAGAACCCACCCCGGGGTAGGCCTCTTATGTGCCCTGAATTGGCGCCCAATGAGGAGGGGAACATGGAAGAAGTGTCACCTGCCTACTGCAACACACCCTACAATTACAGGCCTCTATCAGATACGTAGCATTGGCTAAGGAAGGGATGAGGAGGTTTAGCTCCACTTTAACTGTGAAAGTGAAAAAGGTAAATTTCTGCAGCTAGTTCCCCACCCTATATATAATATGAATCTTGAACCTCCTACAAGGAACAAAACCTTAAGACCCCTTTCACACTGGGGCACTTTGCAGGCGCTACAGCGCTAAAAATAGCACCTGCAATGTGCCATGAAAGAGCCGCTCCTCACACTCCAGTGTGAAAGCCCGAGGGCTTTCACATTGGAGCGCTGCGCTGGCAGGACGCTAAAAAAAAGTCCTGCTAGCAGAATCTTTGGAGCGGTGAAGGAGCGGTGTGTATACCGCTCCTCCACCGCTCCTGCCTATTCAAATCAATGGGCAGCGAGGCTATACCGCCGGCAAAGCGCTGCTGCAGCAGCGCTTTGCAGGTGGTTTCAACCCTTTCTCGGCTGGTTTTAACCCTTTCTCGGCCGCTAGCGGGGGGTAAAAGTGCCCCCCTAGTGGCCGAATAGCGCCACGAAATTGACGGTAAAGCGCCGCTAAAAATAGCGGCGCTTTACTGCCGACGCACCCACTGCCCCAGTGTGAAAGGGGCCTTAGGCTGGGTTCACCCTACCGTGCGGCGCGGTTCACGTCGAGCGTCGGGTGTGTCCCTGTTCACCGTTTCAGGTCCGATTTCGGTCCGTATTTTTGGCTGAATTTAGACCTGAAACGGACCAGAAAACGCACAGGACTCCTGTGCAATTCGCTCCGGAGCCATCCTGGAGCTGTGTGAAGCTGCTCCATTGAGAGCCAGTCACAATCGTGCGAATCATGCGAATTGGATGCAGGGAAACCTGCATCCAAATCGCAATAGTGTAAACCCAGTCTTAAATATCTTCAAAAAGGAGGGTTTTAGCAGAGGGTCAATTATAGTAGGTGCTATGCAGGGTACCTGCCTGAATAATGTAGGTGGATTATTAAGCAAGGTAGAGGAGAAAACACTTTTTTTCAATATTGGCCGTTATTTCGTAAAATATCTTGAGTCTAATTGAATTAGCCATTTCATTCAATGTAGTTCAACCGAACACTGAGCCTCCTCAATCTCCTTTTTTTTTTTTAAATTAGAGGAAATAACTTTCAACTGATTTAAGTGATTTACAAAATGTATTTTTGATACTGCATGATGAGAAAAAGAAAACCCAACCTAATATTAAATCGATTAACCAGTGATTTTTGTCCTAATCCAGAATTTTCCTTTCACAGGCTATTTTTTGTTATATTTATTTGTAAGATACTCATATTATAAAATATTTGTTCCTGAGAAATATTTAATACTCAGCTTGAATAGTCTTGATATGTATTTGATATTTGGGAGAAGACATCCAATGATGACCTTGATATTGCTGTTCGGAAGTGACCTGCCTGGTTTTCATGCTGTGAAGGAAATGCCACATATTCATCAGCCTGGAGATAAAAGTCCCATATGTAATATGGGATAGATCAGATTGCATATAACGTTACAGACAAATGTCCTTGATCAATCGTTTATCTCTCCAAGGGGATAATTGAGCTACCTCTGCCATTCTTTATTAAACATGACTTAACCTTGTATAACGATAATGTTTGTAAAATATATGACTTATAGAAATCTGTTGGATCATTTCTGTAATGGGATATTTTTACGGAATTGATTGGCCAAGTAGTTCTGCTGAAAAAGAAAAGTGTTTCTATACATTTGGAGAAATAGACAAGGGCAAAACTATAGCAACGGCAACTGCTATAGGGCCCAGCAGCACAGGGGCCCACAGCCCTCCTAATCTTATTGAACAATGATTTATGCAGGAGTCCATAGCCTGTTTCCCCGAAAATAAGACCTAGCGTGATTGTCGGTGGTGGCTGCAATATAAGCCCTACCCCCCCAAATAAGCCCTAGTTAAAGTCCCTGTAGGTCTTATTTTCAGGGTAGGGCTTATTTTCGGGGAAACAGGGAAGGGCTTATTTGGGGGGTAGGGCTTATATTGCAGCCATCACCGACAATCACGCTAGGTCTTATTTTCGGGGACACAGGGTACCATTGGTGGAAATTCCTACAATAAAATTGGAAATAACTTGCACTTCATTTATTTTATTTTTTTTAATATCACAAGTAGTGGAGACTGACAATCAGTACATATAGCTACTCTTTCAGTCAAAAGGCTCAAAATCAAACACCATTGTGTCAATAAGGATACTGTATGTATATACTGTACACTATATTACCAAAAGTATTGGGACACCTGCCTTTACACACACATGAACTTTAACTGCCTGCCGACCAGCCGCCGTCGTTAAACGGTGGCAGGTTGACTCTTTTGCGCGAACCACCGTAGGTGTACGTCGGCTCACCCAGGCGCAGTTGTGGGCGGGCATGTGCTGCCGGCAGCTCCCGCTCATGCCCGTGGGTCGAGCAGACCCGATGTCCGCCGGCGGCCTGCGATCGCCTAGTACAGAGGAATATTGGGATCTGTCTTTGTAAACAAGGTGAATGCCCGTTCTGACAGGGGACGTGTCAGAGATCTACTGTTCCCTGTGATCGGGAACAGTGATCTCTGTCATGTCCCTGGCAGCCCATCCCCCCTACAGTTAGAACACACCCAGGGAACACAGTTAACCCTTTGATCACCCCCAAGTGTTAACCCCTTCCCTGCCAGTGTCATTTTTACATTGATCAGTGCATTTTTATATGTAAAGAGTAAATAAAAAAAGTTAAAGCGTCATTTAAAAAAAAACAAAAAACATATCATACTTACCTCCACTGAGCAGCTCATTTTGCAGAGAGTGGCCCCGAGCACAGTCATCTGGGGTCCCTCAGCGGCTTTTGTGGCTCCTCCCCACATCAGATAACCCCTTAGGAGAAGGGCCCTCCTGGGGGGTTACCCTGAGTCCATCATTCGACATCCATAGCCGCCAAATGTATGACTCGGCCCTGCCCCCCCATCATTGGATTTGATTGACAGCAGCGGGAGCCAATGCTGTGCTGCTATCAATCTATCCAATCAAGAGCCGAGAACCTCGGGCAGAGGAAGAGCGCGTCCCCGCCGGATTAAGTTCCAGGGCTCAGGTAAGTAAAACGGGGGGGGCTAAAAAACACAAGGGTTTACAACCCCCTCTAGGTTTACACTTGTGCGGGCGTGTGCATGTGCGTTTCCATGGGCTGCTGTACCAACAGGAAACAGGGGAAAAGTCCACAAGCCTTCAAGCCTTTTTTGAAAAAAAAAAGTTACATGGAACTGCTTGGCACCATGGCGCACATGAAAACGCAGCACATCTTATGATGTGTGGGGATGGCAATTAATGCCCCCCTCCCCGCCTTCTACTAAACAGCAGTGCATTTTGCCTACGGATCAGGTCATGATTATGCAAATGTGAACCTAGCCTAAACCCAAATTCATATGATTAAATATATGTGTACTGTATTGCATCATTACAATGTTGGAGTGTCATGTGTGTAGGCAGGTGCCTAAAAAAGCGTTAATGTTTTTTTCTATGCTGACTCATGTTCTGCAGTCATCTGGGTGAAGTTTGATGAATTTCCTGTGTAGCTGTTACAATGTTGATGTGTGGTGGATCTGCAGAGTTGATTGGCTAAATTTTACCGCCAATGTTCTACAGATCCACATAAAAAGGGGCTCTTCTGTACCCCAAGAGAGAGCTGCTGGAATTCCTGACAAGATGTAGGTGGCTATGCTGCCTGACGGTACCCCCAGCTGGGGCGGGGGGCCCACTCGGGGCTTCTTGAGGGACTGGGAGCCTGAGGACTCTTAACTACCAATCTTGGACTTACTGCCTTAAGGCTTCATTCACACCCGATCGCGGGCAAAATCAATGCGATGCCCCCAGCAATTTCAAATCTCTGCAAAACGTGGGACGCATTTGCGATGCCATTACTTCTTAATGGCACCCAAATCACACTGCGATTTTTCCGAAATTGTCGCATGGTAAATCACGCCACAATTGCAATGCTTGACACTCAAAAAGGAACATGAGCTTCTTTTTGGGCAACAGCATGGCGCGTGGCGATTTGCCGCAATTGCAGCTTGTTTTAACATGCAATAATTGCAATAAAATTACAGCGCGATTGGGGTGCCATTAGAAGTAATGGCACCGCAAATGCGCCCCACATTTTGCAGCGATTTGAAATCAGGTGTGAATTGAGCCTAAGGCCTACTTTCACACTGAGGCGGTTTTCAGGCGCTTTAGAGCTAGAAATAGCCTCTGAAAGGCGCCTGAAAACTGCCTCCCATTCATTGCAGTGTGTCTTATCACACTGGGGCGGTGTGCTTGTGGGACGTTATGAAAAGTCCTGCAAGCAGAATCTTTGGGGCGGGTTGGGAGCGCTGTATTTAGCGTTCCCAAGACGCCCTGCCCATTGCAATGAATGGGCAGCGCTTCCAAAGCGCCTGAAAAGCGATTTGAAAATGCTGCAAAACTGAACTTTTTGCAATCTTTGGGGTAAAAAGCGCCCCACTAGCGGCCATAAAGCGCCGCTAAAATGGGCCGGGCGTCCCATTGTGAAAGTAGTCTTAAGGATCTTTGCCAAACTTGGACTTTATGGTCTCAGGTTGATTATTTGATAATCATGTCCTGTAATAGTCACTAAGGACTCTCTGCTGTTATTCAGGTATAATTACTTTATGGGCACTAAAGCACCTTGCACAGGAATTCATGCCAGAAGCTGCCTGATAAGGACTGTTCCTGTGTGATGCCTTTCTTCAGGAAAGTTATTTTTAACTGTTTAATGCCTGGTCTGAAGTTTCTTCTTAAGGGGTGTATTGCAAGGCATATCCAAAGAACAGGGCTTGTTACATGGGGACTGTAGGTTAGAGTAGATACGGTACATTTTAGTCCAGCATGTAGTTTTATGTTTAGAGCAGGTTATAGTGCCATTGCTAGGGACAACCATATATGTGTCATTAGCCTAAGGCAGCCAACCAGCCAGGGAATGGATGACTTGGCGTAGGGTGACGCTTACTCCGGTAGTTAAGAGGTGTTGTGTTTGTCCCCTTCCCTGGCAGCTGGTTCCTTACATTTTGGGAATCACACCTGCGGCACAGAGTAACTAGTGTCCTAGCCATGGGAGTCACAGGAGACATGTAGAGGGGGCACTAAGAGAGAGAGCAAGCCCAGAGTAAGGTTACTTTCCTGTATCCGCTGGTAACTGTGCAGGGATGAGAAACAGAGAGATCGTTCTTTCTGTACAGAGCCCTGTGTTGACTGTCAACACAGAGCTCTGGACTGTGATTGTACACAGCCGATCAGCAGGCCCCGGCCATGAATCACAGCGGGCGCTGGCCAGGGGGCACGCATGTCCTAAACCTGGAGTGAGAAAAAAAATCCAGAAGAGCATTAAAACCTCACAGAAGTTCTTACCCTCACCCACTCTTCGCCGAGTGAGCACGCTCTCAGCACAGAAACCTCGGCTGCTCATGGAAGCATATGTGTGGTATGTTGGCATTAATGCCCTCCCACACATTTGTATTGTGTGGACGCGAAGAGGTTAAAAAGAAAACTGGAGTGATTTTAGATCGGATTAAGTTTCAACTCACATTTTTTTCGTTTTTTTTCTTTCATGAACAGGTTCTATAATTTCAGGAGGTAATAAATAAGCTTCCAACTTTTCTTCGGTTGAATAAAATGACTTATAGTCTTGTCTAGAGTTCTGCACATTTAATGCCGCCTTTAGAACTAATTGATTTATATTTTAATTTTCTCCATCTGTTGAATGTAATAATTACTCAAGATAAGGAACAAAAATAATAACCTTGCCACCTTAGGCCCGTTAAAAGTGATCCCAGATATAATGTGGAATATATAGATGTTTTCTTACGCTTATACATTTCTCTGTTATCTCCGCATATTCATCAAACTGACAAAAATTACTTCCACAAGTTCAGTGCTATATAAATCCTAACACATCATTTATTTTTCACCTAATGTTATAGCACAATTAGCTTTACTTCATATCATATAAAATATATCATGCATGAAAAGTATATAACAGGTAAAGGTGGTTTGAAAAGCACCATTTAGCTTTAAAGTTGAATTCCAGGAATTTAGCTACTTTGTAAAAACTGCAGGCATACCATGAGTTTATATCTAATGATATCTAATGTCTAATAAGGTGCCTGCCAACTAGTAAACGTATCTCTATTATTTATACTTGACAAGTTTATTGTGCTCCAAGAAGATAACATCCGGAGCCCCGACGCTGCTCACTGTGGTTCCAGTTTCTTCAAGAGCAGAGTCACTGGAACTGTTATGTCCGCCCCTCCTTCTGCCCATTTACAGAAGCCTTTGTATTATGTAGACATGTGCAATTCCTTTAGTTACGAATTTGTTTTTTAACGAATGTAGACAAATTTGTTAATTCGGAAATATCCGAATTTCCAAATTTTTCTGAATATTCTGAAATTTGAAAATTCGGAAATTCGAAAATCCGAATATTTGAAAATTCAAAATTCAAAATTCGAAAATTCAAAATTTTGGAGATTCGGAAATTCAAAATTCGAAAATTCGGAAATTCTAAATTCGAAAATCCAAAAATTCTAAATTTCGGAGATTCGGAAACTCGAAAATCCGAAAATTCGGAAATTTGGAAAGCCAAAAATAAAAATGAAAATCTGAAAATTCAAAAAAACGAAAATCCAAAAATAAGAACAAAAATCAGAAAATTAGAAAATCTGAAATAATAACTAACTAATAATAACTTAACTATTAATAACTATTAAATTATAGGTATTGGAATTTCCTTTCAAATTTGTCTGTTAGTGAACCTAACGGATACTAATTTATCCGAAGTTACGAATTATCCATAATAAATGCTGTATCTAAACAAATGGAATGTAACAATTAATAATAACAAATAATAATATTAATAAAAACGTATTGTTATTATTATTTATTATTATTTCATTCCGTTCCATTTGTTTAGATTGCGTTCTTTATTTGGGATAATTCGTAACTTCAGATGGATTTGTGTTCGTTATGTTCACCAATAGCCAAATTTCATAGGCAGTTCCAATACCTATAATTTAATAGTTAGTTAGTATTAGCTAGTTAGTTATAATTTCGAACTATTGGATTTTCGTTCTTTGGAATTTTTAGATTTTCCTTTCTTATTTTCGGATTTTAGAATTTTCGTTTTTTTCAAATTTCCGAATTTTCGAATATCCGTATTTCAGAATTTTTGAATTTCCGAATTCCGAATTTTCGACTTTCCGCATTTTTGAATTTCCATATTTTTGAATTTCCAAATTTTTGAATCTTTAAACTTACGAATTCCGAATTTTCGAATTTCCGAAAGCTTGAATTTTCTAATTTACGAATTTACAAATTCTGAATTTCCGAATTTCTGGAAATAACAAAAAACAAATGAAATGAAAACGAATAAATTTTTCGGCAGTGCATATGTCTAATATTGTGTGAACTCACAAAATACAAAGGCTTCTGTGAATGGGCAGGGGAGGGGAGGGCAAATGTGCTCTGTTTGTTCTCTCCTCTCACAGCCGGAGTGTATTCTCTGGGAGTGCAATAAACCTGTAAAATATATATAATAGAGTTAAATCCCAGAGGCGACATGCACCTAATTGGACTTAACTCATAGTGTGCCTTTACTTTTTGCAAAGCTGCTAAATTCCTGAAATTCAGCTTTGAAGGACAACTGTACCCCTATAATAGAGTTGTCCTTTAATTACTCCCCCATTCCCGAGTGCAACCTGTCTGGTCCAATACTTACTTTCCTCTTTGTTCCATGAAAACACCCACACTGGATACCCTTCTTACCTTACTTGCCGTCCAATTCATTTCTATGGGTGTGTAAGGGTTCATCATTGGACATCTGACTCTGGTCTGCCCCACTTCTTTTGGGGTGTTATTATCCCTTACCTGTCATATTAGGAGATACCTTCACCATATTGTGTCCCACTCTCTTGGCTCGAGGCCTGCCTTCTCCATATTCCCGCCCTTGGGTCTGTTATCCAGAATAAAAGAATGTCCAGGCCAGTTGCATTTTAAAATGCTTTACTCTACAACTTCATTCCAGTAAAACTCTTGTAGTCAAAGTCACTTTATAGAACAGGTAGCATTAGCTTGACTCACTGTACAGTGGTTCCTCAAGTGCAGGAACACGTAAATAATTCACAGAATCTTTGCAGCTTCTAAAATGAACCTTACTTAGGCTGTCCCTCCCTCACACTTGGGGTGCTCCTCCATAGGCCCTGAGGTCATCTACATCAAGCCACATTACCCCCTAGATGAGGGTCAGGGGCGGCATAGTTAGTCTTTGTTCCTGGTGTGTCCTTCACTGACCCCCTGGCAGTTCAGCCCTGCGGAGGGCCATTTCTCTCTCCTCCAGCACAGCACTACATCTTGCTGATCAGGGGTGTCTAGCTCCCATACCCCAAGGACCCTGGGTCCCTCTCACAGCTGGCATATAAAATGGCACTAACTCCCCCCACTGCATTACTAATGGAGGGGTAACAGTTAAAGGGGCCCTACACCTGCCAACGGGTGAGCCATACTGTGCCAGTTGCCTGAAGGCCACCATGAGTACAACTCATCCACAGGAATAAGTAGGGCCGTGGTAGTTGGTCCTGGTTGGGATCTTTTCAATTCAAAGATTGTGCAGCACTGGGCAGGAGGGGGAGGGGCATACAGTGAGGGTAACTGGATGAGGGGAGCAAGGTATTTGACCAAGCAGACTAAATGTACAGTTGTCCTTTAAAATGCCTTACAATTAATGCATGCAGCCCTAAAAGGGGCCTAGGGTAACACTAATGCTTAACTATGGCTTACAGTGGCTGCAAATACCTGTGGTATGATGTACAAACATTTATTTATATGACCCGTCGGCCCATCGATATAATCAAACATATAAAATTGCATAAAAAGTGCATTTCCTGTTTAACAAAATATATTATGATGATGATGATGATTATTATTATTATTATTAATTATACAAATTTTGACAACAATAATCATAAAATATAATAGAATAATAGAATACATTATAATGAAAATAAATTATGATTTTCAACTAAGACATATCTGTGGGTCATCCTGGAAATACATCAGTCTTTTCTTATTGATTATTTGTACATTTTGTGCTAAATGTTAGAGAACTGAAAGTAGGTACCAATTGATTATGCAAAGAAATAGCGTCTAAATCAAAATTTTGATTTTGATTAATGGAGTGAAAGTATGGGGTTGGCACAGATATAAATAGGAGGGCAAGGATAAATTGCAATTGGAAAAATTTGATAATTCATTACAAAAGTAAATTGAATTTTGATAAAAAATGTGGAGACATTTGGAGAATCTTAAATAAATGGTGTATTTAAATAATGGGAGAAACACATAATAATTATTTGTTGTATATAATATAATATAAGACATTTGGAGGGATTGGGTCTCAAGAGGGCAAATTAAACCTATGTCTGTTGATAAAGATATACTGTATGTATATATTGTAGTCTATAAAATATTTTAAAACTAAGAAAACTGGGCTTAAAGGTTTGGTGAATGTGAATTTTGTGTTTTGTGAAAATGAAAAAGAAAAGTTTAATAAAAATGACCTGATTTAAAAAAATAAATTTTGATATTGAAAATCACGACCATGTGGCTTTCTGCTGAAGAGCTTGAGGTTTTTAAAAAAACACCAATGGCAACATGAATTTAAAATATAACATTTGTTGACATTTTTTCAGCCAGTGATTGACTGTTCAGTAAAAGTGATCCAGGTGGCTCTATAGCTGCCTGATCACATTTACAGTGATCCACTGTGGTTCCTGGGTTTTTCTGTTTCTCTGGGTAGTCCAGGACTAGGGTTGTCCAGATACCGATAATATTATCAGTGTAGATACCAAGCATTTGCCTGAGTACTTGTACTCGGGCAAATGCTCCGATGCTTAATCTGATACCTGGACAGTCAGTTGTGATTGGTGCGGAGCTGGGGAGGAGTTACAATCACTGATCTCCCTGTATACATTTCAATAAAGCAACTGACAGTTGCTTCTCCTTCTCTCCCTCACATGGCTTTCATCTGCTTTATTGCAATCTATACAGGGAGATTGGTCCCCAGCGCTGCACCGATCACCCCTGACTGTCCCCCATATCCTCCTCCAGTCCCCCTCCGTGCTCCTCTGCTCCGCCTCCGTGTTCCCCGGTTCCCCTCTGTGCTCCTCTGCCCCCTCTGTCCTCGATCTGTCAGGATGGAGAGCCGAGGAAGGAGCCAGTAAATATGTCATTTACCTGCTCCTTCCTTTTCCGAATCCACAGAGTCAGTGATCACTGACTCTGTTCATTCAGAACTGTCACTGAGCACCGTAAACTGTGTTTACGATGCTTCAGTTTATGAATGGAGAGATGGGGAGGAGCCGCTATCTCCTGTCCATTCATCTTCAGTGCAGCTGAGGCTGCAGAGAAAGGGACCGGGGAATCTGTGACCTCAGTCCCTTTCCTGGTCTCAAAAGGGAGATGTCAGGGGTCTGTTAAGACCCCTAATATCTCAACAAAGCCCCCCCCAACAGAGCTAATAAGAAAAAAAAAGAAAAAAAAAGAATTGTAATAAATAAATATTGAAAAGGTTAAATTGCAAAAATAATAAAAAATAAAATAAAATAAAAACTGACACCGTCCACCCCCCCCCCCCCCCCCAAAAAAAAAAGCATTGTAAAAAAAAAAATAAACAAATTGTAAAAAATAATAAAAAAAATAAATTGTAAAAAATAAATTGTAAAAAATAAATTGTAAAAAATAAAATTGTAAAAATAATCGGTTATCGGTATCGGCGAGTACCTGAAAAAAAGTATCCATACTTGTACTTGGTCTTAAAAAAGTGGTGCCCTATCCAGGACCATGGTGAATTGCCTCAATAGTGAGAGTACACAGAGATTGAAGGACATCATTTTCTCCCTGATCTCATCAACAAGCATTTCATCACTTCCGGTACTAAGCTGTCATTGACGGGCTGCTGTAGCCAGGGTAGCAGCTAATCAAGCATGTTCTGTGCTTAATTAGCTGCAGTGGAGGGCAGGCGAAATATTGAGGGGACTTACAGATTTCTAACCCACTAGTGATAGCAATACAATTTTATGAAAAAAAGTGGAAAAGAAACTTTAATAAAATAAATACAAATTATTTTCTAAAACTGTTAAAGCTCCCCTGCCCCCTGCACATACCTGAAAATATCAAGCCCACACATAGGGCAATATGTAAACAGTGATTGCACCACAAATGTGAGGTATCTCAGCGGACATCAGAGTCAGTGCAATAATTCTAGGGTCGTAATTCACTCGAATAAACTCTAATTTATTAACCTCTAAATTATTTTAGTGTTACTTTAGTTTTTCAGCATTTGACAGGAGCAAGCAGTTTTGAGTCTTGACACGTTTGGTATCTATGTACTTAATGCAACCTCATATTTTATATTTTATCAAAAATGGGTATTGTTTTTGTGTGCACTAAAATTCATTTTATTGCATTTCTCCTGAAAATATGCATTTGATGAACAGCTGTGCAAATATCATGATAATCTAAAGTTCAAAGTTCAGCCTCACCATATATATACAGTGCCTTGCAAAAGTATTCCCCCCCCCCCCCCTTGGCTTTTTACCTATTTTGTTACATTACAGCCTTTAGTTCAATGTTTTTTTTAATCTGAATTATATGTGATGGATCAGAACACAATAGTCTAATTCAGTGAAGTAAAATTAGAAAAATATATACATAAAACTATTTTTCAGAAATAAAAAGCTGATAATTGGCATGTGCGTATGTATTCACCCCCTTTGTTATGAAGCCCATAAAAAGCTCTGGTGCCACCAATTACCTTCAGAAGTCACATATTTAGTGAAATGATGTCCACCTGTGTGCAATCTAAGTGTCACATGATCTGTCATTACATATACACACCTTTTTGAAAGGCCCCAGAGACTGCAACACTTAAGCAAGAGGCACCACTAACCAAACACTGCCATGAAGACCAAGGAACTCTCCAAACAAGTAAGGGACAATGTTGTTGAGAAGTACAAGTCAGGGTTAGGTTATAACAAAATATCCAAATCTTTGATGATCCCTAGGAGCACCATCAAATCTATCATAACCAAATGGAAAGAAAATGGCACAACAGCAAACCTGCCAAGAGATGGCCGCACACCAAAACTCACGGACCGGGCAAGGAGGACATTAATCAGAGAGGCAGCACAGAGACCTAAGGTAACCCTGGAGGAGCTGCAGAGTTCCACAGCAGAGACTGGAGTATCTGTACATAGGACGACAATAGGCCAGTTGCTCCATAGAGTTGGGCTTTATGGCAGAGTGGCCAGAAGAAAGCCATTACTTTCAGCAAAAAACAAAATGGCACGTTTTGAGTTTGTGAAAAGGCATGTGGGACAATCCCAAAATGTACGGAGGAAGGTGCTCTGGTCTGATGAGACTAAAATTTAACTTTTTGGCCATGAAAGAAAACGCTATGTCTGGCGCAAACCAAACACATCACATCACCCAAAGAACACCATCCCCACAGTGAAACATGGTGGTGGCAGAATTATGCTGTGAGGATGTTTTTCAGCAGTCGGGACTGGGAAACTGGTCAGAGTTGAGGGAAAGATGGATGGTGCTAAATACAGGGATATTCTTGAGCAAAACCTGTACCACTCTGTGTGTGATTTGAGGCTAGGACGGAGGTTCACCTTCCAGCAGGACAATGACCCCAAACACACTGCTAAAGCAACACTTGAGTGGTTTAAGGGGAAGTTGGAATGGCCTAGTCAAAGCCCAGACCTCAATGCAATATAAAATCTGTGGTCAGACTTAAAGATTGCTGTTCACAAGCGCAAACCATCCAACTTGAAGGAGCTGGAGCAGTTTTGCCAGGAGGAATGGGCAAAAATCCCAGTGGTAAGATGCGGCAAGCTCATAGAGACTTATGGAAAGCGACTTGGAGCTATGATAGCCGCAAAAGGTGGCTCTACAAAGTATTGACTTTAGGGGGGTGAATAGTTATGCACATTGACTTTTTCTGTTATTTTTTCCTATTTGTTGTTTGCTTCACAAAAAAGAAAAAAAATCTTCAAAGTTGTGGGCATGTTCTGTAAATTAAATTATGCAAATCCTCAAACAATCCATGTTAATTCCAGGTTGTGAGGCAACAAAACATGAAAAATGCCAAGGGGGGTGAATACTTTTGCAAGGCACTGTATATTCTGTGCATATAAGATGGATTTTCCTTTCTGTGTGAATGTATGCTTTAATCGCAATGGAAATTCCAGTTAAAATGTTCTTTCCTTCTAAATAACTTAATCATTAAAATATGCTAATCATCCTGGCATCAGCAATCTCAGCATCATCTAATTAAGCCCGGTAAAGTGTTTGTTATTATGTTACTAACTGGCTATGACAGAAGAGGAATTTCTATTCCCTTTTAATCAAGATATGAAAGTATTTTCATTTGAAAGCAGCATGCTGTGACGTCTGAAAGAGACACAGCCAAAGATCAGACCTGTTACAGAATCACCAGCAAATGCCACATACTACTGCACCCAGTACCTATTTATTACATTAAAGCATGGGTTATTTATGTATACTTCAGTTCCATACAGTCTTTATTTCATGTAGTTAAAAGTTATAACAACAAAAAAATTAGGAAAATCTTGCCATTGAATCACCCATTGGCTCCCCTTATCTCCTTTCTAGTTCATAGCTCTGCGCTCTTCCTATCTGCTACAGTCATTATGAAGCTCATTCTGCTTGTAGAATTTTTCATTTATACCTAATATCATTTAAGGCCAATTCCTGTGTTCCCCGCTGGAATTAATTGCCTGGATACAGCAAACACCATAGTCTGTACACTGGATACAGCACACACCATAGCCAGTACACTGGATACAGCACACACACAGCATCGTCAGTACACTGGATACAGCACACACCATAGTCAGTACACTGGATACAGCACACACACCATAGTCAGTACACTGGATACAGCACACACCATAGTCAGTACACTGGATACAGCACACACCATAGTCAGTACACTGGATACAGCACACACCATAGCCAGTAAACTGGATACAGCACACACCATAGCCAGTACACTGGATACAGCACACACACCATAGTCAGTACACTGGATACAGCACATACCATAGCCAGTACACTGAATACAGCACACACCATAGTCAGTATACTGGATACAGCACACAGTCAGTACACAGGATACAGCACACACCATAGCCAGTAAACTGGATACAGCACACACCATAGCCAGTACACTGGATACAGCACACACACCATAGCCAGTACATTGGATACAGCACACACTATAGCCAGTATACTGGATACAGCACACACACCATAGCCAGTACAATGGATACAGCACACACACACCACAGCCAGTACACTGGATACAGCACACATACCATAGCCAGTACACTGGATACAGCACACACCATAGCCAGTACACTGGATACAGCACACACCATAGCCAGTACACTGGATACAGCACACATACCATAGCCAGTACACTGGATACAGCACACACCATAGCCAGTACACTGGATACAGCACACACACCATAGCCAGTACACTGGATACAGCACACATACCATAGCCAGTACACTGGGTACAGCACACACCATAGCCAGTAGACACGTGCAATTAGTTTCGGTCCGAATACAAATTTGGTCAAACTTTTGGTTATTTGGAGATTCGGATGTATTTGAATCTCCGGATGAAATAGTAACAAATAGTAACAAATTTAGTTAAAGTCCGTTAAAATTTGTTTTTTTTTATTCGTTTTCTAATGAATTCCAACTTTTCAGAACGATTAGAATTCAGATCGGTCCAAAAACGGTCAACCGATTCAAATTCTGTGTAAAGAATAGCTGGTTGTTAAGTAGCGGGCCGGAAAGCTGTCCGCCAGCGTCCTTAACAACCATGACTCACCATCTGTCAGCTGGCTTCCCCACTGACAGATGAATGTAAAGAAAAGAATGCTAGCATTACCCAGCAATAGAAAAATGTTTAAAAAAACAGCATGGGGCCACCTCCTGTCCATACCAGGCCCTTCCACGCCAAAATGTAAAAAAAAAAAACGGCATGGGGTTCCCTCTAAAATCCATAACAGACCCTAATCCGGGCATGCAGCTGAGCAGGTCAGGAAAGGGGGGGGGACGAGCGAGCGCCCCCCCTCTCCTGAACCATACCAGGCCACATGTCCTCAACATGGGGGATGGGTGCTTTGTGGTAGAGGGGCTCTGCCCACCAACCTTAAAGTACCTTGTCCCCATGTTGATGGGGACAAGGGCCTCATCCCCACAACCGTGGCTGTTGGTTGTGGAGGTCTGTGGGCAGGGGGCTTACATTCCCCAACTTACATTCCTATATACCAGGGCCAACTTAGAAACGAGCCAATTAACCTACCAGCATTCACCTCTGCTGACATCTGCCGCTATCCGATCTGATCCGGTCCGCCAAATCCAGACCCTATTTTCCATCCCTCTGGCGGATTGGATCTAATGGAATCAGATGAAAACGGACAGGCGGATTTGTTTTCATCTGATCTCCCATGGAGGAGAGCGGGGCACTGACAGGTCCATCTCTGCACAGCGGAAACGGACCTGTCATCCGCCTACTTAGCGGAGATCAATGTATCGATCCCCGCTGAGCAAATGGAGTCCGTCAAAACGGACGTGCCCTGTGTGAAAGGGGCCTTTGGAGTGTGGGAGGAAACTGAGGTACCTAGAGGAAACCCACCCAGGCACATGGAGAACATGCAAACACTGTGCAGGTAGTGCCGTGGTTGAGATTCGAACCAACAACCCTAGTGCTGCTAGGTTAATGTGTGGGCATAAATCTGGCCTATATGCATGTACTTTGCATTGGGTACAAAATAAATCAATTGTGATAACCAGTGAAGCTTGATCAAGATTTTGGGCAGGGAGAAAGAATGGTAAAGATAACTACAGAGAAAATAAAAAATTGCAAGTTCCTCTCCGGTGGTAAAAGTCAAACCAGGGAATATGGGCTTTAAAAAAAAATACTGTGCAAAGTGCTGAGATTAGTTTTTGATTTTATTGCGTTTTGTGGCTTCATGGAGAATTTTGATAGTACTAATGTTCATTTCTGCTAGAAACCTGAAGTGAGCTGGATTTATTTAGTAGACAAATAGGATTTTACTTGAAGGTGACAACTTCACTTAAAATAATGTTTCCCTCGACTGTCAACATGTCCTCTTTTACTCGAGCAGATGTTTATTTTGCAGTGTTGCCTTCATTAAGTTTTTGGTGTATATTGGTGTGTACCGTATCTGTAAGAAGTTACCTTTCTAGCTTCCAAACCAAATGTGAATTGCCAAGTCCATCCAAACCGCTAAACTTTTTCAAAGCGGAAAAGTAAAAACAGAACGCCTATTGGCAGATCGTTAGTCAGGAGACAGGAACTGTGTGTCCTGACATCAGATTGCTCCCTGACCCACAACTATCGCTTAGCTTCAGATGATCGCTCTTTGCTGCTGCCAGCACCCTATAATCGATACAATACATGGGGTCTTATGTGGTTGCCCATACAGAATGCAGATTTACAACCTGTGTTCTGTTTAAAGCTCAACTGAGCTTGCAGTTTAAATCAACTAAATACATTCCAGGTGTTCAATATCTTAGAGTTTCTTTTCTTTGCTAAACACCTAGAGCCTGGGTAGAAAAGCCTGTCTCCTGCCACTATGCTGCAGAGTGTGACCCTTGTTCTTTGCATGCAAGCAGTGGTCTCTCTACAGAGGTCAGACTTGCCCCCTGCTAAGTCAGAGCTATAGTTATGCAATCAGCAAAGCCCATACTCCCTGATGATTGGACAGCTTTAGCTTTGATTCAACAGGGCACATGTCAGACCTCTACAGAGTGTCTACTGCTTCCAAACAGAGAGCTAGGGTCTTCTCTGTAGCTTGCTGACAGGGGGCAGGCTTTTCTACTCAGACTTTGGCTGCTTTGTAAGGAAAGAAAACACCTTATGTTTTGATGCACCTGTAATGTACACTACATTACCAACTATACTGGGACACCTGTCCTTACACGCACATGAATTTTTTTTTTTTATAATAGACATTTTTTATTTTAGAAACATTTCATCATTTAACATCAATCCAAACCATGATCACATTACATTATTTTATATTTTGATATATATAAAAACCAAACAAACACATACATGAAAAGAAAAAAAAGGGGGGGGGGGAGTAGATAGGGAAAAGTAGAGTGGGATCCTTCATAGTACTTATTATTATCAACAATACCCCATTACATACTATAATATTTCACCCAAGATATACCAAATATATAAAAAAAAAGTGAAATATGAATTACCGTCATATTTAAAAAAAATGAAAACATGATCGGTAATATAAGTAATATAATCGTGCAACCATCACTAAATACAAACAAAAAATAAATAAAAATAAAAATGGTAAACTATGAATTACCATCATATTTAAAAAATAAGGAAAACATGATCAGTAATATAAGTGATATAATCGTGCAACCATCACTAAATAAAAAACAGGGGAAAAAAAGGGGGGCTCCGGTTCAATTGGTCCTTCTTCAGGCTGGGATCAATTGGTGATCACAGCCTGAAGAAGGAGCATGCATGCCCCGAACATGTGCCTGAAGGCCCTGTGTCCCACATCCAGTGACGTCACAGCCGACGGGGATACGACTGCCAGCTTAACTTAGGAGCCTTGGAAACAGCTAGTGAGACAGCAGCACCCCACACCGCCAGCTATCTGGATCAGGACTACACAGCGAGCCCGCCTTGTGACTAGCCTTTTTAACCTCTACCCTGTGAGTTAATTCTTATTTTAATTTGTTATCTTAATAAATTCCTCATTAATCGTTTTAATATACTGCACTCAGATGAGCGCCACATTAAATATCTACAGAGCTGCTTCCTCTTCCACAGCCAGCTGCACCTCTAGAGCCCTATATACATCTTTAACCCATGAAATTTGTTCTTAACCCATTCAAGCCTGAACTGAAAACTTTTCCAGCTTCCAAGCCACCCCTAACCACTGGATTTTATTATCATAGCCACCTTTGCCTATAGTTTTTGTTTCCCACCTATCTGTCTCTCTCCATGCGCCACTATACTCCCCTCTCAACTCTTCTGGGAAGGCCGTCCATGAGGTTTAGGAGAGTGTCTTTTTTTTTTTTTGCCACATCAGCGAGATATTTTCTCTGGGAGTAATTTTTCAATTATTAAAACTTATCCCATTCTTTCGCCACATCATCGTGGCAACAATAAATCCATCGACAACCACCTCAAAAATTATCCAAACAGTATTTATTACTCATATTTCCATTTTACTCTCACTGCCGATTCCCCCTCCCCCTCCCCCCTTACCCTTTCCCCCTCCCCTCCTCCCCAAGACCATACCCAGCCTGTTTCCCCATCCCCTTTTCCCTCCGGGATCCTCTCCTCTACCTCTATTGCTGCCTCCCAGAACTCCTTTCCACTAAAAGGCTGCTCACTATCTGGTCTAACCTAGGTAGTCCACATCTGATGGCTCTTGGAGACTCCTTAAATTCTACCCAGACTCTCCATTTTGTTTCAAAGGCCCCCATTTTCATCCCTTCACTAAACCTTAAGTATTCTAGGCTGTAAATCTCATTAATTTTGTTGAACCAGTCCCTCATCCCGGGTCTTTCTTTCCTTTGCCAGTACTTGGGTATCAGGCTTTTGGCTGCATCGGTAAGGTGTGGCAGAAGCGTTCTCAGGTAAGTTTTCGTGGGCATTTCACTCATATGAAATAGGCAAACCCAAGGATTGTCCGGTAAGTCTATTCTAGTAATATCCTTAATAAATCCCCTCACTTCTCTCCAGAATATCTTAATTTCCGGGCAGAACCACCAGATGTGGGCCATTGACCCTGGTTTGTTACACCCCCCCAGCAATGTTGTGGGGTCCCATTTTGAAATTTGTTTATGTGGTCCGGGGTCAGATACATCCTAGCCAAACACTTAAAGTTTAGTTCTAACATTTTGTAGTTTACCGAAGTGGCGGAGACTCTCCTCAATATCAATGATACTTCTGGGCCTGTAAGCTTCCGTCAAGTTTAGGAGAGTGTCTATGGGAATATTTGACCATTCTTCCAGAAGGGCATTTTTGAGGTCAGGCAATGTTGGATGAGAAGGCCTGGCTCACAGTCTCTGCTCTAATTTATCCCAATGGTGTTCTATCGGGTTGAGGTCAGGACTCTATGCAGGCCAGTCAAAATTCCCCACCCCAAACTCGGTCATCCATGTCTTTATGAACCTTGCTTTGTGCACTGGTCCAAATCAATTGGTGGAGGGGGGATTATGGTGTGGGGTTGTTTTTCAGGGGTTGGGCTTGGCCCCTTAGTTCCAGTGAAAGGATCTCCTAAGGCATCAGCATACCAAGACATTTTGGACAATTTCATGCTTCCAAATTTGTGGGAACAGTTTGGAGATGGCCCCTTCCTGTTCCAACAAGTTTGTGCACTAGTGCACAAAGCAAGGTCCATAAAGACATGAATGAGCAAGTTTGGGGTGGAGGAACATGACTGGCCTGTACAGATTTCTGACCTCAACCTGATTGATCACCTTCGGAATGAATTAGAGTGGAGACTGCGAGCCAGGCCTTCTTGTCCAACATCAGTACCTGACCTCACAAATGTGTTTCTGGAAGAATGGTCAAACATTCCCATAGACACACTCCTAAACCTTGTGGACAGCCTTCTCAGAAGAGTTGAAGCTGTTATAACTGCAAAGGGTGGGTCAACTCAATATTGAACCCTACAGACTAAAACTGGGATGCCATTAAATTCATGTGTGTTTAAAGGCAGGTGTCCCAATACTTTTGATAATATATTGTATTTAGCTGATTTAAACTGAAAGTTAAGTTAACACAATTAGTACTTTTACTGTATACTGCTGACCTATTATTCTTCTAGCTTGTAGAACAAAATACTTCAAAACAGAAGTAGCTAACCTACCTGTATCAAAAGGTCAGTCCTTTCAATTTTGTTTTACAGTAGATGCCATTAGTATCATTAAAATGTCTAAATTCCCCTTATGTACTCAATATAGTACCTCCATCCCATATACTTAATAGTTCATATTACTGACATGCATCTGAAAATAAGTACTTCTTTTCTAACAAAGGCTTCAAAACTTTGAGTCTGACCTGAAGGAGAAAGTGAAATGAAATGAAGATGAAAGTACTAATCGGCTTGCTAGGTTTTGTAGCCTGCTGCTGAAGAGTTAGCCCCTTTTGACATTGGAAACCAACATTCTTCAGTTCAGGACTGTCTGAGACTCCCATTCTGAACACAGGACTTATCTTCTTGCTCTAAGTGGAACTTAAACCCCACAACCACTCAGTGGCCTCCCAATAAGTCCCACTAAAGCCCCTTATGTTTCCAAACAGAAATCCAGAACCCTAACTCCCCTTTGGCAGCACTAGTAGGCATGAGGATTGTGCCCCACACCCTAGCCTCTTGGGCAAAGCTGGACTGATCTACACCACCTCACAAAGTCCACAACCACATAGGTGCCAACTTTTCCTTATGCAGGATGCTTTATCAGGAGCAAAGGAATTTACAAACCAGTGGGTTACCATTTCAGCTACATTTTACCTAGAATAATAAAACTGGTACAAAATGTCCAATACAACAGGGTCTGATCATTTAGAGATGCCTTTCTTGAGGGTAAATACAACAAAACTCTTTTTGGAGAATCTATGTACCCACATCTTGCTGCCAATTTCAGAGGTTCCTTTACTCTGCCAAATGAGAGTCTAACTGCTCTAAATCCCTCTCTTCCCAAAGGAGTAGCCCCCCCACCCCAAAGGGAGCACCCAAAATGTTTCCACTCCAATGGTGCTACCATTGTACAATCTTTCTCTAAGAAAAATTCTAGGCTTTACACTTTTCCAGACAACGACCTAGCCAAGATTCCTCCCACGGACCCTAAATACCCAGGCGTTAGCAAGTGAGATGCATAGCCAATCCTGCCTGGCAACGCATATTTGGTAGCCATCCGTTAGGGGGTCCCAAACTCTGTTATATACTAACTTATTCTTGGTTAGTGATTTTGATCATTAAAGCCATTGGTTCAGCATGTCAACTAGACAGCATAAAAGGTCAACAATGGCAGCCTCCATACTGCTCATAGCACAGGTATGCAATTATCTTGCCATGGCTTTTATGTTGACCAAATTAATGGCAATTTTTCTAGAAATAAAACTGTCAGATTCAATCCTCATACACAGGCATCACATGACTTTTTTTCCCTACTTTTTCATAATGATATTATGCCTCATTCTTATCTCTTATGTATTACACCTGTAATGGTGACCTCATTCAGTTACTTCTCTTGATGATTTGGTCCATCAAAAAAAAACAGCTTCTAGCAGGTTTTAGGCTCGGTTTCCACTAGTGCGACTTTCCATGCGATTTGGGAATGAAAAGTCGCATGACAAGTCGTACCCCATGATTTCCAACGAGTACCGTTCATATCTGTGCGACTTCAAGTCGCAGCGACTTCAAAGTAGTCCCTGCACTACTTTGGTCCCACTTTGATGCGACTTGAGGTCCATAGACCTCAAGAATACACAGGCATTGCTTCAAGTCGCGGCAAAAAATCGCAGTGAAATTGCGCGACTTTGGGGTTGCATGAGTGGAAACCGAGCCTAAAATGCAAGCAACTGAAAGAACATCACTGTTTCACTGTTAATTGCTCCCCATATGTTTGAATGATGGGCTATTCTGAACTTCCAAAGTTCCAACCATTTTGCATCCTCCTAAATCCATCACTGCAATATGCTGCTGCCTTGGCCAATACGAATATGTAGAGAGCGCCATCACAAGCATTAGAGATTTGCTGATTCAGATTAGTCCTGTATTAGGTGTTTGCTCTTTTATACCTACCTTTATTTTATTTATAATATATATAGTCATTTTAAAGTATAGCTTTTACCTAGAAGTATACTTGTTATTGTATAGTAGGGGTTCTCATTATAAAGATGACAAATAGAGTACAAAAAACACGGTTACTTTACCAATTAGTCTGTGTGACATTTGACATTGGCAATTTTCCTGCATGAGATAAAAAAAAAAAAAACATGAATTGCTGTGAGAAAGGGAATATGCTGATGGATGGTGGTCAATTTTCATTATATGGTGTCTGCCAAAGGTTCTTGAGGGACTGATGTTATGGAAAAGGCCGCCAACCAGCAGTTCTGCTTGCAAATCTACTGAAGCTAATCCCCCAGAATCCTTTGCATTGGCAGAGATCAGGTGAACAAGTGCCAAACCATAACCTGATATACATTTGTACAGCAAAAGGCCATTTTTGCAGTTCTTTTATTATTATCTTTTTATTTTATACCATTATCGTAATGACACCATTTTAC